>JACDQD010000001.1:19970600-20570600 GCA_019843655.1 Lethocerus indicus
GCCCGTCGACGCTCCATCCACCTCCCCTCCTCCTCCCGCCAATGCCGCCCAGAACCTTTCCTCCGACCACCTTGCCCGTCGACACTCATCCTCCCTCACCCCTACTGCCGTGCCGCCGCCTTCCCTCTCTGACCGCTTCTGCCCGTCGACGGCGGCTCCACATCCTCCCTCAGCCTTCCCACCCGTGCCGTGCCTTGAACCGCCACCGGACCAGTTCTTGCCCGTCGACAGCTCATCCTCCCTCCGCCCTCTCCTACCGCCGCGCCCCAGATGAACCCTTCCCCAGACCATCGCTTGCCCGTCGACATCTCCCTCCTCAGCTCCTCCTGCCAGCTCCCTGAACCTTCCCCCGACCGCCGCCCCCTGCCTCCTGCCCGTCGGCAACTGCTTCGCCGCCGCCTGCTGCAACTCATCCCATCCTCCCTCAGCCTCCTCCACCCGCCGTCCGCCAGACCTACCTGACCACTTCGCTTGCCCGTCGACACTCATCACTTCTCCTCTGCCTCCTACCTTGTCATCCCCGGACCACCGGCTTGAATCATCTTCCCCTCAGCTGCCGCCCCGATCTTCCCGGATCCACCGCTTGCCCTTGTCGACATCTCACATCCTCCCTCAGCCCCTCTACCCGCCGCTGCCCAGCCTCGAGACCATTCCCCTGACCACCTGACTTGCCCGTCGACAACTCACATCCTCCCTCCGGCTCCACCTGCCGTGCCGCCCGAACTTCCCATCCCGCGTGCCTGTCGACAACTCACACCTCCCTCAGCCTCCTCCCGCCCCCGTGCCGTTGAATCTTCTTCCTCTGACTGTACCACCGCTTGCCCGTCGACATCACATCCTCCCTCATCTACCCGCCTACTACCCGCCTGTGCTCCCCGGACCCGGGCCGGACTCGACCTCCCTTCCCTCGACCCCGCATCGCGCCGTGCGCCCCGACCTGCCGCCCGAACCATCCCCTGGACCGGGCTTGCCCGTCGAACATCCTCCTCAGCTCCTCCCTCCCAGCCCGCCTCCTAACGTCCCTTGCTCTCGGACCCGCTTGCCCGTCGACAACTCCATCATCCTCCCCAGTTCTCCACTCCGGCTCACCGCTGCCGCAGATCTCACATTCCCGTGCGACAACTCCATCCTCCTCTCCTGCTTCTACCGCCGCATCTACCCCGCAGTCGAATCCCCTCCTCAGCCTCGCTTGTCTCACAATTAATCGACTCACATACCTCAGGCCCTCCTCACTGCCGTGCGTGCTGCCGGGCATCTTCTTCTCTCGACGTTCCTGTCTGTCGACAGCCCATCCTTCAGCTCCGGCCTCCTACTCCTCCTACCCGCCGTGCTGGACCACCCGACAACTCACATCCTCCCTTGCGCCGACACCTCCTCCTCAGGCCGACCGCGTTGCCCGTCGACAACTCACATCCTCCTCCGGCCTCCCCCGCCGCGCCCCTCACACGATCCCCCTGCGACCCTCTAAATCCCCGACAACTCATATCCTCCTTCCGCCAACTACCCGCCGTTCCGCCTGACCCCCACGACCTCCGCCAGCCCGTCGACAACTCACATCCTCCCTCCGGCCAACTACCCGACATGCTGGGAATCTCCTCACGACCCCGCTATCCGATCGACAACTACAGCCTCCCTCAGGCCATTTACCCGCCGTGCCACCCGAACTTCCCCGACCCTCGCAGCCGTTCACATTGTCCCCTGGCCTCCTACCCGCCGTTGCACCAGGAACCTCCTCACGGCCCCCTCTATCCAATCGATAACTCACATCCTCCCTCCGGCCAACTACCCGCCGTTCCGCCTGGAACCTCCCTACGTAGCCTGTCGACAACTCACATCCTCCCTCCGGCCAACTACCCGCCGTGCCACCCGGAACCTCCCCTACGACCCCCGCTATCCAATCGACAATTTACATCCTCTCTCCGGCCACCTACTCGCCGGTCCATCCGGAACTTCCCCCACGACCCCCGCTATCCAATCGACAACTCACATCCTCCCTCTTGCCACTTAACCGCCTTGCCACCCGGAACATCCCCTACGACCCCTCTATCCAATCGACAACTCACATCCTCCCTCCGGCCACCTACTCGCCGGTCCATCCGGAACTTCCCCCACGACCCCCGCTATCCGTGGCTATATAAAATAGCGAAACACATCGCGAAAATAATTAAAGAAAAAATCACCCTCAACAACAATTACACAGCAAAAAACACATTAGAACTAATAAACTCCATAAACACAACTAAAACAACTAGAAAAACAAAATTAATATCATTGGACATAAAAAACTTATACACGTCTATACCAATCAAAGAAACGATTAAACTCTTAAAATCACACCTGACAAAGAATAACACAATGGAATTCACAAACGAACTCATAAAACTTACAACCCTAAACCTTAGTCAAAACTACTTCCAATTTAACGATAAATATTACCAGGGTAATAACGGACTCGGAATGGGCAACCCCACATCCGCCATCCTATCCGAACTCTTCCTCCAAGACCTAGAGGACAGACACATTGAAACACTTAAAAAGAAATACAACATCAGCCACTATATCAGATACGTAGATGACACACTACTAAATACAGACCACCACAACCCCGACGAAATACTAAACGACTTCAACCTCCTCCACCCAAAAATACAATACACGATAGGGAAAGAAAAAAACGACCAAATTAATTTTTTAGACGTTACCATAAAAAAAGAAAAAAATAGACTCACATTTGACATTTTTAGGAAAGATACCACCACAGACACCATCATCCACCAACAATACAACCACCCACACCAACACAAACTAGCGGCACTAAAATACCTAACAGACAGACGAGAGGAGACAGAATCATCACGAACCTACAGTATTCCAACCCCTCGCAGACCACAAAACAGGTATATAAAATTGATTTCCTCTATCTTAAAAAAAAATAATTGAACAAAAACTGAATCCATTTATTTATCAATATTGCGTAGGTGAAGTTGCGAGAGGGTAGAGAAAGTAATTTAAGGAAATATAAGAAGTTACTGGAGTTCTGAGGCACTTCCAGCACTCTGAAGTTTCCAATTATATTAACTATCGGTAATTAAATTATTGGGCCGGGAATTATTGGGGGGAGAAAAAGGAAGCGAAGCAGGCCGGATATACTTTGCCGATACGGAGAAAATTAAATAAAATAGTAAGTGTTTTAAGTGAAATGGAAAGTTGAGATTTGGACACCGACGAAAGTCAAATCGTTACAAGAATTATTATATACCTGATGTTTATTTATAAATTATAATTTTGGGGTCTTAAGAGCTCAGGAAAGTTGACTTGCAATGATGACACAATTTTTGAAGTACCGTTTCATTTTTGTTTTCTTATATGAAGCTTAAACTTTGATCCTCTCGGGGAAAATAAATTCCACAGCATTTTAATCGGTGTGCAAGATTGTGTGAGTGACTGGAATGAGTGTCAATACGTTCTCCGGACATATCGATTGAACTAAAACACTAAAATAGTACATCAAGATTGACCTTAGCCAACAAACTCACAATCTACGTACCGTACGGCATCATAGAACTGTGGGATTCCACCAAGACATCCAACAACTCAAGTAACAAGTATAATTAAGTCAAAATGTATTCGTGTGTAAATGCAGAAACGCGATGCACGTATTAACCAATATTTATATATTTTAAACGCTGGTTAAAATCCCCGAATGTATTTTTCATATTTAATTGACCAGGGAAACTCCAAAAAAATCAATAAAAACAGTGTTAATCAATTGATTACAGTATTCATAATAGTTGAAAATATTCCTAAAGTTTGGATATTTGTTTAGGTATACTAAACAAAGTCGTACAAAGATGAACCTCGGTCAACGAACTCGTACAGGTTTAAGTATTATGTATGTATCTACTTATGCTGTGGATGCTTTGTGAGAAAGGAAGTGGGATAAATGGGTAAAAATATTAAATAAAAATATTATCTTTCCCAGTTATTTGCAACTGCCGTCGCCGGCGGAAGCGCCGGTGGAAAAATCGGTTATCTCGGGAGGAGGGCGTGACCCAATTTAATATCGGCGGAGAGACTCTTCTCTGGCAGCCAAAAAAAGTAAAAAATTTACCCATAAAAATACGAGCTCACCTCCGGGTGTAAACTTGGTCGCGAACAATTGTCCAGGTGATATTATCTTCCGACGCTTAAGGAACTTCTGCCCGCGCCAATTTCGCGTGCCAGTTGTGTCCATAACATTTAATCTTAAATTGCCGCCCACTCTCGGCCATTAAGGCAATTGTAAAATCCAGCCACGGTGTCGCCAAAGGACAAAAGGAACCCTCCCAGTTAGAGCACAGGATAGGTACGCGGAGAATCACCTTTCCCGCCGTAATAAAGCGTATTAGCGACACCGAAACACCTGCCTATTATAACATATAAAAGGACAAGGAAATAAACTCTGATCAGATCATTCAGACGGTCGTGACCCGAAGCCAATTTCTTTTATTATTCTGCGATTAAACCCTAAGCGGTACGCATCTTGGGGCTACACCATCCTTTCCTATTTTCCTTGGATGTGTACTTAAAAGATGCATGAGTGAATGTAATTATAGAATGTTTATTGAGAATAAACTATCAAAAGAATTTGATAGTATAATACGAAGTAAAACAGAAAAAATAAAGTAAATCAGAACATTTCAGTTATTCTATTTAACTCCCTATTAATACTAATTATAACAACATCGTTCTTTTTTATCAATTTTTTAACCTATAGAAATGTATTTTTTATTAATTATGCTTTAAAAATTGATTTTGTTAGATTACTTTCCACACACAATAATAATACCTCAACCGCTTTTTTAGGTATATTTAATATCTATTGATCATTATTTAAACGCGGTAGTTGTCACTTGGAATTCTTGTATCTGCGCGAATCGCAGTTGTACATAAAATAATTTCGATCAATTTGGTTTCAACTACATCGTTGAATAGACAATTCGATCGGGCAGAATTGCACAGGTACTGTCGAACACTCGGGCGGCTGAATCCGAACGCGGTTTAAATTTGCCGGTTTAACATCGAGCGGACAAATATCCTTCAATTTCCTTTTTCCGGTCGGACGACGCCGGAATTTCATTGGTATAATGCAATCGGGTTTCGAGGCCGGTGAATGTTCGATCAAGTCCGGCTACGATTCGAACGTCTCGTTCGGTGCACCTGTTGCTCGGCCCATTTCGCCGCACAATATATTCCATCGCTAATAAAAAGGTTAGTCAGTTATTACAGTTGAATAGTGTTTAATTATATGTTATTAAAGACCTTGCCGTACAAAAACATAACAAATTACAAACCGTCCTGATTCTGCGGTCGAAAACCTACTATCATCTCCTGACATCTCAAACGTTCCCTTACAGACGACTGAAAAGGAAGTGGCCGCGTGATCTAAACATACCAGAAAACAGGTAAAATAAATAAAACAAATTAAAAAAAAAAGGAGGAAATCCAGTGGGGTTCTCCTCCATTATTTATTTACATTAGTGCTACTTTAAGATGAATGTCGCTGATTGTCGCTGAGACGCGATAAAATGAATACAACAAAGCGGAAGAAGTTCAGGACTAAATAGTCACTTTATAAACATTTTATAGCGCTTAGCGTATATTATATTAAAATTGTTAAAAATGTAAATAAAAAGAAATTAAACTTTTATTTTATTTCCTAAGTAACCCCCGTACCTAACCACAGACGATGGCGTTATGCCAAAACCGGTCTACCTATTGGCCAAAAATCCATATAATCAACATAAAATCCGTACCTGTTCACGTTGAAATTCTTCAACCAATTCAAATTTCGAAATTGCCTCGACGCTGTCTTTCTATTGCGTGTATGCGAGATAATTACAAAAAAAACTTTTGAAATAATTCAAATTTGCAATGGAAGGATATATCGGTCAGCCACCGAAAGAGCCATTCATTTATATATAGTGTATTCGGTAGTGTGTTCCTTCACAACTACAGGTCACCGGCATAGACTATGTAATTTAATCGACTTAAAAAAAAGTATAAGTGTATGTAAATATTAAGAGACCTGTGATCAGGAACATGTGTTACAATTACCTTTCAAAATTATTGTAAACATCGAATTTACTGTACAAAGAAATATTCGTCTGATTGTAAATCGTCATTTGCAAATTTTAATTCATCTGCACTGAGTAGTACCTGAGTAGTACGCTTCTTGCATTTGTCAGAAGCTGCGAAAATGTTGAGCTGCTTGGATCCAGGAGGCAGGGGACACTGGTCGATGTCAACACGGCGAAGGTCTATGTCAATTCCACTCGTCCCCCTGAAACAATAACACGTGTCCAACTGTTAACGTAATATAATTATTTAATTTTATATAAGAATTTAACAATTGTGATTATCCACCAATGCGTATTCATAAGTATTTTTACCACGATTTTACAATAAACAAGCAAAGTTTATCGCGACCGGAACTTGGATTATGTATCAGGTTCTTCCCACGGTATTACGCAATCCCATTTGAAATCAGTTAGTGATAATTCACGACTTTATATTTATATATATATATATATATATATATGAACAAACCCAGTGGATATACCGTTACTATACAGTAGTTAATTACACACTATTTTTGTGTTCCGACAGTACAAGGTAATGGAAATTATAAAAGGAGTTCGATATTTTAGTATAACTACAAACTATAAAGCGATAATTATATTTATAATTGGGATAACTAGAAATTAGAAGGCCAATTTTCGATTACAGAATAAGTTGACGTGACTGAAAAGCCAATGCTTAGGCGACGGTGATTATCTAACATCGGGAACCGCCTCAATGCAGTATCCCGAAATAAATTTGGTTTCGGTTAGGGGATTGATTCCCGTAAACCTACACCACAACCTATATTGACTCTCAGTTAATCGGAAACAGGAGTTTTACCGTCACGAACCCGTGGCGGTTTTGAACCATATTTCGTAATGGATATTGTAATATTTTACTTTAACAACTATTCTGAGCCTTCAGGAACTGCATCGTTTCTGGACTCGATACGTGTCTTCATTTTAGCAAAGTGGAATTTTAACATAATTATAATAATCCTTTAAATACCATGATCCTGACTGGAAACCGTCACGCGTATTTGCCTCATTAATTTGTTATTTATGCTATTGTAGATAACTGAAACTAAATGTGACTATAAAACCAAATAATTGAGTAGAGATAGAGGATAACAAGAATTGTGAAGTAGTCTGAATATTGAAAAATTCTAAAATATTTTAGAATTAAAAATCGTTTTAACCAACGTATATTTCATATACTGATTTTCACGATATTTTATTTAAATATAAAAAAATGCGTCATTATATTTTGTTGTGATAACTCATTACGAACACATTTTTATTCGTTTGCCAAAAGTTTGTCCCCCTTGCAACTGGAAGCAATAAATTTTAAAACGACAACATTTATATAGAATTCCGGAAATTAGGTCCATGGAATTTCGAAAACTGAGAACAATATGTTGTATTGTTTTTCATCGGGCGCAACGGAATTGGAAAGAGTAATTTTTAATATTCCAATTTTCAACTTTGATTGCAAAGTTCAATTAGAAATGACCGATTCGAGCCACCCTGACATATTTGAGTTCATTACGTAATTGAAAAATTACCGAGCCGCTCTGAATAAAAGTGCCTATCGGGAGTTGAACGGTCTAGGGTTCGATTCACGGGGTGGTGGGCGCTTTTCAGTTAATTGCGAACTTGTTATAGGTCGGTATAGGCGCCACGAATTTTCGGAATTCGCTCGAAGATTGAATTTTCATTCGGAATTTAACGCCAGGGGCCCAACGAGCCGGGTGGTTTCTGGCGGGTGGAAAAGGCGGTTTGGACTAATTGGGGGGTCGGCTGCGTCCGAGATTTACCGCCCCCCAAATTAAAACCCTTCTAGCTTCCAACTCTTTAGGCCTTTCATTCACTTCACGCTCCGTCTACGCCTTCGTCCTAGTACCGCGTACACGCGATACCACCGAGGCCTTTTCAGTACGGAGAAGAGGTCGCCCTGCGTTTTTTCACTAGATTTTTTATTATTCTAACAGTATTTTGAAACCAAACTGGACATTTCAAGAAACAAAATGTTTTCGTTCTGGACTTCAGGACAGTCCGGACGAGGGACTAGCGGATACAATTATGCGAACAAAGTTCGACCGCTTGGTTGGAATTATTCGAAATAGTTAACCTCTTTACGGAATTCGTTCTAACATACACCCCCGTTTGTGGGTATAATTGTAATTTTGAATAGTCGGCCCCTAACAGAATGACGCCTTTTATTTCTCCTGTAAGGCGAATATGCGAATCTAGGTCGTAGAGAGAGCTGAGATCAATCATTTTAATGGCGGAATTCGTCGCACTCGGGCTTCAAGTCCCGACGGAATAACGCGTAGCGCTTAGTGTAATGGAAGGGACTCATATTAAACGGGAGTTGAATATTTATATATAAGTTCGAAGAATGTAGGATGCGCCGTTACATAAACGTGTCGGCAATGTGGCCAGCACGGCTTTGGAATATCACCACGTTCTGTCTCCTCGCGCTTTTTTGTCGCATGCCTCTCTCCTGAAGCATCTTCTTCCATCGTCAATAATAATATGCCGTACTTAACGTGCACTTGCGTGTGTCAGTTGTCGATCTCAGCACCGATTCGCTGTTCATGATTAATAAACTCGTTTATTCACTATTCATAAAAATATAATCATACATGGCCAAAATAATTGTTGCAAATATATAACTTCGACCAATTATAAGTCGTTCCACCCTCAGAAATTGTCCACATTCTATTTACAAAAGTTTTACAATGTGGTACGTCTTACATATTTGTTGTATTAACACCTTTGGACCACACCTTCGTTAATAATATTAGCTGTGCCTCATCAAATTTACTATGAAACTTTGATCTTCTCTGAGTAACGAGAACGCAGCATGTTGCGGAATGTTCGCTTTGACCTAATAATACCTTAATTTTAGTAATTGAGGTTAATAAATAATTATCCAAGTCCCGATGCTTCAATTGAAAATAACAACGATTGTATTTTGTGAGAAGTACAAGATGGGAAGGGTGCATCCAATGCACGTCCGGTCCATTATACTATATATATTAAACCTCATTGGCGAGGCTGTTTAGTTGTAAATTAGTCGAAAACTAATATGGCGGCGCAGTAATATCTTGAGTGTCTCGAGCCTAACCCCATATTGTGTACAACCCGCATATTGCCGCCTCCTACCCACCGCCCTACTGGGCGAACGGCACGTGTTTAAGGGAATCGCAAATTTCAGAATATTAACTAGTACACGTTCCACAAACCATAATGACCACTTCACCTAATGGAATTTCAGAATAAATGGTATTTTCATATGTGTAAAAATATTGTGGCAGTGCGGTACAGATAGCATTTAAGTTTTGTCATTATTACTCCTACTATATCCACCGGTTAAGTTGATAGCCTTTATCTTTATTAAAATGTTTTCTATTTTTACGGATCTCCGGCATCCCGGATGATTTTATCGTGGGAACTTTCGGTCCTCTCTAACAACCTGGTTCCGAACACCCCGGTTCATTCCTGGTTCAATATCCTATGTACAATTAAAGAAGATATTAGAAGGACAACCCCTCGCTGAAGGATCCCGAGTCCGATCTTTTCGTTCGATTGTTAAATATAAAAACTGATCTATTAATCGATGCCAGGAACCTGGAATACGGTATTTACAGACGGTTAAGAAATAGAATCTTTTTCCGTGAGCCTCAAGTAGGACTCAAAAGAAATGTCGAGGCCGTCTAGCCCCCCCACGTAATCTGGGCGACATCGACTATGCAAATTGGACAACGGTTTTTAAACTATTCATAGGAGAGGACTCGGAAACGGGGACGGTTTCGAAGAGAGGCAGAAGTCTAAGGCAGGCGGACAAAACCCCATTGACCGAGATAACTTGACCGAGTCAAACCCCTTTTTCCCTCCTCTTTACGTATCCACGGTATAACTAACGTCCTTATTCTCAATTCTCGAAAGGGAGGTAATAAAATATTCACCTTTTTTAATTCTGGGCTTCCGACGTACCAGTTCTACGGAAGTTGGGGGGATTAAGAAACGGAATCATAAAGGTTTAATACGGTTAATAAATGTTCATTCAAATTGGCCTGACAAAATTAGTAGGAAACTTAAATTTTCCGGATGTCGCTGTTTATCCCTAGTTTGGGCGATTAACGCCCGGTGAAATAGACTTGTCCCCGCGCTAGTTGAGACTTCCCCGTGCGGAACGATCCGGAAATGAGCCGCAAACGTCCCCGCCGCAAATTTTCGAAACCCCCGGGGCCCGAAAAGATGCCTGCCCGGCTTAGTTTTGAGCGCCGCTCGTAAGCTGCGTCGTCCCCAATTTACGGCCGTGTAGCTCAATTGAGTCGAAAAAAGAAAGAACCGACGAATAAAGGGGACGATGCCGGGTTTGAAAGTGGCCGAATTCCGGAAGATTTTCGGAGGCGGGAATTGGAGGCGGTGGTATTAAATTCCTTCGCCTCCACAGCCCCCCGCCCCCCATCCACTATTCTTCCCCTCTCGCCACGATGCTTTATTTCGTTCCCGAAAACCGGGAGGGAATACATTTTATTTTACCAGGAAAGATTCCGATCCCCCCAGCCGGTGATGGAGTGGTGGCGATTATCTCGATTGCTCGTTTAATCGTTGGAAACCGACAAGGTTTCATTGTTTCCACCCCCTCTCCCCCTGTTAATATATTACATGTCTGTTCTGTTCTGGATGTCTTCGATCGACAACAAACAACAATCTTCCGCTTATTCGACAAATAGGGGTTTTTATTTTTGTAGTAAATTATTTTTTAAACTGGGTATTTTATAATATTTTTTGTTAGAACAGCAACCAAATTGTACACCCATCGTGCACAATTTTTATTAAGGTTACATCAATTTTAATGACGTAATATTGACTGAGATATCAGTCAATTTTATTATTTTATTATCCGTCGGTATGGGAAGCCGGTGTATTCCGAAATAAGAAATGGAGTCGCATTCAGACTTCAAAATGCTTTTCAGTGGTTCAAAGTTACCTTCAAAAGTTTCAGACGTTACCGTGGGGGGGGGTGGGGTGAGGGCTTCAATTCCTGTCCATTAGCACCCGGTCAGAGAAAATCGAGGCTCAGACCGAATCCAGGACACAGAATGCAGTTTCGAATAACTTCAAATCTCAACAGCGCCAGATGCCAGTTCCCAATCCTTAACCGGATATGATGAAGCTAACTTGGCACGAAGAACACGATCCTATCAACTGAGGGGAGTCTGCTAACAACGAGTTGCAAATTCATACTCGTCCCATTGGTACCGAGGTTTCTCTTCCCACGGCAAACTACTAAGTTCCCTAGTGATAAAATCCGTACTGCACAATCCACACAAAATCCATACGTCCTGCAAATCAATACACAGCCAAACGTGTAGTTTTGTTTAAATTTAGCTGCATTTATAAGCAAAATGAGGCAGTATACTTCAGAGAACATAAATTCATTTAACGCATCTGTTAGGTGCTCCAAGAAGCTTTCATTACTCTAAAACGAATGAAAGGAATTAATTTATTTTTTAATAAATGGGAACCGGAATCCTAAATTACAGGATACCGAAATTAATTCTTACCGCTATGAGGCCCGAGGCCGTATAAAAATGCAATAACATCCATGACAATATAATCTCCTTTTCCATTGCAATCACATTCCCAGCATTCAAGCCGATACGATAGCATTCAAGCAATGTACGATAATATATATTTTTTGATTTGTTTAAGCGCAACAAAAATATTAAAACGAGAAATTGCTTTTCTGGAAATGTATGACATTTCAGAGACTGAATATATGACCGCATTCTTTACGGTAGAATAAATTTCTATAACACATTTGATTTAAAAAAAATTAAGAATTCATATATTATGTTACCACCACTCTATGATCTGTGTTATTTAAAATATCGCTGTAATCTTTAGGTTAAATTTCAAGACACAAACTCCATTTTTATTTAATATGAGAATGACTTTCGTATCCCTGGATGTATTCATATTTTGAATCGTGGAAGAAAAAATTTTAAAAATTAATACGGGAATTCCTCGAAGCGTGAAGCCTGTTACATATTCATACGTAGGGTAGACGTTGGACGACGGCCACTGTGAAGGGTTTTACTTTATTCATACGCGTCACCGCGTACTAGACCTCTTTCTCACCTTTAAAATCCCCAATTACTTATAATTTAAATATAAATTTTGGGACGGATAGGCCCACGGAACCCAAATATTTTTGCAAGCATTATCCCATTAGCATAATAAAAGCAAAAGTTGTACATACGTTGAATAAATGATCCCAAAATTATTTGAAAGTACACAGATAAATCAATGTGCTGCAATGTGGCACACCATGTCGCAACCATACGATATTCAAAATATGCAAGAGACACACGATTGGCCACTAACGCAAAATTTGAAACTTACGAAAAACCTAATGCATAAATTAATAATAAGAACATGAATTGAACATTGGGGAAAATTGGGTTCCACGAACATGAAGTGTCGAGTAAATTAAATAAGTCTAATTACCGTACAAAGTACTGACAAACATTCTGGAGCTGAACGACACCGAAAGAAAGAAATGTGAAATTCGATTTAATATGTTCCCAGTAAAAAGCAAAAATTGAATATAACTCCTAAATATGAGAGAAAGTGAATACGGGTGATAATTTCCTACAAGTGCTCCTACAACTGGGTGCGATTGAGGGTTTTGGATTTAATTCGAATCCGCTCATTTCCAATTCAAATCGACCACTGGGTTTCTACTGCCGGGACAGGATTCCATTAATTGGAAATTTTGAGCAAATCAGGGTAGAATGGCCACGTGTGCAGGATGTAAAGAATAAATAATTGATACTTTCTTTAAATACCGCCAGCTACTACAGGTAAATACAATTCTTGTTTAAAATATGGGGGTCAGGCTCGAAGGAAAAACCCATTCAGAAATGGTACTTCCGTCCGCAGAATCTTTCCTTCACCAATGAAGTAAATTTTGGGGAAAGGACTTTTATCGAGAGGTATAAATGAAAACCCTCGACCCGCGAGCTCATTTTAGATCATGTCAACCTTTCAGACTAGCTTTGGTCGTTTGAACCTTTCAATTTCCGGGTATATGCCACCGGTCTACGGTTCCCGGACTGTATCAGTCTCACTCAACTTCTAGGTTAACGCGTTACAATCCGTCTGTCGTATGGCGTAGCACTAGAATCGCCGTATTTATTATTATTAACAATCCAAGTCGTGAGGGCAAGCATTAATAATTAAAATGATGCGGGTTAGTATTAGAAACGCGGCATTTATAATCCATAATCGAAGTCGTGCGGGTTAGCATTAGTGGCGCCCTATTCATAATTAATAATTGAAGCGGTGCGGGTTAGCATTAGACGCGCCGTATTTCTGATGAATAATCGAAGATATGCAGGTTAATATTAGACGCGTATTTCTTCTACACTTTCTATACGATCCCGACATCTAAAACATTCCTTGAGGACACCTGAAAAGGCAATGGCACCGTGATTTAAACACGCCAGGAGAAAATAAAAAATAAAATTTTTAAAAAAGGCGGATAGACAGTGGGATTGTCCTCCATTATGCTCTATTTGTTACCAGTGCTACTTCAACATGAATGCCGCTGGTTGTATCTTACGATAAAACAGGTAATAAAAATGTACGAAACGGCCAAGAGAATACAAACTAATTCTAAATTATAGCGCTGACGCTTCATCGGCTGTCGGCATGCGAACATAGCTCACTGTAGTAGTGACCCAATGCTACGCGATGGTTTTATAAAATACAGTTGTGGCAATAAGACAATTAAAAGAATATAAGAAGAGATTATATATTTACATCTGAAAATTAGATTGCAATCAGATTGTAAAACAGTTAATATGCCTTCTTTACGAACCCGGGTCTACGGGCCAGTAGCGTAGGGCTCTCGGGGTACTCACTTGTACATTACTTGTACATTCACTCGTAATTCAGTGCCTGGGAGAAGCAATGCGGATTTTCAATACTTTAAACCTGTATTCAGAGTCGTGAAATAGAATTCTCGCTCTTGGTAAACCGACAGGTTATCTGAGAAGGAGGAGGTGGATCCACGCCGACTCAAAAGGGGATTGGGAGGGGGCAGGGTGAGAGTACTTGAAAACAATTACCGCCCACCGCATCCATCGCCTGCCAGCGTGATGAACGACCGAACGGGGCGCCCGGATGATAGGTGGGAATGAAAATGGCCAGCGGGGAGGTATGCAAATTAGACTCGGCCGAATAGAAGGCACTCATTACTGGGCGGCAGCCACTGTCACTCGGCCCTCTTTTGGATTCCAACCGAAATTACCAGGTTTTTGGAACCGCCTTTTCATAAGCGAAGACGAAGCCGACCCCGCTCGTTACCCGGGCCTGAGGGAAACGGTGCCGGCGTAAAACTAACGAGTGACACGCCTGACCTTGACGCCGATGTTAAATCGTAAACCAGCCGTAAGTAGGGAATGTGAGCGTTGGAAATAAGCATATCTCGGCACTACATAAATCCAGCACACAAAAAGTAACCTCTATAACTGTATGATGAACCCGGTCTAGTTTAGGATCGCAACAGCGACAGAATCCCGCGTGTGATGTTTATATACAAGGGGGATAATTCAATTGAGAGCAGCTTAGTGTTTTTTCGGATAACAGATAATGCCCGCGCCAAAAGGTGCTTCGTGATCTGCAGCAAGTCGACCAGTACGTCTCCGCGAGATGTTTCGCGTTCGTACAGGGCCCCTATTTCATCCAACGCTGGCCTGACTTCCTCCATCTCGCGCATCGCGAACGCCAACTGTCCTTCCCCGGCTTCCCGTTCGCATTTCAAAATCCTTCCCCACCTCCGATACACTGACGCACCCGCACCACCGAAGTGCTCCCTCAACCGGTTCCGTACCATGATCCACGGATCGTCCCGTGTACAGTACACTCCATTTCGCGAAGAACCGACATATCAACCCGCCCTATCGATACTAAGGGCCGGGTCCTCGGTGAGCATGCCGTTGACAATTTGTCTGTGGATCGCATCCCCCTGTGCGATCCACTATGGAAGATCCTTTAAGTGCCCCTCAAATTCCACATATCTGTGATTAGTCCCTTTACGTACGCGGCCCTAGTGTTCCGGCTTTAGATATAAGCGGCGGATACCATCGGGTCTACTGTAGCTGCCGGTTGCGTCATTTTCTTCGTATCACTTGCCTTCACGACTAACGAAGCCGGTTTAATCAGTTGTTTCTTCTGTTCTGGCGTTTTTGCGTTTTTATGAACCTACCCGCGAGCGAAATCTCTGATAATAAAAGAAAGTTTATTACACGTTTCCGGGTTTCGGCACCAGTTAAAGAGTCGCGACTTCCGGCTTGTTTTTAAAAAAAGAAACACGACTTTTATTACACACAAGGTTCTACAGGCACAACTATCTACACTCCAACAATACTCAACCGAGACTGAACACCTGGGCTCCGCTCAGGTCGCTTATAAAGCCCCTGAAGTGGTTCGATCTATTCACTCTATGTTTACTAACATGGGCTTAACCCTCTACACAATGGCTAACCCCGACATAACTTATATATATATATATATATATATATATATATATATATATATATATATATATATATATACATATATTGTTCACTTCCTGACTAGTTAATCGAATGTCCATATGGGCTGTCAGAGTTCCGTAGGCCGTAATATGTTCTATATGCTTGCATTTAGGAATCTAGTACCATCATCCGTTTGCAAATACAGCGTTATATTCACGTTTAATCGAACTCCGGTTGTTTTAAAAGCGATTAGATGTCTAGAGGAAACAATTGTACACACAATTCTTTAAACCTATAAACTGGCCAATTCCCCAATTGGCAGTGCCCACTCCCATCGATCCCGGCTCCGACTCCGGGTAAAAGAAAAAAAAGGAAGAAAATTCAGCTGAGCGTTTCCTACTTAATTCCCTTCCGTTTCCGTTTACGGAAACGATTGGCGAGGAAGCGGGGATAGGGGAAGAAAACCCGATTCGAACTTCTGAAAAAAAGGGGGCGGGGGATAAAAAGAAGAGGAATTCCTGGCAGAAAGGCGGGGACGGAAAAGTCCCGGGTTATATAAACCGGAAGGAGAAATGACGTCCGGGTAATTGACGTCGGGACCAACCGAGGGTGAAACTAGTACTCCCCCCCCACCAACCCCGCCAAGATCAACGATTCCGAATCTGGCATTTTAATTGGGTCCGAAATTTCACTTTTTTCCGAATTTCGGCAATTCGGGAAATGTCGTGGCACCGCGGTACGGCTTGAAGACGACTCATATTTTTATTATTGACCCGCCAGAATCCTCCTGCCATATTATAATAATAACGCGGCTGTTTAAATATAAATAAATAAATGGCAAATCTATGGACACAGTTCTATCGAGTCTTATCTCCTATTTTTAACGTTTTATTTATTTTACAATAAACCTTACAATTATGGGTACAATGGCGATGTTTATTCCTGTCTTTAATGGTCATGATAAAAGAAATCAGCAGTGGTGTCACTTTTGACTTATAATAGTAATGGGATTGGTAATTTATTGGAAATTTAGGAACCGGGAATTATAAATTCGTCAACTGGTAGTATGTTGAGTTCGTGGTGAATAGCGTGATTTGAAACATACCAGGTATGATTAAGCACTTTATTACGGTGTCAGGAGTCATATCTATCTTTTATAATTTTTTTGTCTGGGTGAAAAAACTACTGCGCAGTTGGTAATATAGTCCGTCAACAGTGGCCAAGGTGAAATATAATTGCCCTTTTACGAAAATTAAAAAAATCGAAAATTTACTTTTTTCAAAAATGTTCGCCGATTTGTCCCATACATACTCCGTCAACAGTGAGATACACTTACCCTATAAAAAGGAAAAAAAGGACCTCGTCGACTGCAAATATGTAATTTGAGAACACTGTGCACAACGCCATGTTCACCTCAGTGGTCGGAAACGTGGGGTCCCCGCTTATAGTTAGTTAGGCGCATATCGCCGGGAACACTGCTAACTGTCATCTGTTTGAGCCCAATATATCGATTCGTAATTGTCGGTTTACACACGACCGCGCCTCAATATTCAAAGGAGCCGGTGGCTGTTTATCTCAACCTCCGATTTGGCAATGTGAGAACACGGCACGGGGTTACAATGCCTCGGGAAATGTTCCCAACGGACGGGTAATAACTATTCCCATTTGGGAACAATGGGCACCGACCTGGACCGTTATCCGGATATAGCCACCAAATACAGCAATTGCAATTAACACCTCCCACCGATCGGCAATAACCGCTTCCTCACTTATCATTTACAGGCATGCCGATAAGATCTTACTCCAAATTCGACTGCGCAGATATCCGCCTATTTTGATTTAACAAAAATTACTGTGCGGCTACGTCAAGGCATGCCGTTCATTTTTCGTGTTTTAGGCAGTTTAAGAATTTCGACCGATACAAAAAGTCGCATAGTGATGTGCGACAGAAGAAAATTCAAACCTTACGGTAGAAAAAAAATTATAGCAATGTTCTTGACGTCCGATCGGTCCGCGGCGTTGCCATACACAAATATAACAAATAGACACAAATGACAAATAAAGACTTCTCGAATTACACTCCGTCCTAATCCTATGGTCCAAACCATACTACCCCCTGACATCCCAAACGATCCTTGCAGGCGCCTGAAAAGGCATCTAAATATATCAGAAAAATAGAAAAATAAATAAATAACATTCGAAAAAAGTAAGAAAGCCAAAGGGTTATTGCCTACTCGTCAATGTTGCTACACGAACATTATTATCGCTTAATGTATTTTACAGTTGTGGCAATAAAACAGTTAAAAAGATATATTATGCAAAAGTTTTGTATTTCACATTATTACATGTTACAGATGAGGGGATTGGAAAAATAAGAGGATTGTATTTTGTCTTGGGAGTTACAGTTTTGACTGAAATAGTATTAATTCTCTTTTTGTAGTCAGCATTTTTTCCATATATAAGCTGGCACATATAAATATCTCAATTATTCACTACGCACGAAGAGCTCGAATTAATAGTTTGTTGCAATCGTTGATATTATAATAAAAGCAAGAGGAAGCTGGCATAAAAGCGAATGGTAGGGGCCGGAGCTATGTTAGGTGGTACGGGCGACTGCTTCGCAGGTGCGTTAAGCGAACTAAAAGAACTGTCTCTTAGGTCCGGATTGTATTCGGATAAAGACCCAGTAGGGAATCCAGTTTGGAACGAATTTTGATATGGCGAAAGATTTCACTCTATTACCGGTAATGGCGGACAGAGAGCATTGAAACCCTTTTCAAGAATTTCGAGCTGCCGACCTGAGTAGAAAACACCGCAATAGAAGGAGCAGTTATCTTAAAACTATACTCAATACACACACACATTTTATATATATATATATATATATATATATATATATATATATTATTTTTTTTATTTGGATCATGACGAAGTTGATGGTTATCTAAGATTAATATAGTCATTTGTATTGACCAAATTACTTTAACTTTCTTGGACTTATGTTTTTGTAATTACTTCCTATCAACAAAACATAGACTGCTTTAAATTATATAATTTTTCATACATGAATAATATATACAAATAGGAAAGCATAATAATTAACTGTTTCTACATGGTAATATTTAAATAATTATTATGTCATAATTAAAATTTATTATTTTACCGTAAATTAAATTGGGTATCAAGTACGGTTAGAAGCCTTGAGTCGTTTGTTAGAACGTACTCAAATTAGAATAATAAAAATGGCAATACATTTTAAATAGATCTTATACGTGTTACAATACTGTCACGTAAACAAACACTTTGTAGCTATTTATGTTTATGCATTTATATTTATATTAATTAAGAGCTCAAAGTTAAACCAGTTTTATACAATTTGTAGTTCGTTCACTATTGACTTCACAAACTACATATTATATAATTTATCCAGAGAAATCTCATACATTATTCTTTGCATATCAAAGTTTGTACCAATATTTGTCATGTTTTGAAACTTGTGTCGCCAGTAACGGAAGCCATTTATAGCGGTTATTGTTAAACAGTGTTTTGTTCATAACACTGTTATCGGAGTGGAGACGCGGTGGCAATATAATGTTTATGTCCCCAAGTTTATGCTTGTAATGGCCACCAGGGACTATAATTCGGAAACAAAACCGTCATGACCCCCGACTCCAATATATAATATATCCCGTACAGCAATAGTGTCAAACTGGTATTTGGTAAAACCGACGTGGGTATAATTTATCCAACGATAGTCTAACAATTCGAACAATAGAAACATACGGGGAATTAATTTTTTGGCAAATAGAATCGGAACAGGTGCGCTCTAATGCCCCTATTAAACGTGCCTAATAGCGTAATTTTTCGCTGTATAATTGCAAACGGAATGGAGAACACTTTTCATTAGTTTTGTTTTACGATGTTCCATTCCAGAATAATTCCCGAGTACCGATTTCTTTGTCAATAAATACAATTATTCACGCGATTTTCCGTCATTTTCGATGACAATTGAAAGAATTCCAGTTCTCGGTTGAAAAACAACCGAGGGAGAATCGAACTCCAGATCCAATGCATTCACGCCGCAACACTCTCAAAACAGGGCTATGTAGATTTTCCATTAATAATTATTTTCAACATGCATAACGCATTAAATATTACTCGGGGACTCAAATTTACAGTCTCCCACAGATTGCACTACCCACAAATCAACTTTTACACGAATAATACTGCTGCTTATGATACGTAGTACTGCATTTCATGCACTTAAACCCATTGACTAGAAGAGGGGCCTTCAATTCTTATAATACAAATTACAAAAAAAATGTGAGGCGTGCGTTTGAAGGTCCGCGATCAAGACTTTTTGCCTCTAGAACAAGTCCGTTTTAAGGCGTTAAGCAACTTTTTATTTGGGAGTGTGGTCCTTTTCCGAATTTTCCTTCGATCGAACGAAACATAATTTAAGATTAATTTGTTACCGCAAATAATCCAGAAGTACGGGTTTTTGTTATTTTATATTCATGACCGGTTTGTAGTGTCAACGTTCACATTATTACAGTAAGTTACTCTTCCGGCATGATCAGTTACAGGCGGGCTACACTTTTAAAGACACTGGTTATAACTCGTATTTATAGATTAGCATCGTGTACTTTTGTCTGACGTTGAAATGTGTCGCAGTTTCAAAAGCAGTTTCCATTCCTATTAAAAGATGAAAGAAAATATGTAACAATTTCAACACGTACGAAATATGGAAACGTCTACCGGGACAGTGGCGGAGGGATGGGATTGTCTCAACTGAGTTATGAAGACAATAATTTATCCTGGAAACGTTTTCGGTTAAGTTAAACTGGATTGGTGTCGAGTTTGATTTATACCTTGAGCGCACCGTGCCCCTTTAAATATCAATATGGACCCGGCTTCTTCCCGACACTTGTCCCCAGCCGGGACCGGCGGTTTCGACGGCGAAAAACAAATTTATTAATAGCACCACGTCCAGTCGGAAATATATCATTTTAGTGCTCCCAGCGATAACCAAACATTGTGCAGCTCACAGACCGCCGAATAAGCGCCGAGGTAGATTCTCCGATAAGCAATAAATATTGCCGACTCAATATTATCGGGATAAACTGGACTTGGCCGTTCGAAATCATTACACAGGTGATACGTTCTACTGCTCTAGCTGGTTCCACTATACACGGCCGAATAAAACCATTACTTTAATTCTATCAAATTACTTTAATTCCAACAAAAACTTTAAAAATAAGTTTATGATTTTTTACGCGAGTTACACTAACTTAAAAATAGCACCAAACCCTGCAAAATGTTCTTATTTACCGGGGTGAATTAACTTACATATTATATCCAAACAACTATTTCAAATTAATATTCATAATCTTATGCAACCGAAGAAACAGACGATTACCGGTGTAATATCCGGACCCATCCAGAATTACTCCAGCTCGGGCACAAGAAAGGTTTCTCGGATTCTTTCTTAATTCTTATAATTTCCGTCCTTTTGGGGAAGTCCAGATGCGGTAACCGCGCTCCTCGAGTAAGTTCGACTTCGGAATCCATCGTTATTAATTTAGTTTCCATCTTAAAAAAACGAATGGCCATTTCCAACAGCGTACCACCTTCCGGTTTATTATTGGAATTGTTTTAAACGCTCATTAAAAAATTAATTAAAGAATTATAGAAGAAGAAATCGCCGCGGCGATCCTGGAGAGGAAAAGAGAGAGAAGAGAGAAATTCCTAAATGCAGCGAGAATGGGAACGTTCGATGGCCTCCGCACTTTTCGCTGAGCGTCCCAGGCTAATGGTCCCAACCAGGCTGCTTATAACGGGAAAAAATTATCGAATAAAACTCTTCTTTAATTGGCTCGCCTCTATTAAAAACAATATATCATCGAACTTTTTGGAGGAAAATGACGCAGGAATGACTTCGTAGTTTGAAGCACAGAAGCATTATGGGGGCTTAGTCATTAATCGTGCTGAAATTTTTTCAGCCGTTTCTAGGAATCGATACCGCTCCTTCAAAGTCTCTAGAAATAATTACGTCGTTAGATTAATTTATAATAACGAATTATTTCTCCCTATTAAATTGACTGCCGCTGCGATTTGTTAACAATATTCGATTCGTTACGAGTTTTCATAACGTTAAGACTTAAAGATCGATAAGAGCTACTGAGATTGACGAGTAGGCGAAACCGGTCTAGCAAAAGACCAACAGGGAGCAGAAGATTACCAAACAGGCGTCGAGTCTTTTCTAGGTGTTATCATGGTATAAAATATTTTATACCTATAAATGTCCATATATAGATTTAAATTATTATCGCTCTTCGATGTTTAATCCAGATATATTTCAATTAAGGTCCCCGTGGATAAAAGCGATAGAAACTGGAGAAAGGAATTAAATATGAATTATGGAGGTTGCGTAAGGGCCGGCAATAAATCCAGAGCCAGTCAGTGATATCTTTCCCAACCCCCGGACCCCATCTATATAAACGAACCCACACATTGTCTGTGTCTCTGCCATCGAAAATAAACTGCTACAAATTTATCGAATAGGCTTACCTGGGAGACAGTCGCATTTCAATTTCGCCCGATGGTGTGAATTAATTAGCGGCTCTCCGGGGTACGATCCAGTATAGACGACGGTAATAGACGGAGTTGGCCGCTATAAATAATGACAACAACTGAGATGGTGTTATACTGCTTTCAACACGAAAACCGATCTAAAATAAGCATAACCTCCGAATCGGGGGAGCTCGTGGCGTCGATCATAGAAACTTCATCATAGATCATAGAAACCGAACGGCGGAAAATCGGGGAAAGGTGGCGAATAGCCCACTCGCGGGGCCCGAACAGTGACAGACTAGTAAAGTTGGGATCGATAAAGAAATATCGAGGAATAGTTTTTTTCTGTCCTTTTAGTTGTGTACAATTAACTTTTAAGTGCAATCGTGCTATTTGTGAGCCACCCAGTGGTGGTACTGATCGACTCGAATTTCATGGCTAACATATTTGGGCTGCAGCATGTATACGTAATACAGGAGAGCGACTGAACGAGCAGATTAGGATAAGGAGTAAGGCGGGAATGGAACTTGAGGAACGGGGATTTTACAACGTGATGAATTGTGCGATTAGAAACTTCACTTGCCGGGAGCATTACTGCAGTACTTCTGATTGGAATCTCTGGATGCGTCCAGATACTGTCTTAGTGCCGAGCAAATAATCTTCTTGCGTTTTGGCAGCACTGCGACGCGCACGGCCATACATCACCATCGAGGGCGAAAAGAACCCGAGTTGCCAACTACTGAGGCGTAAACGATATAAAGAAACACTTTCGGATTCCGCAGCAGGTATAAATAAATAGCGTTTAGGAATAAATAGCGGACCACGTTCGGGGTATGTGTTAGTCATGCGAAAATCAAATTCAAACTTGAGGATAATGATGGTTGTCAGTACCAGTAAGTGAGAGTAAATGAGAGTACGGTAGATGATAAGGAACCACAACAACTCGGCTGGTACTCAGCTCAATATGTGGAACGATAAAAAATTAGAAAGACAAATAATAAACGTATCGGATAATTTTCGAAAACCCAGTTTCTAAAAAAAGTTCGTCATGTACGTTTTAAGAGCCTACACTGTTCTTTTATTTTAAAATGTAAGTCTACCGTTATTATCAAAATTAATTCAAAAGTAATATGATTTAAATATTTTTTTAACCTTCTCTTTAGTGTATTTTACATTATTTTATTAAATAATCCCTGATAAATTAAACCGTAATGTACTATTGTTTACTTTTATAAGTAACATATTGATATCATGATCGGTTTCGGTAATTAGGGCCGTTTTCAATTAGAGCGCTTGCCGCTCTCGCAGTGCCGGCTAATCCGGGGCGTCAGATCCCAGAATCCCCGAATTAAGCCCCCGTTTAGCCACCCCAACCGTGAAAATGGATGGCCGCCTGAAAAAATCGCTCTAATTTCCGTCGCGTTATATATTTTTTCTATATGCCAAAGGAGAGGCAGGATTGAACCTGAGAGCTATTCCATACCGCACTTTATATCAATTTACGCCACGCCAATTTATGTTTATTGTCAATAAAGATTGACAGGTTGATTAGGTCATCAAATTGAGAAAGTACGAAGCGCGTAAACATTAACGAATAAACAAAGCGGTATTTAATAGAGCGTTCGTAACAACTTTATAACGATCCTGAGACCTGTTTGGGAGCATCTTCCCTGTGCTGTATCGAGGACACGATAACGCATCAGCAAACAGAACATCGGTCTAAGATAAGCTAATCAATGATCCGGACATTTACAGTATATCATAAATCTACACTCATCGATACATGGCATTCATTCGTTGTTTAAGGGAATGGATAAAATTAGTGTCTAATTCTGTCTCTCAATAAATTATGTACGAAGGTGTATAATTTAGTATAAAAAGGGGGTTTCTAATGAAATAACTTCTACTCGGTCAATAAGACTCGAGCCGAATAAGATCGTCAGTAGACGCCTCCATGCGGCGGAACAGGGATAGGGTGCGTTCTTCGGAACCGAGGAAATGTATCCCTAACAATGATTTGCGCGGAGAAACTAACCGATTAGTTATCGTTAATTAATTCAGACCCTAATGAACAGTCGCCGAGCAGTATCAAAGCAAAAGTTTCACCGATGCCGACTAGATGAGATGAATATAATTAAAAAAAAAACCCTGCCATAAAGTATGATAATAATCTCTTATCCCTTAGTCAAGTTTTCATCCGCTCAGAAAACTACTTTCGGATCATTTTCAGGTTTTCCGCCAGCGTTGTCAATCCTCGGGGGTGGATAAACTCGCCACCCTGTTGATTTAGTGGAGCCGACGTGACGCGTCCATTTATCAAAGGTCGGGCGCGTGCCGAACCCGGTCTCATCGAATAAGGAAAATCGGCTCTATCCCCGGGGGTAATTTACGAGCGCGCTAGGCTACCGATCCGCTCGTTTTCCCTGCCGAATCACTAACATCGCTCGATCCCCAACCCATATTCGACCGATTACGGCGGCAGGTTACGACTCGGAGACTCGAAGAGGCCCTGTGACATATTACTTTCGGCTTCCGATACTCCGGAAGTGCATATGCCGTTACTATACAGTAGGTAATTGTACACGATCGTACGACAGTATAATTAAATGAAATTATAAAAGGCGTTAGATATATTTGTATAACCGGGGTGATCAATTCACCGGAGAACCGCCAGAAGTGCGTCTTTAAATTTCGAACGTATTGATCCTAAAAATACATAAAATATCTTTACGTTGGCGCTCAAATAAGAAGCAAAAAAGAAAGTCCGGTGGGACATTTTCCACGAAAATCATCCCCTAATATATTATAAATTAAATATTTCGAGCAGTGCTCGGTCAGTTTGAAGAGTTTCGAAAATTCTTAAATATCTTCGGTTGCGAAATAATATTATTAAGGCCGGTATATTCCGAACCTTCGTGAATAAATTTAAACAAATTCAACGCTTCCGGCATCTTAGTGATCGAAACAATAGGTTCGGACCACGAAATTCGTCTTATTCGCGAATTCAAACCGGGCGATCCGGGTAAGAACGAGAAGCGCGGTCGAACAATCACCAGGGTAGGGCACCAAATTACCGACGCATGAAACAATAACTGGGGCCGGGGGGGCGACAATGGTCGTCCAGACGCCGGCAGACAGCTCCAAACAAACTTGGACAAACCTCCAAAGTCCGGGACTTGAAACAAAACTTAACTCGCCGCCTAACTCTGAAAGCCTCCGTCCTGCTGGCAAACAGCGAATTAATCGGCACATTAGTAGATAAATTCAACGTTCCGTCTCAACTTGGACGCAGGACCCGGAACACCGGTGACCTCCCAACTCGGCTTTAGAACATTTGAAAAGTAAAGTCCTGAATTGAGAACGGTCGTGCTAGTGCGGTGTGCGAGGTGGGAGTAAAAAAATGGTAATCGTTAAATCAAACGACGTGTGCCGTTTACGAATCTACAGGCCCCAAATTTCTATACGGGGGAGAAATAAATTTCAACATAAACTAAATTATTCTAGTTTTGTTGTCCCGGTTAGTAGAATCGGTTCCAGTTGGTACTGGAGAGACGGGCCCGGCTTATTCGTTTGTACTCCGGTCCAGCGATATCTGAAGGAATGAAATCGGTAAACAGGTTCGTAAAAACCTTTTTCAATTTAAAGCTAATTCGGAGACGTATACGATCCAGCCATAATACGATTGGCCCTAATATGGGTGGAAGGATAAGAGAATCCCGCTTTCAGAATAAGTGTTTGGTCAAAGAGTATATTGAAGAGTAAGAGCCCGAGTTTACTATTTAAAATATACAGTTGTATATCTCGGGAAGCGATGGTTCTATTACCCCCAAAAATATAAACATCATTATCAATAACATATATAGAATTAAAAATAACAGAAACTACAAATACCCGCAACTGTTTACATTAGTAGGCTGAGCCTGCATAATTAAAAAACAGAATGTTCGTTTCATGGATAATATACCCGGTTTTATTATTCAGTTCGGACTTCATGAATTCCTACAGCCATTAAAATTGTATATTTGGTTATGTAAATTTTAAAGGTCATGTTCCATACATTTTAATATACTCAGAAGAAGAATTTCAATCCATTTCTACCATACGGTATGGAGTAATTGGAGTTTCACCACGGTTTTCCACCATCGCCGGTAGATAAAAAATTAGGCAAACTACAATAAAAAAGTGACCTACGAAAAAAACAGGGAATATTCGTAATATATCAGACAATTTATATGCAAATTTGTGTTACATACATATTACACACAAAACTGTATTCGGCCTCTAAACGCGCGTTGCGACCGGTGGAAAGTTTTTCGAACAGAAATGTTTTCCGCAGTAATTCCAGCTGGAGGGACAAACGTGCCAACTACTAGAAATATTCCCCGCAAATCGATGGAAATTCATTTTTTGGCCGCGACCATCCCCGAGTTAATAGCCCGGAAATGAGACATGAAGGCCTTAGGCCCCCCCGCCCCGTTTACTACCGTTCTATTAGGTAAAATGTATAGTGGATTTATAGTGTCGAAACCCACCGAGTAGTCCGTATTAAATTGAAATTAAGTACGTTTTAAATCACTGTATAAAGTGTTAGGCCCTCGGTGGAGTTTAATAAAACCATTCATTAACCGAAGTGCCATGTGAAACTCGAAGAAACTGTTTTAATACTGAAATTGATTAAACTATAATGTTGTACCGAAATAGTTCCCATAAATTTCTCGTATTTATAAACATTGATGTATATTATAATTATACTTCCTAATACTATTCTTAATTTTGGCACGTCACTTCGTTATCTTTATTGTTTTACGTACAAATACACATTTCTGTACCGTATTAGAAGATTGTAAATGAATATAACTACTAATTCCGCACAGCGAAATAGTTTCTTTTCCAATTTCACCGCGAATAAAGTGGAAACTATCGATAGAATGATTTGAAGCGCAGGGAAAATACAATGAGACCTAATTCGTCCGGCAATAATGATCAAAATGCACCAGGCCACATCGGTAAACGATTTTGGCCAAATAGGCCGGCATCATGGGTCGTTATTGAAGGTCTTCGAATTGCGGAAAATGGGTCGGGTCCGATTTTTCCTATTTGTAGGGGTGGAAATTGGCAGGCGAAAAATCGCCCAAAAAAGCTAATTCGCTTCATTAGCGCGTCCGTGGCCTCCACGGCTTCCGCCACTCTGTCATATTATTGATCTGGCGATCGACCGATTATTTCCGTACAATTTCAATCACCGGCCGTTGTAGATATATCATAAATTACATACTTGACGAAGTTAAAATTTCAAAGTAATGAGCACAAGCGGAGCTTTTATAATGATAGACCACGACTTCGATTATTAATTATGAATACGGCGTGTCTAATACTAACCCGCACCACTTCAATAATTAATTATAAATACGCGGCGTCTAATACTAACCCGCACCACTTACATTATTAATGTCTAATGGTCTAATCGAACCATTCGGGTTATTCATTCGGGCGATGATTGGACTGGGCCTTCATGTGTTCGACGGTAAAAAACCCACGTAAAAATCCCGTCCGAAGTAAAAAGCCCGTGAATAGTAGGCCAATAATATACTGAGGTATCCAAGCAGATCGGCTGCCTGTGAAGCATCTTATCATCGCTAGGACACCGACAGCATGAAATACTGGCTTTCCCGATGTTTTAGGCTGTCAGCGCTCCATCCACCGCCCGGATCATCTCCACAATATATCATATATTATCCAGAAAAAGGAAATATCGTAACAGTTCCGGAAGAATGTTTTATCGGTTTATCCGTTGAATTATTTTTTTAATACTTTTTTTTCCGATTACTGATGCCAAATTTCAAAACCCGCCCACTTCCAAGACAACAATGCGAACGGATGATTTACCTTCCGGCCTACCAGTTACTTTCATAGCTTCCAACGTGTGTTAAGTTTGAACGTTAGCCGGGAATATAAAAGAGACAAGAAAGTCCATTGAGAATATCTTTCCGTATACAGGCGGAGGTTCGGCCGTCTCCTTTTTTTTATCAATCTACTGGAAACTGGGACGGCCCATTGAATTGAGAGGCGGGCCCCATTTGGGCGGGCAGGGTGTGTTGGGCGGGGGCGATTTACGCCTCCGGTGAATGCTCCCCATCCGGGCAAGTTTACGGCACAAATTCTGCGCCGCCGTGCCCATTTAAATGCCGGCTTTATTAGACCGGCTCCTCCGCGCTCCTCCCACCGAGCCCCACTCCGAATAGGCGTTGTTCCCCAGAAAGCCCGACCCGACGTTAGAGTTCTTGAGATGCCCTTATCGATAAACCCCTCGAAGAAACGTTTCCCGCCCTATTCTAACGGAGTATGAATATTGAGGACTACGTTTATATAAACGTTTATGTCTTTTTCTAAATTCGTTCGAAAAATGAATTCGCGTAAGGAAATAAAATAATTTGTAAGAAAATACTGGAGGGATTCTCGATCCTCTAGACTTTGCCACCGTTTATGGGCCGATAAACAACTTAGTCGCTCACAGTACAATTCCTCCTTACGCACAAATTTCTATTAATATATTAATAATCCTGAAGTTAGGTTTCTGAAAACCCCTCACCACTCAATATAAATAATCTCAAATCTGTTCGGGAATTTAGTACCCTTAGTACTATAATTATATTTTTTCTATAGTATTTTGTTACAAAATTTCCTCGATAAAGCGTCCTTGATTATAATTATTAAAAATTATATAAAAAAAGCCATATTAATATTATATTATATATTATAGAATTATTCATATTTTGCAAGTTACAAATTACATTTCTACGTAATGTAAACAGCACAAACCGTTCGACCCGAAGAATTCAGGAATTCCAGTATACTATTGATTGAAATAATACAGAAAAAAATTTCGATTTGTATTTCTAAGTAAGCTCCAGTATAAAAAATGTAAGTAATACGAAAGGTAAACCGACAAAATAAAATTACTACTGAGAATTCCCCAACGTTCAGGAAAAACGGACGTTCTACGCATTCCAGAACAACTGAATTTTTGTACAAATTCCAAAGTTCGGCAATTCCATTTCGTAAATCGGAATATTCTACCGTTCGAACCCCTGCCAGTATTAATCGAATTATTCCAAGGCCTCTGGACAATGAGTTGGGTAATTTTATTGGCTTCGTTTCGCGGAATCGGAAAAAGAGGAATACACAGAGGTAACGCGCTGACGGAGTCTTCTACAAATATCATTGATATAAAATTGTTAATATTAACTTCATCGGACTCCAATAAGGCAATTACAAAGATTTATCACACCGTAACACCCCACCTAAATGTTTGGTATGCAAAAAACTTACTAATAAATTAAAATAAAACAGAGCGAATAATGCACGGTTTAAATATACATTCGTCGGCCCGGGAGTTGAAGTTGGTGGCTCTGAATGGTTCCACTCAGCGAGCGGATCGTTATAACTCAAATTTGCAATTGAATTACTCTAATAGCTCTATTTTGAATTTTAAACCGGGCCCAAGCCCCGGGGGCAGTTCAAGCTCCCATATACACTCAGGAAAATATACTGGACCGGATTATAACGCCCTAAGCCCTCTATACAATCCCTTTCGGGATTATTGTCTTTTGTTTTTAAATTCAAATAGAATTTCAAACCGGGCTTCATTTGAATAATTATTCTAACCGTTCGACTAATTTAATTTTTCGGAGGGATAATAATCTTTTTGTTATCGATATCTTATATGTTATAATTATAGTAATTATAGATTTTTGGTATTTGTTCGAGAGTATGCGAGGGTTTGGAATGTCGTTACTAAGTTAGACTTGTTTCTGTTTGGGAAATCTGCGTCGCGTGCCGTGGAACGATTCTGTGAACTCCATTATTTAAGAGAGGTATTTTTGTATGTCTTTAATAAAACCAAAGAATTATAAGGGTTAGTATTACAAGAGCCATATTTCTTAAGAATAAACGAAGTCGTGCGGGTTAGCATTAGACGCGCCGTATTTCTGAATAATAATCGAAGTCGGCGGGTTAGCATTAGACGCGCCGTATTTCTGAATAATAATCGAAGTCGTGCGGGTTAGCATTAGACGCGCCGTATTACTGAATAATAATCGAAGTCGGGCGGGTTAGCATTAGACGCGCCGTATAATAAAAATTTATCGATTATAATTATACACCTCTGGAACGTAATGAAAAGCTGCGGTAAATAGTGCAGTGACAGTCGTGATGGGATGCCTAACAGGTTAAAACTAAAGTATAGAGAGAGGCGAGACTGAAATATGTATGTCGCTTTGACAGTGCAGAGAGAATGCTTCTACGGTGGGTGATATGTTTATATACTTGCCTTCCACTACGGGCAAAAATCTACGAAATACTGTCAGAAGCTGAAATCGGCTTTTTTGGACCAAGTAGGCGAGTGGACACAGAATATCGCGCAAGCAATGAAATAATCACTTAAACGTTGAGCCAATTGGATCAATAAATTGTGAATTTGACTTTATAGAACAAATAAAGAGAGCAGTTATAATGGCCGCGATTGAAGGCACGGTTTAATTTAACATAAATCCCGACTTCTCATATCGAATAAATTCTGTATTTCGTTTTCGGAACGACCTTATAAAACATAACGATGAATACGGGGTCTCGGGATCCCGGCACGAGAAAGAATGTTATAAAACTTATGAAAAGGGAAATGGAATTTAGCGGATAAATTGAATCGTAGCCGGGTGCATCAAAAGGAATAAATCTTGTTGGGGTCCGGGAGGTCGGCTCTATTAGGGCTTCTTCCTGAGGTTAACATTCTCAATGCGATTCACTTTTGAGAAAAGGATCCCCTTCCGTTTACCAAGATTTATGAGCACCGTCGAGAGGGGGTCGCCTTGTCTTAAAGCCAACCCACGAAAGGGTCATCCGCCGTTATATCTAATCATCACCAATGGCTAACAAATTGAATTAGCATGACCTTATTTTATTTACTTAACATATACAAAAGAGGGAGAAGCAGAAGTAAATGGGGCGTGTTGTCTCAAACAAACAAAGAATGTATCGGAATAAATAAATTCATTTTGGTTTCCTTTAGAAATAAGAATTAATTTCATCTCTGTATTAAGCAAACTGGAATGAAAATGGAAAGAACCGTAGCCTCTTGATCCACGCACACAACTATTACATCGAATTATAAACAAAGTAACATAAATATATTCGAATACAGAATTAACAGTCTTAATATCTAGTCCATCTGACTGCCGGCAAGTACAAATGATTTAAATAATACAATTTTTACGCTTTTATTTTAATTCTATGTTATAAGAATTACATTTTCATTCAACTTTTTCCTTTTTCTTTGAAGGTCCTCCGTTGAGAGCCGGTCCTCCCAGTTTGGACATCGCTGGTGTAGAAGATGGTTTTGAACAGAGACGTTCTAAAAACAGCCGCCGAAAGTGCCGCAACTATTTGTGGAGGGTGAAGGTGAATAGCTCTAAGTCTACTCACGTCACCTTCACACTACGGCGACAGCCTTGCCCTCCTGTTCAGTTCAACAATGCTCCTATTCCCACCCAACAGCAGGCTCGCTACCTGGGACTCTACATAGACAAAAGACTCACGTGGAACCCCCATACGCGACTCATAAGAACAGACCTCAACCGCATATTTGGACTGCTGAGACCTCTATTGAAAAATACATCAAAACTGACAGTAGACAACAAACTGACAGTACACAAATCCATTTTAAAACCGACATGGACTTACGGAATAGAACTATGGGTTCCGCCAAGAAATCCAACATCGCCCGCATCCAGAGATTCCAGTCAAAAGTCCTTCGTACCATCCTTAACGCTCCCCGGTATGTTTCTAACCTAACAATCCATGATGACCTCAACATACCAACAGTCGACGAAGTCGCAAAATCACGCTTCCTTAAATTCCATTCCCGCCTAACTCCACATCCAAATCCACTCGTTCAGTCCCTTTCCTCCTTTACCCTTCCATTATCCCCCCCGCGTCGGCTCAAACGTCACTGGCCCAGAGATCTTCTTAGTCCGAAGCCGTAAACTGCTCATGCGAAAAAAGTGCCATGATTGGGTGGTCTCTTTTATCGAGATATTGACGTGAAAAGAAAACACTCAACACTTGTACCAATAACTTTATGTAGTTGATTGTACAAAAATAAAAGGTTAAAATAAAAAGAAAAGAAAGTGCCGCGCTCCCCTACAATAATTTTTACTATTCCGCCCTAATATGAAGCGTGAAAAACTGTAACTGTGTGTAAGGCGACGAATCGGCGGAACATTTTTCAATATCGGTTGGAAGTAATTAAACCGGTACATATCGACAGGGTGGATAAACGGAGCCGGGGTGTCGACTCTAGAGTAGAGCTCTATTTCAATTTTGGAGGCGGTGGAAACAAATTTAGTGGGAGGGGTCAACAAGTGCTGCAGATTGTCTGGCTACGTGCCTTGCCGGTCTTCAATTTTGTATTCGAGCGCTTCCTCTATTTGTTTAGCCTTTTTTCCGAAAAAACGCCCGCCGTTATTATTTCTTACTGCGACGGCGGGCGGATGAAAATGTTTTTAATTAACCTTTCCGATTTTCCCTCCGACAGGAATGTCGGAGGAAAGGCCTCCGCTCGGTCCCTACCCTGGTGCGACGATGAACGAAGCCGAGGCGCTCCCTCTAGTCATGCCCAATGAGATTAGTGAAAACGCGTACAGTAGTTCATGCCAGACCGACTGGTTTGTCTACACAATGCACCGGGCTCCTGGATTCCTTCCGGTGCAATTTATATCCGGTGACTATAATGCGAACCATCCTCGCCGGAGTAGTAGAGTTGCGAATACCAGAGGGCGCCATCTTCCCAGGCGAGCCATAGTATTCTTAACCTACCTTTATAATAGTATTTTACAAACTACCTCTTTCCCAATCCTGTGGAAGTTTTTCCTGATAAAATTAATTCCCAAACCTAATGGAAGTCCATTTGAACCGTCTTCGTATAGGCCTATAAGCCTTTTACCTATATTCTCAAAAATCTTTTAAGGAGAGAATCCTTTTAGAACGCCTCCTTGCAATCATCAATTCCTTTAACATAATTCCCCATCATTAATTTGGATTCAGCAATGCATTCACATTGTAGATATGGTTTCCTCTGCCCTCTATTTGCCCCCGTCCCCTCACGCCGGCTTAAACGCCACTGGCCTAGGGATCTCAGTCTGCCTCCGTAATTACTTGTTCATGAGCCAAAAGTGCCATCATTGGGTGGCTTCTTTTGTCGCGACATTCACCAGGAAAATACATGCAACATTTGCACCTATAACTCCTAGTTGAGTGTACAAAAATAAAGGGGAAAAAAGGGTCATTTAAATTTGTACCAGTATATGTGTATTTATGTAGAAATGTACACTTGTATGGGGCATACCCTAGAATAAAGTTGTGGTAGAATTCCCATGTTACAGTATAATTATATTATTATAGTGTATAAAACGAAGGATGAGATAATGCTGTTCTGTATTCTCGCTACAATATCCTCGGAATTAATTACCCGGCTAAAAATCTGTTATCGTTACCTAGATCAATTCGGACTAATCTATTTTCCGAGCCGAGTTTATTTCCAAGTTAAAAAGCCCGGCGGCTTAATTGAGACGTCCCACCGCCCCCGAGTGGCCTTATAAGCGAATTTTCATTCTGGAATTCAATCTACCCCGTAATTTAGACTAAAATCTGATATCCGGTCTTTAAACCGCCGAAAGGGGGCAAATGCGCCGGGGATTAATTTCAATAATAGTCCGCGGATGATACACCTATTATCCGGCATAAAACGGGAGAGAGGTTAAACCGATTCGATCTGAACGCTCCATTTTCAAATTTAGAAACACCGGAATATTTAATATTCATTATTTTCAGAATGGAACATTAATAGGGACACTCTTCCCTAAAATGTTTCCTTTAGATTTCCCAAAATCATCCCCGATTTCAATTTTTTTCTTCAGTTTCACGCCCTCGATATAGATAACTGTCTTGATATAAGTACTGTCTCGACTGTACAAGTGACAGTGACAGTGCAGTGAGGATGCCCAAAAAACATCCAAAGTGCCAAAAGTGATTTACACCGCTAATGAAGATGGCGAACAGCCGAAACCGGTCTAGCAAAAGACCAAACCGACGAAAGGAGAAACATACGAAATCTACGGTATTCAAAGCCTCTCGGGGACCACAAAACAGGTATTCAAAAATGAAAACATTTTAATTACGTGCAATTAATTCGGCCCGAAATGTGCGTGTTCGAAAAAAGCGCGGGGCGGAAAAGCCGGCTGGAAGTGGAAGCAGGCGGATTTATTATCCGGGATGAAGATAGCCGGTTGTGGTTATCGTTGGGAAAAACGGGGAGCACATGTGCCGGGCGACCCTCTGATTAACGCGAAACGCTACGGATGTGACAACCCTTTCCTCCAGGGGAAGGCGATAAACATTTTTCCAAACCGTTCACGCTCCGCCTCTTACTCCGGCGTTCTCGATCCGCGCCCGTCCGATCCTAGCTTGAAGCCCGGAGCGAACGGATGGATTAGAGAATTTACATTTCATTTACAAATAGAAAAGAATATTTTTGTTGTTTCATTTCTTGCAAAATCGACGTTCATAGCACAATTGCGGATTTTTTTGTATATCACTTCGCCTCTCCCGACAAAGAAGCCACCCAGTGACGCTAACAAAAACATTAAACGAAAAGTGATTTAAATTATCAATTTGGAAGAAGAAATGGGGTATCCAAACTATATCGTTACGGGAATCCGAGAACTGTTGAAATAGTATATTTGTCCGAAAAACAAGAGAAATGATAGTGCCATAATGAGTCCTTTTGCCAGAATCTGAAGCATCCTTTTTTTTCTTTTCCCCCTTGGACATTATTATTTCCGGAGCGGGAGGCGCGCCAGGAGCGTTTCAACGCCGTTATGGTTTAAAGAATGCCAATTACGGACTTTGTCGCATTCTTTCATTTAAATAATTAAGTCCTTTTCGGAATACAGCGACAAGGACGCCTGTTGTAATTGAAGTTGTTCATTGTTCCATTATTTATTCGCTCTGAGTTCGTTAATTTTTATTTCTACCTCTTTTCAGGAAGAATATTATTTACTAGACTCGTAACGAATATTTTGTAACAATTGAGGAGTTACTCATGTTACAAGCGACAAATCCTAATACCTCAAAATTAATCTCGATTTCGTTCAGGATACCATTTCACTTGGTGTATTTTTAAATATAAAAAGTTCACATTTTTAATTTCGTTCATTGCTAGCTCAATTTATATTTTATTATACGTGACATCAGTAACATACCAGATATTGGTGACAAGTAACAGCGGAGAAAATATCGACCCGTAATTTATTATTTAAACATTTACTAAAATAGTGTACGTATATTGCCCCCCCTACACGAAAACGAATAATGGGAAATTCCCATTAATTTTCTGTTTAATATTTTTTTTATTTTCGAAAAAATGATCGATTTACAGAAAATAATACCCATATATATATATATATATATATATATATATATGTTTGTGTGTTTACGGTATATACGCATAAAGTTTGATTCATTAGAACATCTTGAATGTTTTTGAAACGGAAGGACAGCCGGTACTGACCGTGCTTTTGGCATTGACCGATTGGAAAATCCCCAGCGAAGTCGATTTTCCAGGCTCGAGCGTTTTTCCCCCACCGGTCAGGAGTTGATGGGTCCCCAGATTTATTTGCCATTTAAATAAAGCGAGCGATGCGGAAAATGAGGAATAGATCGAGGCGGCGAGTCGAGCGGCCCGGTTCCGCTTTATACGGGTCTCAGACATCCGGTGGATTCGTTATAACATTTTTTTTATCGTTATTAATATAAAGGTAGCGCTGATAATTAGGCGCTATCGTGTGTATCGATAGAAGAAGGATGAGGATATTCAGTGGAGACAGTTTACATTCTCTGCCAAAAAGTTGCTTTTTGTTCATAAAAATTGCCAAAACAGGTTATATAAAATGCGGTAGTTTACAAACAGAAGGTATATTGGTAATGTAAATTATATATATTATAATTATAAATTATATATAATATTATATTATAGTGACATGTAATTTTGAAATATTGTTTAAATTCTCAACGAGGGGGACTGAGCAGAAAGTGAAATACCATTATTCACACGTCCTTTTGTCGAAAGCATGTTTGGCCCTTGAGGGGATGTTTCTGACGATACCGTAATTCAGGATATATATATAAATCGGCGATGCCCGGGTTTCAGTTCGGAACCAATTTCGGGTCCCATTCTTAAGGGGGAGAAGGAATTGCATTTAGCAACAAAGAGCGGGGCCCGTCCCCGAGGGGCCTTAGCTATTGTCGCCTAATGAGAAAAATCCCGACCCGACCGCCCTCCTACACACTACCGCCTTAGCATCTCCAATCCAAATGAAAGCCCGATATTAGAAACGGAGCTTTCAACCGAGCGATTTAACGCGCTCTTCTTTCAATTAGGTCGTATAACATTATACTCGGAGTATAGAGAATATATCCACCAATACCCAGTCTAAATAAACTGAAAAAAATGCCTTTCATAGCACAGCACTTATGTGCTATGAGACGGATACAGAAAATAAACAATGCCAAATAAAATTTCGGGCCGTTGTAGTTTTTTGGCTATGAAAGTCGCCCCTTTATTAGCATCTTCGATCCCCATTACGCCCACGGCAGGATTCGTGCCCGAAGCAGGGCCGGGGCTCGTCCCCCCCCCCCAGAGGTGTCGGACAAGCAGAAGAAAGTACTCGATGGTTTTTATTACGTCTCATAAATCCCACGGGCGCCTCAACCTGACCGTACGGGGACAGTGACACTTATTTCTGTTGCCCGAATTTCCCAGCCAATAAAATTGTCAGTATTATACAGTCTATGAAAATAAATGGAAAACATAAGAATAACCACAATAACAGTATTATAGTGTTACTGACAGTATAACATTTCAATACTACGTTATTTGATATTAAGAAATTCATATAATAAATAAAACGTTTCGAAAATCATTCGAATATATTTCCGTACACACATTCCTGCCCTCCGACGTTTATAATGAACATTCGCCATCTGGTTTTTATTTTATTTATATATTTGATTATATTTATTTGTATATTAACGTTTAAGAGAATGAATTATCAGTAAAAACACGAGCACGTTTCAAAGGAAAAACAAAAATGATTCCAAAAGCAATTTATATCATCGCTCAACTTTCCGTCCCCTCCGTCTTGTTGCGCCAATAATATCCTTGCAAATGCGAAGTTTTGTATTTCATGCGCTAATATTTATAACTGCGTGAGCGACGTAATTTTTCTTAAAAAATGTAATTCCCGAGTACAAGCCTTAAATACGTGCCAAGGAGAAATAAATTATACAAAGGACTCTTCCTGGAGTATATCTGGAAAAATAATTCATGAGCACGTCCCTCTCTTGGAAACGGTGGCGTGAAGTAATATTAATCCTCCATAGAAAATTTGAGGGTTGAGTTCGCTCTGTTCCGAACCGCGATATTGACTTCCCTACCAGACCCACTAATTAGGTTCGCGGAAATATCGGAAAACCAATTATCTATCTGTATTAAATGTGGTACGGTAAATGAATTTCGTACCGAAGATTGAAGTGCGAGCTACCGAACGACAAAGTTAATATTTAAATATTCTTAATTTAATTTATCCGTGAGGAGTTCCACGTTTGGATTACCAACATTCGATCGTCTGTTTCCGCTTTCTCATTCGGTTTTATGCTAAACCAATTAAAATAATTGTCGATTTTGCCCTGTGTGGCGGTTCGAATACACCCGGAAATGCCGTGTATGTTAGTTCGTAAGTTGGACATAATTAGGGGCAAGTGACAGGAGAAATGAGGGCACCCTCAGATCACGAGCGCGAATCTATGCCTTATAAAAATAAGGTGAAAAAAAATTGTTGATTTAAAAGTATTAAAGTATAACTATCATTAATTAAAATATTCTGTAAAATGATAGGCCCTTCTGTGACGAACGAAAAATCACTCGACCTTTTGCGGAGTACTGCGTATTAATATTGAGAAGGGAAACTTGCGTGAGTTTAAATCCTCTCAAAAGACTATTCTTGGACCGATTTTAGAAGTTTCGGGAGCTCTAAAACCGATTGGGGCTCATGAATTCCGAATTGCGCCAACGGAAGTTGGAGAATTTATCGGGTCTCATTGTTGAAAACATTCGGGGGACGACTCTCTCTCTCTCTATCGCGCTTGAAGATGAAATATTTAAGGCGGAACTCCCCCGTTCCGGCTATAAAATGCCGATACCGGTGCTATTCTCGAACACCGTGTACAGGTTCAGAGTCCCGTTTGAACTGTACAAGCGGCTTTATTAGAAACAATTGTCGGACACACATTGCGCTTGTCTTCTTCGTCATAAACATGCGAGTTTTCCAATTTTATTCGTTCATATTCACCAATGAATTGGATTGAATGAGCACATTAAATGTTTCGCTGGAGGAAATTTTGGCAAAAAAACGACCTAAATTATTATGACTAACCAACGGCGGTAGGTTCGCCTAATGGTGTGGAAGGAACCTCGGTTAGCTGGGGCTGGCGCCCTGCTATTCCGGCATTTTTCCCGCGTTTGTAAATCACCGGAGCGAGCTCCGCTGGAAGCGTTTTTGGCGTTTCCTTTTGTCACTCCTTTTGGGCACAATCGTGCGTTCTCCGCTTCCGAAATTTCGGAAATCTTACCGGTTCCGTCACCGACTCACATCCCTTCCGTGGTCGCTCTTGCGCGTCAACGCTTGTGTACGCTCACATATTCACTCTGAACATTGCTCACCGGAATTGGTTTTGATACGGGGTATCCAATATTGTTCTTGAACATAAACAAGCATGGAGGGCTACTGTTGGTACCGTCGTTTCTGACTGGCATTTCAAAACAATTTCACATTATTATTAATGAAATGGAACGTTAATAACATTAACATTATTAAAAGGCCGGCTTCTAGCTATTTCAGTAGCTATCTCAGCAGGTTTGTGTACATTCATCCAGATCCTAGTGGAATTGTTATCGCTTTCGACAGAGGACGAAATATCGAATTTATAATTCCGCGGCGGTCCGAGTGGCACTGAAAAATGGACCGCGTTTCCCGTAATTAACTTGTATTGAACCCGGCAATTAGGCCTGTGTTGGCGACGCGCCGCCAGAAGTTCATACATGACCCGGTTCCGTATCGGGCACGACGTTTCTAGTTTACATGCGCGTAGACGCCAATTGGGCTGACTCGGATATGAGACGCTGATTAACCCGAACCGACCTTACTTGCAATCGCCCCGTTCGAAACGGTAAATGGAAGACAGAAAACACCGTCACAGCTTCAATTTCTCTCTCTCTCTCTCTCTCTCTCTCTCTCTCTCTCTCTCTCTCTCTCTCTCTCTCTCTCTCTCTCTCTCTCTCTGTCTCTGTCTCTTTTATTGTTGCAACTGCAAACAATACAATTAGCAACATTGATACAAGCACAATGGACAACAATGGGGGAGAAACCCACTGGTCCCCCCCCTTTCTTTTAAATATTTAGGTCGCCTAGCCACTTCCTTTACAGGCGTCTGTAGGGAACGTCGGGAATGTCGGATGGTAGTAGGACGATTGGATTAGGATCGTGGGTGATTCGGGAGTGGAATTTGGTTTATTTCCGTATGGCTAGGTCGCGGACAAACGGAACTTTCAGGTCTGTATATAGGGTGAGGTTGGAGACATAATAGGGCGCATTGGTTACCTATATTAATATTTTCGACTGTAGAGTTTGAATTTTTCTTCTATATTCGTCGGTTTGGCGGAACCCCACAGCTCGAGTCCGTATGTCCAGATAGATTTGAGTATATTAATAATTTATTATTTAGACTTAATTTCGTTCTATCGTCCAGTGATCTAAGCTGTCATTTGTATTATCTGTTGACTTTCATTTTTTTAATTTTTATGTGCGGATTCAGCGTCAGTATTCTGTCTATATAGAAGGTCCAGGTATTTTACCTTATCCGCCGTCGGTAGGGGTGTTCGGAATAGGGATACTGGAGGATAAGTATCTCGTCTTAGTGCGAATGTGACGAGCTTAAATTTTAATTGAAGGAATTAAATAATTCCGAGCCCGGAATCGAAATAAATTTTGGCATTAATGTGGGGTAGAGAGAATAAAAATGTTGAAAGCGGGCGCCGCTGATTGAAAGGGCAAAGTGGGAGATCGGGGGCTAATCCGCCGTGTGTGAGCAGGAATGAGAGGCTTAAGCCCCAATCCTCGGGGGGAATTCTCTCCCCTGTCGGAGAGTGGCTGGCGCCGGCTTCACACGACCTGTTAAGCGATCGCCCCTCTAAATTGTCTAGCCGTTAAGAGGCCGACTGAAATCATCGCCTCCCTATTCCGTCCCGTCACACCGATGGCTTTCCGATTGGCTGAGGTATTTGAGCAAAATGCCAATAGTATTATTTTCCAATTTTTATTCAACACTTGCGCGGGTAGGATTTTTTAAAACTATTTTACTGCCACAACTGTATGAACAATTAGAACAAAACTGGGGAGAACACCGCTACCGCTGGCTTTCCGCCTTTTTTAAAACTATACCCCCGTTTCAGACATCTGTAATGAACGTTTGGGACGTCAGGATTTGGACAACAGGATTAGGACGGTGTGTAATTCGGGAGTGGAACTTGTTGTATTTTTGTATGGCAGGGTCACGGACAAACGGGACTTCGAGACCTGTACGTAGGGTGAAGTTGAACAGTCGCGGTTTAAATTTTATTAATAGTTTGTTGGTTTGACCGAACCCTGCTGTTCAGCAGGGTCAGTCAGTTTCGGTATTATATTGTGTACTAATAATTTATTGCTTAAAGGGATTAGATGTGTTGCCGAGTAATCCAAGTGACCGTTTTTATTTTTAACTTTAAGACAGAATTTAACTTGTAAAATGTTGAATTTCCTGGCCGTTATCCGTTAAATGTGCTAAGAAACTTTCCCATTCAAATATTAGATAATTGGTGAAAAGTTAGGAAAAAAGGAGGGCGCATACAAATTATTATTTATTGATCGATTCTATGGATTACATCTGCGAAGGTAATCAGTTCTGCTTCACATCTTGCACACGAATATATCCTCTTGGATAAATAGTCCAGAGGGAGTGGAGAAAAACCTTTATCCAAATAGCGGATCGGAATTAATCTGGTGTGAATAAACCAGTGGCGCGAGCGAGACTTTTTTCTTTTCTATTTTTAAATGGATATATTAATATAGACAGTTGTGCTGTGTGAATGCGGATCGAGACCGCACAGTAGTACTCCGGAAAACACAGTAGCGAAACCTGTTCACTGAGAAATTATTTACCTAAATTCAATCGACGAGTCTCTGAACTCAACACGCTGTGTTTTATGGAATAAAATTTACGCCAATTGACAATTACAATTAATCGAGAAAGCCCGCCGCGAGGAATTGAAATGTTTCAGACATTTATTTCTTTACATTGTGAACCAGTTTAGCGAGAAATAATTAATTCTCGAACAACGAGTTAACATCAAGTTATGGTATTCAAATAATGTCAGGACAAAATTAACAGAAGTCGGGGACAGGAACAAATATCATGAATATGTTAGCGGAAACATACATTACGGAACGTGCATTAAATTAAATATCACCGGGTTTAACTACTCGGTTAATAAACATGCCAGCTGTACATTACGTAAAATTTTAGTTAAGAAACACTTTCTGTTTTAAGACACAGAAATGGATAATGGTAAGATACCCTATGACAGTAATACAGTGAAATATTACGTAGACTAAATCAATGTTATCGGGATGCTACTAGCGACAGCGAAAAAAACAGCGTATGACAAAATTAGTGACAAACCATCCGAAATAATATCGAAAAACGAACGATATTCGGAAATCTTACGTACCCCCAGGTAAATACCTAAAATAGTACAATAAATAAATGAAAATACTTATCATTCATCCGCGACCTTGCACTGCAGCCTGAACAGAAAAGAGGATCGACAACAATATCAATTAAAATAACTTGCAAATTATATTGGTTGTATTATTTTTACAAAATGATAAGTACAATTCATCTTGTTCTTTTTTATTGAATTTCATTCCCCTTTAATCGTACCTGATATTAAGAACAAAATAATAACCGAGCAAAAATTATAGATTTAAATCTGTTCGGAACATCGCCGTCTAGAAAAATGGATATCGAAATATAAGACTGGGGACTAAAGCGGGACTCATTCTCATCCAATATTCGGGCGGGCGGAAATGAAAAGGGCCCTTTGGACTCAAAGCGTTTCAAACAATGCCCGCCTCAAAGGGAGCCCAAAATAAATATACATCAAAAATATACAAAAACAAATTGGGACACCGGAAATTCGGCAAGAATTGAGAAATTCCATCGCACCCAAGGCGCCAGATTATTTCCTTTGATTCAGATTCAGGACCGGATAAGGAGCAAGGCCCAACGCTGCATCACCCGGCGTTGCAATTAAATATAATCTTTGCTGGAAGAGTTAAATGATTGCAGAAATTAAACTAACCGCTCGACACGGATTGATCTTGTCACCGAATCTCTGATATTGGGAACGCTTCTTCTCAAACTTGATTTCAGCTCTTTGATTAATAACACGAAATAATTGCTATAATACCTGTAGCAGAATTGGTACCCTATTTTCTTCTTATTTTTCTATAATTGTGAGGAGTTACAAAACCTTCCCGCGAATATTTCATATGATTACGTACACGATTAGACAGTTTTCCAGTGTAATTCGACCTATACTTGCAATAGATAAAATGTTTACCACCATAGAAGACCCATACTATTATTTATCATATCTGAAATTTACAAATATTGTAATTTTTATAAAAACAAAGTGTTATAAATTCGTTTAGAACACCATACTTTCTGTGGTTTTCCTATGTTTTCTTGTAAAATGAAAATAAATTGCTGTGATCTGTAATAAGCGCATACCTTTCCTTTATGTTGCAGAAGTACATAATTTTAATAAACAAATTCGTATTATTCGGCGCGTCTAATGCTAACCCGCGCGACTTCGATTATTATGTAATACGGCGCATCTAATACTAACCCGCCCGACTTCTATTATTAATTATGAATGCGGCGCGTCTAATGCTAACCCGCTGCACTTCGATTATTAACAAAAAAATACGGCGCGTCTAATGCTAACCCGTTCGACTCCGATTATTAACAAAAAAATACGGCGCGTCTAATGCTAACCCGCATTACTTCGTTTATTGCATTGAATAGTGAGTGCATTTTATACTCTTGTATATTTTTATAGCTGCGACAAAAGATCAAATTAAAAAAAAAATAATGTCATGATTCTATCTACCTCTCCATACAGTATCATTCCTGTTCGTCGTCACTTTTGGCTCCTTTATTATGAAATTAATTTCCGAAGTGAAAGTTTGTTATCGTGCACAAAGATCGTGAAAATCACGGTTTAAAGTCGATCGTTTCCACATCAGTACATCATGGTGGGGTATCGAAGAGAAGGCCGCTCTGCATTTCACAGACTCCAAACCTGCTTCCCATCCATCATCGAGATAATGGAAGACGAAAGAAAATCCGCACTTAAGGTTTGCAGAAGGCGTCGAACAATCGGCCGCATATCTAGTATACCCCTGGACCGTTTTCAAAATAAAGGAGAAATCGATTTGTAAAGGATTCGTCGGATAAAAATTGTTATTAATGTTCTTGTCTGTCAGCAGTCAAACTCTTAGCTTCGTTAACGGCTAGAGTGCGGTTATGCGGTTTGAAGAAATGTTTGAAACAATAAATCTATAAAACGATTAGTTATACTGACACGTTCATTTCCGAATATAGAAAAGACACGCGGAAATTTGCCGATGAGCATCGGAAAACAAAAGAATATGGAATTGAAAAAATTGCCAAACAACGGAACAATAAAATTATCATATATACGAACGAGCATTCCTGAAAAACACCTAGCCGAGTGCCAGTAGGGAGGTTGGAGCCTCTCTAGGTCTGATCTCCTACAGGAACGATCAACTGGAACCCCCTCCTCAAAAACAGGAACAATTTCGGAAACAACACAAAGCTATCTGACCAGTAAATAAGATGAAAAGGATGTTATAATAAAGGAGTTCTCCGAGAACTTGTGTTAATATACGCAATCCAAATTTACTATATATACAAGCATTGAAAGGCCTACGCATGTATATTATCGCATCTTACGTATATCGTAGAAGTATTATGTACATATCTAACGAAATGAATCCATTAGGAAAATTAATAAGTGGTTGAACCGAGCCCTCATCAGAATTTTTCCATTATAAATTTCAAATTCGAGAAACTACATACGCTTTGTAGGGGAAGTTAACAATTTCTAATATAAGAGAGAGGTATAATGAATAGAAGCAAAATATTTGCCATTTTACTGGGAATATTTCGACTTTGAGGCTTTTTGTTGCAAGACTGGTTTACAGGCATGCGGTCGGTGGGACTAAATGAATCTGCGAGCAGGGGGAACGACCTAGGACAACGCGCTAATGCTGCGGTCGATCGTGACTGCCGGCAAAGTGAAGAATGGCGGGGGGAGGGATGGTCGGTCCACACCCTTCCCGTTCCACCTTTACGCCAAAACCGAGGGGCCAAAGAGCCGGACGACTAATTCCCGTACACCTGTTACCCCTAATGCGACTTTTAATTCTTGGCAGCCACCTGATGCTACCCGACCCCATACCCCACGCCCAGAAACGGGCGCCCCCCTCGCCCACTTACATTAGGGGGCGCTCCAGAATTGGGCAACTATTAGGCGAATCGGAAACGGGGGCGGTTTTTTAGATTTCGGGCATTTTGTTTTGGGATATTTAACCTTTTTTAAATTTTTTTAGGATACCTGTTTTGTGGTTTGCGAGGGGTTGGAATACCGTAGATTTCGTGTGTTTCTGTCTCCTCTCGCTGGTTTGGTCTTTTGCTAGACCGGCAACGGACAACCACCACAGTGCAAGTGACATTGCAGTGAAGATGCCCAAAAAAACATCCAAAGTGCCGGAGTGACTAATACCGCTACTGAAGATGGCGAGCAGCCGAAACCGGTCTAACGAATGACCAAGCCGGCGAGAGTAGACTGAACACACGAAATCTACGGTAACATTTTTTTATTGCACAGTCTACATCGTTTGCATGTTATGTGGTTTATGTATTGTTCTGATATGGTTCTCGTGACGAAGAAATCACCCACCGGTGACACGTCCTGGCGCGTTATCTAGACAGAGAAGATCCCTGGGCCGGTGGTCTTTAAGCCTCCGATGTTGGAGGGGATAGTGGATGGGTAATGGAGGAAGGAGAAAGCGCGAAAAGATACCTCTACTAAGAAAGACGTTCTCATTTAATACCACTAAGGTTGAGAAGTTGATATGCATACTTACTTAACTGGGTGATTAAAGTGTTAGTCTAATCAGTGCTGAATCCCGATTGTTATGTTAATCGTAAGTAGTAATAGGAGTATAATTATACCTAATATACATGTATATGAATGTTGAAAGGCATCCATATATCAAACAAAATTTGTATATTGTCTATAATATTTGTATATTGTCTATGAAATCGTCTCGTAATCTATTCGAAATATTCCAGGTTTGATTTTTGGTCGATGATTCGTAAATTTCATTAAATGTACCTTATTTAAACGCTTCATTTTTTTCTTTATTGCAATTGCAGCTTTTAACTACGTTTGTCGCTGTATCGAAGCGAAGAAAACGAATATTAAAGGCGACGCATCGCCATATCTTCGAGTGATTTTTGTCGGTCTCTACAATCCCTACATACGATCTACAATGGAGGCAGGGGTGTTCAAGACATTCCGCGAACCCGCATTACTCACCACACGGCTAAGCATCTTGGGGTACAAGTTCTGGCGCTCTTGAAATAATGAAGCGTTGTGCCTCCAGTTTTACTGCCGGAACTCAATTTCACGAAACTGTACAGGGTGACTGCCCCTTTATTTCGCCGACCTCGGTCCTTTAGTTTCTATCAATTCAATTTTTCGGCCTTTAATTTCGAGCGTTAAAAATATTTATAAGAAAATCAGTTAGGAGACACTACTTAGAGACGCGCTATTTATTGTTCTGAGGAACTTTAATTTTAATAGGATTTTAAACGCGGTATTTAATAAAGTAAATGGCGGCTAGCGCCAGGATTACTGCCGGCCGTAAAGGTATACGGTTAGGCCGGTGCCGGCAGATTGAGTGACGCGCAAATCTCCCCGAGACCCTTCGCCCCTTTCTGTATTGAGCAATAAACCCGGCTTTATCGTTTTTGCAATGGCTCCTTTCCCTTACACGTTATTTTTTTCTTCTATTTTATTTTTTCCCCCGCGCACAGACCGCCGGCGTATTTACGAGTTGCGGAACACCGTCGGAATTCGTTCATGTATTTACCGTAGATTAGTTCGGGCCTTATCGACTCAGCAAAGTGAACGGGCGCCCCCGGGAAATTCGCCCAATCCTATTTTCCGGTCACGGAATATACATCCTCCAGTCTCTATCGCCTCAACGATGAAATCGGCGTCGAAGTCAATTTTTCTCAAATTTTCTGCCCCAGAATCATTGCATATGTTAGTCAAACCGTTTATTTCTATTATTTATCGGCTCAAGGAGTAATTAAAACGTAATTGAGAAATTTACTGATTATGGATGCGGGGGGGTAATGGTTCGGAGGTTCGGAATATCTTAACTCGGGCGACTGACCCCGCGGGTCGGTTTCGGTATCCTGAAGTTAGTAGCATTCCTTATATATATATATATATATATATATATATATATATATATATATATAGTCTGGAAAATGGGTTTATAATATTTAGAATACTCTAGGTTTCGTGTGTTTCTGTCTCTTCTCGCTGGTTTGGTCTTTTGCTTCAGAGGAGACAGAACACACGAAACTGAATATTTAGAATAATTACGCAGAAGTACACTTCGGAATGAAGTATACCGTGGACCCAACTAACCAGACTGTTATCGTCATTGTCCCTTTATACATTATAACACAATAGGGAGAGGGAGATGACTAAACGTAGGTGTCTGGACCTGGGGAGCGTTAATACCCTGTTTGATGGCCCGCCGACTTGTCGCCGATATTGACATAAAAGGTGAACTTCCGAGAACGTATCCTCCTATTCTCAACGCGAGTAGGGTTCCTTTTGTCCTTAGAAAATAAATATATTGTATAGAGTTTTCCGGAGTAATTCGAACTCCAGTTTTAACGAATGAAAATGTTTTCCGCCACTGGGCATCGAACCCGTGTACAACTATTGTGTATACATATGAAATAGAAATATATTGTACCGGAGTAATTCGAACTTCAACATTGCATTGTAGAAATTCCTATTACATTTCCCTTCTTATTTTCCAGAATAATGAGGAGTTACATAATCTTCCCGGGAATAAATCGTACAATCACGTACATGGAAAACCTAGACACAGTTGTCCGGAGTAATTGGAGCTCCACTTCCAATGATTGAAAATGCTTTCCTTCATTCCAGGGGATCGAACCCATGTACAATAATTACGCCTCAAATGTAATATACAAAAATATTGTTTGTAAAAATCATTTAACTAAATAAATATTGTAAATTATTTTGGAATTTCTGTTTTGTTGTCCGCAAGGAATTGTAATACCATAGTTTCTGAGGTTTTTCTTTATGATACAGAAGTATGTATTATACGGCGGCTCTAATACTAACCTTCTTGACTCCGATTATTAATTACAAATAAGGGGCGTCCAATGCTAACCCGCACAACTTCGTTTATCATTTATTAATACGGCGTGCCTAATGCTAACCAGCAAGCCTTCTATTACTAGTTATAAATACAATAAATGCCCAGTGGTAGTGCAGACAGGTAGTCCAACATGTAACCAATATGTCCGATTGAAAATGACTTGAAACCGGTCAAGCAAAAGACCAAATCAGCGAGAACACGCAAGACCGACAAGGCTAGAGTTGTAAATCCTATACTGCTCTTTACATGAAACCAGCTCTTAAGCCGGACTGAGACCCGCATAAATTGGCCCGAAAATAAAAATAAAATTTTCTCCGAATCTTTAATTCGGGTGTCACAAAGAAAGAGAAATATAAAGATACAACAGGTGAACAATAGTGCGCGGAATGTCTTGATAGTCACTTGGCGTCGGTTTTATTTAAAATTTAATATTCTTGACGTTAGATAGGGGCAAAGAACACCGGGTCGGGAGGAGGAAATACAGTAAGCAGAAAGCATAACGGTTACGGGGTGGATCAAAGTTGGACAATGAGTTTCTGATTAGCCCAATCCCGACCTCAGCAGTCGCAAATACCATTTCCGGAATTCGCTTCTCGAAACGTATCACTGGAAATATGCGGTCGCCCTGGCAACCAGCGCTGAAACTTCCGCTCGCCCTTTGCCGGGTTTCCGCTGCCTTATTTCTTTTTGCTTAGAATGTAGACGATACAGCTGAAGTAATTAATCATTCAGTTTCCGTTTCGCTGTTTAAATGGCTGCTTTAGTGAGCCATTCAACACTATATCAATTTTAAATAAATAATTTTCGCAGTTTAAGGAAATATAGTCTTATTATTTTACATTAATACTAACCTCACCGGTTATATAATTCCATACATAGTGCCGAATTATAAATTATAAAGTGTTTTCTGATATGGAAGAGTAGCTCAACTGTGCTTCAATTCATAAACGATAAACAATAATACTGTAGAGGATTCTACCGCTATCGCGATGGCACCAACAGTGTACCAATTCAGGTCCCTGACCGATCCGTACGGCTTCAGCCGACAGGTTTCTGTATGTTTATTAATACGTGGAAAAAAGTGCGCACGATTAAAAACGATCACTGAGGCACTTAGTAAACAAAAATACGCGATTACAAAACACTGTTTAACTCACTAAAAAAGAGTTGAGAGTTAATAGCGATTTGTAGTACGTCCAAACGGCACGATGTTTCAGAGAGCACTAGGTACAATTTTTATGAATAAAGATAGAATCAGATTACACAACGTTTGTCAATTTATCAGGTTATCAGGAACAAATTTAATAAAATGTATTACTTCGTTATGAACAATATCAACCAAAAAAAGTGAGCATAAAAAAGAATTTCTTCGTAGTTACTTTCTACTTATTTTGTTAGTTACCTTTGTTTGTTGTTATTCAGATAGACAACTGAACGACAAGGTTACTAAGACAATGAAGTGAATGAAAGTTGGTAGTCCCTTTTGACATTTTAAACAGGGACAGATGTTTCTGTCTCTAAAAAAGAAGCCCTTCAAATGAATAGACGTCGGGAGAAAAAACGGCTGTCATTAAGAAAATTTAATTTGACCTTTGTACTCAATTAATACAATAGAGAGCTGGATATCATGGATAGAAAAAAAGTCGATTGTCCCTCGCCTCTTTCACCTGCTGTAATTGAAATAAAAAATAAAAAACCGCTTTATTCCCGCGGCTGTATTTCCGGAGAACGCTTGTTAAAAATGGATCTTCAGTCCTGCCTGGCCAATTAAAATGTGGGTTGTTCGTATATATGTACCGGGCGTGAAAACAGACGGAAAGGCTGACACGCACAAATTACAGGTGGACATTTAAATTTATTGTTGGAAATGAATAATTGTTTCTGCACCGCTGACAATATTTCAAAGCAACATTTCGATACAGTGTTCAAATTAAACCGTTGTAAGATATTGCATAGATGAACAACACAATTGCGTTAGACGAGTTCACAGTTTTGTGTGTACTTATTATTTATATTTTTTTTAGTTCGATGCTTTTATTTAGAGGCGCAAATAGGGTCAGCTGTTATGAAACGTTAGCAAATGGGATTTTCTAACTTTTTTCCCATCTAACGAATTTTCCTCGATACGTCGGTATGTTGAGGTCGTAGTGAACGGCGCGATTAGAAACGTACCGGGGAGAATTCAGGATGGTTCAAAGGGCCTTCGATTGGAATCTCTCGATGCGAGCGATGTCGGATGTGGAATTCCATAGTTCTATGCTGTATGGCTGTATGGTTTGAATACGGCTTTATAATTTGTGAATTTGTTAGCTAAGGCCTTTCGTTAATAGCGTTAGTATTCCTAATTTCCGGTTCAAATCGATTCCTTTAAGTCGGGTATGGGGATTCCAAGTAAGAATACTTACGAAAACTCAAGAACACTTAGGTATGGAGACGGTTTTTTCCCGGAAGATTAATACGCATAAATACAATGGCCGCAATACAAACTCTAGGAAACAGGAATGATAATATTGCATAATAATGTTTACCGATTGCGCCGGTGAAAACAGAACTGGAAATAGCCTAGCCTCTTGGGATTTCTGAGCTCATTCCATCCCGGCACCCCCAATATTGTCAGACGTGTCAGGCCCTGCTTCTAACACATTGTTTATTGCGAATTCACCAAGCTTCGGATGATTGAGTTTGGAAATTTCCCCGCCCCGGAATTCAGATTGGTCCCATATAACCAGCGCCGAAGCCCTAACCTAAGTTAATTATATGACCGTATTCGGAATCGACCTTTGTTTAATTCGAAACTCCGCCGTAAACCGTCCGTTACAAATGTACATATTTACATACCGGAAGGGAAACAATTCTCCCAATTAACATTTCCGCCCTAAATAGACACGTTTACCCTGCACATTTACAGTATCTATAGCTAATAATAAAAATAAATAAGACGTATTATTATCAACGGGATCGTAAACGAACCATTTACGAACCGTCCATAATTTTTTTTCTTGTCGATAATTTTATTACTCTAGACAGAAATTTAAGTTTGCTACATATTATTTTTATGAGCACTCCCTCATACATTTTTTTCTTTCTTTTATTGTTGCAACTGTAAAAAAATACAATAAGCAACATTGATACAAGCACTACGATGGACAACAATAGAGGAGAAACCCACTCGTTTCCCCCCATTTTTTTATTTATTACATTTTTTTTTAACCATTTAGGTCGCGTAGCCACTTCCTTTTCAAGCGTCTGTAAGGAACGCTCATACATTTGGAAATAAAGCATATATTGTTCCTTAATTTTTGTATGGAGTTCAATCGCTTCTGAAATAACTGTCATATACATCTAGATGTCGGAAATACGTTTTCTAGAAAGGCATTTGTACTCAATAACTAAATACATGAGGAGCAAGGAAATAAAAACACAGAATTATCGAATTATATTTAATTTTTTAATGTAATAATTTAATCATAATTACTCATAAAAATCATGTCGAAAAAAAATTCATAGCCTACTTCCTTAGCGTAAGTGTGATAACGGAATATGAGCTGGGACTTACTTGAAAAAGTAGGTTTCATTGGTATAGCCGAAAAATGGTACTGTGTACGTTAGCATCCAAATGTTCCCACCTCCGCAATCGTAGTAGGGTTTACTCCACTTTCCGTCCTCATAGACAACGCTCAGTATCTCGTCGGGGATTCGCTCCGTGTGAGAACTCTCGTTCCAGGTGTAAGTGTTGTAGCCTGAAAACATAGTAAAAATGAGGCGTGTCATAAACTCTGCGGTTCAAGAGCGAGCGCAAATTATCATCCAGGGGCTTAAATCTGCTCAAAAGTGTAACTGACGAAAGTGCGCTCGGTCCGACCGAAATAGGAAGAGCTCGCGGCACCGCCGATAGGCCCCGCGGTTGCGGTGAAGGGGATGGACTGAGGTTTTACCGTTGGGGCACGTAGAGCGGGGTTTTTACTGAGCGGGGACCGAATAAACCGGCTTTTACTGCCGCTAAGGTCGGTTCGGTGAAAGCCCCGGGGGGAGGGGCCAATATATCCTCTCCTGGCCTCTCTTAACTACTAGACGCGCCCGGGCAAAATATCGTTAAAACCCAAGTACAGCCCACAGAAATAAGTATTTCTTGCTTTATTCCCCCTCCACCCTAACTCCTTAGCTCGGCCGTAAATTCTTTTTTATACTTATCAGCGCAAGCGTTCCTTTCCGGTTTTCAATTTAAGCCTCTCGACTGAATTTCTTTTACCGTGGTCCTTTGGAAAGACGTACAATTCGATACAACTCAATTTGCAGTTAAAACTAAGCGAGTCCAATTCCGGCCGCGGAAATTGAAATATTTTTCGGAACAAATGTTTCGGAAGAAATCCTAACGTAATCAGCCAGTAATATTAGTAATATTTAGAATAAGATACACAGTATTAAATTATTCAATTTATTTGATCAAATTGTGAGGGATTGTTAAAAAAATATCGTTTCAATCGTGAGGAAAGGCGTAAGTTTGAATCGTTGAGTAAAGGTCTGGGGGGTTTAAGATGAATAAGTTGACACAACCTGTTAAAAAGGACGTCAAAAATATAAGATAGATAAACCGGCCGCGAATTCCAAATGGAATTCCGATGAAGTTTACAGCACGTAGCATTCAAGAAAGTTTTGTGAGAAGCTTCACTTTTTTTTAAGCTCGAGTTCGCCTCCATGCATATTTCCTTCCATTTAAAAGGAATTGAAATATTAAACAACAAACGGAGCAAAAGGAATATTCCTGGAACTAAACTGGAGGTGCAAATACACGTGCGTCGAAATGATATTGAAAGTCAATTCAGTCCACCACCGAAAAATGGCGTCCGCCGATAGGCGCGTTTTTCGCCGGCGACCTACGAATCGCCCTTCAATTATATCCAACCTCTATAGTTATTCAGCAACAAACTGTTTGCCCAGTGTGATAATCACGCTTAATAAGTGTCCCTGCAGACCGACTACTAATTAGGAGCAATGTGATGGATCGGGAGGGAAGGGAGAGATTTTTCCCAACTAATATGAGAACGTCAGGTCATTATAATATTTGAAAATTAAAAAAGCGATTGTTGTCAAACGAAAATCCCGGCGTAAGAACATATTTAAGTATGGACTAGCGAGCGGTCATCTCTCACCGGGTGGCGGCGGGAAAATGAGAAACATCCGGAATATGAGCGCTCCGGGCCTCGGTAGCAAAACTTTTCTTCCCCAACTCCCATTCATCAAGGCCGGATATCTACTCGTAAAAACTTGCCGGGTATCATCCGACCTCCTTCCGGCCATTTATTCATCTTTACCCATCCATAAACCTACAGGTTTTAGGGTGTGCTAGAAAATAATGGATTCTGAGCACTTTCAAATATGTCATTGGCAATCGAAGTAACAAAGCAGAAGTACATATAAATTACACACATATATACACACACACACACATTTCGGCTCAAGCGCCTTGAAGGAAAGACGGAACTGAATTATGGATTCATTTGAGATTAGACTTATTCTATTCGTAATCAATTCAATTTTGAAATTGAATGGAATTTTGGCCCACTATCAGGACTTAGGATATACTTTTCGAAGAAATGAATAGTGACACACTTTGTTTTCACCGTTTCTCATCTGAATAGGTCCGCTGAAATTCCTATCCTCTTTTCCTTTCTTCTCGGGAGTTTCCTCGAGCGTCCTAAGTCCCATTGTTTCACCACTACAAGAGAAACGCATTTGCGCTCCCCAGATCTAGCTTCTTCCACCCGGGACCACGTTTACCATATTATAACTCTCTTTGTAGCCTCAAAATTATATAGTCGGTTTTACCCGGATTTAGGTTAAATAATTGTCCTTCTACCGACCAACCAGAAAATAAATGGAATCCTCGGCATAACTTCCAGGAAAATGTTATTGTGACGCCCGAGTTAAAAAATTGAATAGCATAAAATATTCATTCATCAAATATATCAGTACGATTTGTTGTGTCCACCATTACACGCTTGTTACCAAAAAACCCTGACCATTCCTTCTAAGTACAGCGCAACAGCGGCTGCTCTATTATTCTCTTATATATGTACGATACCGACAGGACCCGTTACGGCCATTAGTGATTGAAGGCTCTAGAAATCCTATTTCCTAAGCCAATGAAAATTGGTTCACTGTAGTCTTATCGCTTATCCATCTCCTCCCGCTGGTTTTGTGTTTTACTAGACCGTGTTAGATAAGATGGCTGCTCACCATCTTCTGTATCTCAGTTAATGCTCTTGGACCTCTGGAACATAAAGAAAGACCGCCGTTAAAGTGAAGTTGCCAGTCTACTGACAAGAGAGTTACTGAAGATGGCCGAAACCGGTCCAGCAAAACCAAATCAGCGAGAAGAGACACAAGATGAAGAAAACTGCGGTTTTCTCCCCATACGATAGAATGCTACCGACTATAGCGAAAAGCCTTAGTAAAAATATGCGTTATTATTTTTGAAAGGCGCCCACATCCCGTGACTCTACTGGAAGACTTAACATAGCAGGATAGACGTTTACCGGAAGCAGTCAAGATGCAGATTGATTCAATGTAAATGCGAGCGAACTTAGCTTTGCCTCTCTAACTACGGCCAAACTTACTCTTAGAGGGCGCATAACCACTCTGATTAGATTCCAGATCCTGCGCAGAGTATCTCGAAGACGAGTATCTTGCTGAACTCTTACCTTAAGAATATCTAAATTCTTTCGTTTCATTCTTAATTAAATTAGTCTTTTGTTTCCCATTTCAAATGCTGCAAAATGCTTGTCCGATCGGAGGTTATTTTCGACGGGGGATTCAGCGTTAATTCGGTTTTATTTTAACGGGATTTGTTTTATATTCGAAATCAAGTTGGAAACCGTGGAATATAAAGCTTCGGCAAAATTGATATCGGAATTTTCCTAAAACCCCTGTCGGGTATTATGCTAAACAGAGAAAGCTCAGATATGTACGGCCTCGGTATGAGGGAATTTAAAATGGCCAGAAATGCAACAGGGGAGTTAATGTCGGTGTCATTAGCCGGACGATTACCCATGTTAATTTGGATTCGGAACGCTCTGTGCGCTAAAGCTTATTAATTTGGCCCTCCCTAAAAGAGGTTATTAGCATATTTGTGCCAGCTACAATTAGTGCAGCCGGTATTGCCGAGATGTCGCTAATTAATTGATTAATGGATATGCTGTGAGCGTTCCTTTGTGAACACTGTCGTTTCAAGTGTAGGTGATTGAAGGGCGGATTGCTAATCGGATAATTATCAACAAACCGAACTGAATTTCAAGAAGTTTCTTTGTTTTCATTTCGAACTGTGATTTCTTGATCCGTTTAATTTTTGGTCGAACAGGAAATCAAATAATTACAGTAAATTGCGTATTAATGAAATGCACTTTACAGGAAACCTTTGTTTAGTGGAGTTAATGGTATAACGAATGGTATAATTACGACCAGTTTCGTATTGATGAAATTCAGTATACCGTACAATATGAATCTGTCGAATGTGAAAAGTCGAAGTGAGATAAGGTTAGGAGCGTCTGGGACAGCGGAGTTATTGGGTCGTTGGGCACCCCGCTAGGAAACACCGGGTTCAGTAACACTATCTAAATTGAGCGGTCGCAACGACGCCCCGGTTGTATATCAGATTTATTCCATTCCGAAGATGGTTGAACGGCCATCAAGTGCGCACTTGAAAGCGTACGACTTCGCGGCTGTAGGGCCACGGGCTTTCATAAGACCGTCAAAAAATACTTTAGATACGTGCGGTATATAAAGCCTAAAGTGGCACTAGCTTTGTACCATTTGATTACGAAATTATATGTTACGCGAAACTAAATTTATTTTTAAATCCGAATTCGACATTATAGGTAATTATTATGAAATTCGATCGATGATGGACACAATACAATTCGAGGTTCTCCCCAGTATTACCCGATATCACCGGAAGTTCAAATTCCTTCATTTATAAATGAATATTAAAGTCCTGTCTACACTGATTCGAATCCCGAACCGAAGTGCAAAAATGTTGTAGTCGTACATGTGTGAGTGGGTGGGGTGGTCTTAAGCTTTCCGAAATTGGTGTTACCATTAGGCCGTCCGGGATGGGGAAAGTTTGAGGAGTACCCCGCCGTCCCACAAACCCGGACATTGGCTTTAATCCGCAAGCCCGTAACTTCGCCTCACGTGAAGACCAACCACACCACAAGCTCTATCGCCCTCTGTACCGGCGCCGATGATTAACAACCAGGCTAAGTGGACAAACTATCCAATGAAATTGAATCGTCCCTTGCCCGCTCTCGATTGGCGTAGCATTGAGATTGCGAGCTAGTTAATAAATCAACAAATCGTACGTACCTTACGTAAGAAACGCGTAAGACTTAGATACCAGATAATATATCCCAACAAAATACAGAGTAGATCTTCTGTAGATTCTATAAGTATGGCTTCTCGCCATCGCCTGTAGCATTCTGTCAATAAATGGGTACACCATCGTCGAACAACCCCGATTGAGAATGGAGAAGAAGAAAAATTAAGGACAACTCATAAAAATTAAGGACTCATAGAAATTAAGGATATTTTTGTTCGATTTTTTATATTTATATTTTATATGTTTCGATATTATATTGGATAAAGTTTAGTAATTGGGACAATTGCTGAAAGCCAATCGAGCTTAATTAATAGTGTTTTTATTTAGGTATTTGTTGAAGTAAATCGAGCAAATTGAGCTAAATGCATTTAGCTCAAGTCTCCTAGCTTACCCACCTTAATTCACTACTTTAATACCCTAGAACGGACCCTGGGATTTTTCGCTGCGCGAATCGAACACAAGCGGCCCGATGTTTATGAAATATTAAGGTCATAATAATTAAAATTTCGTTCGAAATAATTTTTAAATGTTGACGTGGGCAAATTAATATCGTTTCGTGTATTATTAAAAATATATAATCCCAGACGCCCCTTCCGCGAATGAAAAATCTCAGGACACTCCACCCACTAAAACGAAACGGATTAATTCAATTCTATAAAAGGCTCCCGGGAAAAGAGACCGAGCTTTAAATCCAAAGCCGGCCCCGTAGACATTTGTTTGGGTTCGTGAATATTGCAAAGCCCTAAAAATGGGCACTTTACCCGCCGCTAAATATTCCACGCTGCTGCAGGCACTGTGCTTAAAGTTTCTGTTTAAATTTTAATTCTTTTAGAAAATTAACTGTCGACGCCGCGTGGCCGGTTATCACACGTATCTATCTCGATATATGCACGTATCTGTACCTCACCGTACGGTCATATCGGTTGCATTAATAAAAACATTACTTACATTAACAGTGCAGTGACGGGATTCTCCTCTTGAAGATGGGGAATGAGTCAACAAATCGTGGAATGGAGAAATAAGATCGCCGGAGTGAGAATTTAGCCTAGAGAATACCCATTATCACATATTTGTCAAACTCGACCAGATTAAAATAATTTCGTGGAGGTTTTTAAAATTAATAAAAACGCGATACCGACCTTTATGACATAGTTTATTATATTATCTCGAGTAAAATGGAGGTAGTAAGACTCAAGTCTAAGAGATTATAGCCGGGAGGAGAGTAAATTCAACCCATTATTTCTCATAATAGATTTCAACCGCAATACATATTTCAATATTAAGTAATTAAACAGAAGAGCGTAAGCGAAGTAAAGGCGAATAAATTGTTCCGACATAACGCGGATATAATTGAGGTCGATTGTGAAATAGGGAAATATTCCACCACGCGTACCGTATGTTGTTTTATAATCAGAATCGGACGGGTTCAGCTTCCTTTCATTGCGCAGTCTTTTCTATTAACCGTATACCGTAGAGACTCTGTTAGAGACGGAACTTAACCGGCCTCTTGTATAAAGAGGCGTCGGGGGTCGTCAAAATAGGTGGCCTAATTCAATTAAACGGCGCCGTTCCGTCCAAGGGCCGAAGACGTGGTCTGTGGCCGTGCAGAAAACTCCGGCCCCATAAGATGGTAATCGGGCAGTAACCCGGGCTTTTACACGGCCGCCGATTTGACGACCCCCGCCTATTAGCCTATCCCCCGCCATACCGCGCCGCCCATTTGCTAAATTAAATGCCAAACCCCATTTACCCATCAAACTCACCGACAGACTCCAAGGCATTGCATCATTCTACCCGGGAAGATGCCGCCATTTCATTATCGCCTGATTGGCTGCCGGAACCGAGGAGACGGACCCAAGGGGCCAGAAGACTCCCTTAAGTGTACAAAATTCTCTGGATTCGAAAAATATCCAGTTCCCAGGGAGCAGGTCTCATCAGCTATTATGTACCATAACTTGTCGTCTCTATCGTAAACAGTTTTCTAAAAACATTTTTAGTTCGTTCTCTCGTTTTGTGATATGTACGAAAGTTTGGCTTTCGATACTACCTGGAAATTAGTTCTTTAACATTAGCATCTTAAAAGATTTACGTTCTCATTTATTCTCTTAACCCTTTATATGATATAATACAAAGGGGAGAGGGAGGTGGCTAAACGCAGGTTTCCGTGGCGACCGTTAATACCATCTTTGAAGCTCGCCGACTTGTCGCCGAAATTGACATCAACGGTGAACTTCCCAGAAAGTTTCCCATGCTATACCCGAATATGGTTCGTTTCGTCCTGTCGCTAACATATGTACGGATATTCCATATATAGATCCTTGTCCTCGGTCGCACCGTGAAACAATATCTATCAGGAACTAAAATGAGAACTGCAAATCGTACTGGGACTGCCCGATTGTCGCCATAAATTCAGATGTTTCCCTGGTTGGCCGAAATTGAAGATGAGCCCCCGGGGATTGCTGATCTCTGCGAAAAGAGTAAATGGGATTCATGTAAATGGGGCTAATATAAGCCCCGCTACCCGGCTAATTAAAACCGCACCCCTTCAACCGCCCTATATCTTTCCTTAGGGGCTAGACGTCCATGAACTTTTCGATCCCGGATATAAAGCGCTAATACAGACCGAGGTGTAACAGTCGGTGAGATCTTCAGTAACATCGGTTTTAACAGATTATCTGTCTCGGGAGAAACATACTCGCTTTCCGGAGTCCTTGAATAACAATCTGAAATTAAGTTGCTCCTCTTTTTGTAACAGGAACTAAAACGTGCCAGTTTCCTTAGCAATTCTCTCTATCAACGAGAGGTCATCGGCAAAAACGTTTTCACTTCACACGGTAATCATATTTTAGGTCATATTGGAAGAGATCGTGATATTAAAAATTGTATTCAATATACATCATACAGATGATTTGAGTTGGGAATGAGAACGTGCCAGATAAATATTTTTGTCTTCGAAAGTACTAGTTATTGGGATACGAAGGGAATTTAATAATGACCAGAAATATCGATAAAAAATTATAAGCATAAGAAAGACACGTGAAAAATTGATTTATGAATGCTTTTTTTAATTAAATCAACGCTTTTCAGGAATACTGAAAATCAAAGAACGACGGGTCCTTATTCTCACGTTCATAGTTATGCAATCCTGCTAATTTGTTTCGTTTTTTAGACCCAAGCAACAGTCTTTAATCTGAATCCCGGGCCTGTCTTTAATTAAAGGCCAATTAATGCTCCAAAAAAATCTCGGGTTTCACAGTTTTTTTTTACTTTGCGCCATTTCCAGGCCCCATGATCAAACGGGCCAAGTCACGCTTTGGACGAATGAGAACCTAGGCTTTCTTTTACACACACCACACACACACACACACACACACACACACACATATATATATATATATATATATATATATATATATATATATATATATAGTTGATCGATTGTATCAGCCGTAACTTCTGGGAGAGGTACGACTTTTTGGCTTCCAAACTCAATCTAACAAGTGTTCCCCCCCACCATTCTGAACACACCAATAACCGGTTCGGAAAACGATCCTGACGCGAATGAGAAACAACGGGAAAACTATACAACTCCGGTTACAATTCCGTCTCCGTATATCCGCTCTGCACTGCCTTCACTCGATAGGCTGTCTCATTCTTGGGCGTGTACGCCGACGAGTGGAACGAAGCGAACTTCAGCTCACCGTAGAGATTATAATATTTCAATGATCGGATCAGATTTGTAAATAAATGAACGCTGGCAACAAGGGGCCCGCAGAAGCGTGGGAGCCATACTCGCCGACGATACGCTTGGTAGAATTTCCAACCGACAAACGGCTCCTGAATTACAGTGCAGTTCTCACCGAATCGCAGATGAATTCCTGAAATTCCCCACCCACAAAATACCGAGCTATTGGGCCAACAAATAAATATCGGCCATGTTGAAGTAGGACTGCGAGCAACGAGTGACCAATGAACTGTATTTCTGTTACTGAAAGAGGAATTATTACGTCACCCTGCGACAATTCGGATTTGGACCATTTGAAGTGTTTATTTTATACGCCCGGAAATTAATTAATACCACGCGGCGTATTAGCTTTACTGTTAAAACAACCAAACAGAATTCCCTCTGTACATTGTTCTTGATTCTGGTTATTTCTATAATATTCAGGTTATAAACACACACACACACACACACACACACACACACACACACACACACACACACACACATACATACGGCACGGTATATAATCGTAACATGCTGTCTCATCTCTCTTGTTGCCTATTCGCAACTGGGTTGCGTGTGAAAATGATGCCTTAAAATGATCAAACCTTGTTAAACGCTTTAATGAAATGGGGGCGGATTTGCTCCGTACTCCGTGACCAGTCGTCCTCGGGTGATGAGTTGTTTTTGTCCTATGAAGGAATGTTGAAAAATCGAAATTGTTTGAAAACCCGTACCGAATAAACAGATATTTTCGTACCAATACTCATTTTATTATTCGCGGACTTTCTTCAAATTTGCAATACAATTATAACGGGTTCTATACGGCGAAACTGTGACTGGAAGAAAGTTCGTCTGTTAAGAAAGTGAAATCGGAACCCGCCGACGGCGGTGCCAAATGCGCCTCCGCCGCGACAATTAGGCAGAGCGCGTTCTCCGGTTTAATAATAAATCAGAGGCCCCGCGCCACAAGGGGACAGGCTATGTATTACCGTAAGGAACGCTACTCGCGACGGAGAGAAACCGCAGCCTGGCATGGGACCAAACAAGCGTGAGGAAACTGAAAATCAGACGATATAATCGCAATAGTTTATGAAGGGGCCGGAACAACTTATTAAATAAGGGAGCGGGATATAAATAACCGCCCGCGTTCTCCCTTAATTTTATGCATAGGGGCGTGATTCCTTTTTCGTCTGCAATTACAACGGAAACACGGGCTTTGCCCCTTTCACAATTTGCGGAATGACTTAGAGGAAGTCCAGGATAAAATATTCCGTCGCTGAGCGTAATCAGCTTACCTCCTGGGGTACGAGAGAGGTATCCCTCTCGTAATTGGTTGTAAGTTTCGGGAAAAACATTTAGGGAATTCAGAAACTGCAGCGCTCGCGTGGGCACACCGCGCGCAGGCCCGCACACACACGCGCGCGCACACACGAAAACAGAGCAAAAAACACAGGAAAGAAAGGAGAGGACAGCCCTTTAGAAAAAGGGTCCTCCTGAATAATTTCCATTTAGCGTCACCGGGCCTTATTTTCCTAGGCGGGGGCCGGTTTTCCCTTTTGTGAGGATCCAGTCTAAATTATGGACGGCTCGAAGCGACGAAAGAAACTTTCCGGAGCCATAATTTAATTTAAATACCCCTTCACCATCAAGGCAGAACAACTGGGCTTCCGCCGTGTATTTAAATGGGACCGGTATACAGATATCACGATTAAAATAACGTAATTGACACGTCTACTTGTCTCTATAATTCAATAACGACGCCGAGAAATCGACATCCATCGAGCGTAAGAACAAATCGGCGTTGAAGATCACGCGAGTGTGATTATATTCCGAACCCTCGCGGACGTTAGATCACAAACAGATTTCTTCATCGTTGTTCCTTCGTTTCCGAACAAATCACCCAATTCCCTGTCCCCCGAGACAGGAGGGATGAATTTAATCCACTTTTCTGGCATATACCCTCCTGCGAATCGTCGGAGCTCTGTAAAACGCTACCGCAATAGCGTCTAGGGCTCCTGTCGCGAGTTCTCTTTTCTTCACCGACAACAGAATTTTTTAACGGGTAGAACTTATATTCCAGGTCACACGATTCGACCTTCGGTTAATTGATGTCCAGATTGAATAGGAGAGTAGAGAAAGCTAAAATTGTTAATAGGTAATAGACTAAAGATTCGTTTTACTGCCGACTCCTTTGTCGAAGCTATGTTACGGTCGAGACCAAGACGGAAAGATCCATGATAATAACGGACCCGAGGTGAGTTTGCAAACCGTATAGCGCGTTCGGGATTATCATTAGCCATTGATGAGGCGGAGGAAGCGAGGCACAGCTCAAGAAGGGGAGACAAAAGGGATTGGGTCTTGTATTACCGGTCCCCATTCAAAGCTTTAAGGAGCCGGCTGCTTTCCGACGTCTCCCTAAGGCCATCCAGGTTTAATTAACTGCGGCCTTTCGTCCTTCCAAAAATCTCGTATTCTCCCTTTGAGTTTTCTCACCACTGTTATTTAGTCACTACTATATATATATATATATATATATATATATATATATATATATATATGCCACCGATTTTTCCCTGTTCATTAAAAACTAGGCCTTGCTGGGAGTTTTGTCCGTTTTTACATTGGCAGGATAAACACAGGATTTTTCAAGGAGAGTAGTCAATTACTGAAGCGGTGATATCCGTTAACCGAGATAAACGTCAAGGGCTGTGTATCCACGAAATCCGAATGGATCCAGGAAGGAAAATAATACAATGATTTATTGTGCATTAAGGTTATTGCAGATTTGCAGTTACCTGAAAAACAAAGTCCGGACTATAGAACCCGGAAATTAAATAGAATTAAAATACCTATTCCAAGCATCACTTCTTTGTGCAATACTATTAAGTCGAAGATGCGAGTTTAGAATTACTAATGTGAACTCATAAATTCGTGTTCGAATCGAATTCAGTTCGATGGTCGAAATCCCGAATAACCTCATCCCGACAAAGTGAATAAGCCACCCTGGTACAAGAGAAGAGCTTACTTAATTAAGCAGGAGCAGGTCGAGGATAAGATTCAATTGATTGAAGTACGGAACAATGCTGGTAATAGGATCCGTTTTAGCTCAACGCAGATCGAATTTCCGACAGACATAGGGAGAAATTCTCAGTAGGCCCAGTCCTCTGGATCGGTAACTGACTCGTAACTAGACACAGCCAAATGTATATTAAATCAGTGTAGTATTACAAGGCAGTCATACACCTTCCTTGGTAACGCCAAGTTAAACTGTAAATATTTATCAATTATCTGGTCAAGAAGTAATTTCTGACGTTTTACTGGTAGCGCCGGATTCCCAACGGCTCACTTGGCCCGGCACCAAACCATCCGAAGGGAGAACCACTCAATTCAAACCGTCTTTTCAATTTACCCTGAAGAAGAATAAGATACCGAATATTACCGAATTACCGATCTAATAGGCCGAAGATCTACGCGCGTATGAAATGAGGCCGATGCAACAGTACTGTTGGCGAGGGCAGAATGTGTTCAGGATTCAACTGACGTATTGGAATAGATTTCTATTATTATCAATAACGTCAATTTTCGAGGCGTGTTCACAAAAATCGCGAGGGCAAAAATAGCACAAAAATAGAGGCACGTTCTCTGTGCCTCTCGGACTGTAAACCTTTGGTATTTTAGTACCCGCCAAAGTTCAATTTCATGAATATTAACTTATCTAGGTTGACAATTAAGTTAAACAATTTTAAGAAAAAACAATAGCAATAGTATGGTAATGACCGATGTCGTGCGGGTTAGCAGTAGACGCGCCGTAATCTTATTAATAATGAAAGTCTTGCGGGTTTGCATTAGACGCGCCGTATGATACAAATTTATCGATTATAATTACATGCGTTCGGCTCGTGAAGAAGGCCGCAATAAAAGTGCGATTTGACGAAAGTGCTACTGAAGATTGCGAGCAAGAAACCGGGTAAAACCGGGAGAAACCACGGTATTCCACTAGCTCAGCCCACCACACAGGTATTACAAATTAATTTCACCCCTTTTATAGAAGGTAGGTTTCCAACTTGTTGGTAGAAACCACTTACTTCCCGGTATTATTTCGCGCGATTTAAATGTGTGTGTGTGCCCCGTAAAAAACGTTTTAATTAAATCACGATTATAGAACTGAGAGAATAGATATTTTACAAAGAATGTCAAAATTGTAGAAGAAAAGAAAAGAAAAGGAAATTTAATTTTAAAAAGTTGTCACTAGAGATGGCCAACACTAATATCATCATCTACACAACTTCAGATCTGTTTTCTTTTTTAAAGCGAGGGACAGCGAAACAATTTCTCGCTTTCATGCGTGGTAATGCGGGTGTAAAAAATGTAGGTTGTTTTGCAGTATGGTTTTAAGTAAATATAAATATATTTCAGTTAATTTCGAATTCAGCTTTGTGTTTAATTTTTAAAAAAACTTTATAAATCCAGAATCGAAAGGTTTCAAAATAATACCGCATGGAATTTACAGAATCGGAGTTATCTTCTATATTATACGCTGGCCAGAATAATAATTAAGGGGAAAACTTTATTGCGGGGTAAGGGTCGCAATTAACTGCAATTATAAGTCCAATATTGTTTGAGTGTGTTCCAAAACTGATGGGAAAAACAAAATCATTAAAAAAGGCTTTATCGGGAAAAGTTTAATTAATTTTAACCCCACAGAAATTAAGAGCAAAAACAAGTGAGAATGTGATATATTATTATAGTTTTGAACCTTAATGGGACTATAATAAAAATTATGTATTAGACCCAGTGAAACCGTTGCGAAGGTAAAAAACTGGGGGCCGGCAAGCCGTCGATCGCAAGCTACCGGTAGCTCGCGGATATTATAATTATTTTTATTTCAGTTGGAACTTGAAATCTACCTAGTACATTTAAAATTTTTACTTTTTTAAATGAATTCGATATATTTATTAAAATCATTCATTCTGTCTCCGGTAGGTCACTGCATATGGCCATATTTCGAGGTATGCCGGCTCTAGTCTTAGGGTTAGTTCATAGAAATGTTAATACGGTTTTAATCAACAAAATAATGGTAATAAAATGGAAAATATTTACATTAAGATATCGATATTTTAAATTATTTAAAGGTTCAACTGAACTAATTAAAGGTACCTGTCATTGTTATGCAAATACTCTGTACATAAACTGACGGTGCTCTGACAGTACAGACAGGATGTCCCGCCGGGTTAAGCCAACTTGATTTACTGCCTCGCTAATCTACCGACGGAAAGCTACTGATAATGCCGCCGAGTTGGTCGAGGGAGTCCTCAAGGACGGGTGTTAATTATTTATTATAGGACACAGTATGCAATTAATCAAAACATAAATCATGACTCCACGTGGCTATTTTCGACCGATCTTTTTTTTCTATGAAACCGAAAGCTGTCTATTTCCGGGACGGGCGGGGGTCCCGGGGGCGATGCCATTATTTAACCGGTCCTCCTTTTTCCAGACCGGGACCGGTCCGTCGCCCGTGCGCACCCATAAAAGCGCTCTTTAACGTCCGTCCATTTAAATAACACGACTGGGCGTGGCGGGGGGCGGCTCGTGATGAGGCTAGCGAGCGGGGTCGTTCCCCGAATATTTATTGGCCTTAATAAAACCGTCAGCGGCGGAGGTCCATCTCAACCCCCCCCGATGATGAATGGGTCTTTGTTTCGTTTGAAAAACCGGGCCTTTCGCTCATCAATTCCTATGGCATAAAAACGAAAAAAAAACAAGAAAAAGTTAAGCTTTTACCGAAGTCGTCAGCCCAGCAAGGCGGGGGACGGAATAACAAAGTGCTACGAAATTGTGGCAAACTACATAACGATATAAAGCGGATATTCAGTTTCATCCAATGCCAGTCAAACCCGTGTTCTACTGAACACTGGCGAAACAAAGTTTCATTCGATTGCAACATTGAAGCGATTACAAAGTGTGACTTACTCAACTACCCATAGTATTCATGTCATTTAAATTCGTCCCGAACTAAGTGTACTACGGGAGTAAATAACTAACGTTATATATATATATATATATATATATATATATATATATATATATATATATATATTTATGTGTGTATAACTTTAGTTTTATGTAAGGTTTTGCATTGTTCGTCTCAGCCACTAAATATTGGATAAATATTGGAATGTTTACAATCTGTAATCACTTTATAGGTTCCTGGGAGAGGAATTAATTTTCAAATATATCGTTAGCCCGGTAGGTAATAATCCTCTTAAAGGGAGCCAATGGGAAGCTTTAGTTCAATTATCAATTATCTGATTAGGCCGCCTCCCGACAAGTGAGATACGATGCCGCCGCCGCCACCCCACGGTACTAACAGTGTTTCTCCAATAAACAGAATATTTAATAAGCTAAATAATTAAGCCGTCTTTATACAGTCGAGATGCCAATTTATAGCGCCCCCACAATAACCACCACCGACCAAATAAATAGTTTCATTGGTGCAAAAACGGCCCAAATAAATGCGTTCTAAATCTTATTAGGTTTAAAATGCCTTGCAGATATACACAAAAGCAATAGTCGTTTCTATATGGAGCCATTGGATTTTATGCAATAGGTTTAATAGTCCATAACATTCTTATATTGCACAGAAAGGAAGGAATACAGAAATTCTAGTATTTCACGCAAAATTCAATAAAGTATATATGATACAGTCAGGCACTGAAGTATGATGGAAGTATCGACTAATTCCAGGAGGGGCACTGTTATTTCGGCAGTTTTTTTACAATAAAAATTATTTTAATAATATTAAAGGGAGGGGGAGACTATTGTTCGAAGCATAGGGAAAGGCCGGGCCAACAAAGTTTTCCCAACAAATAACAGAGAGTCGGGAGGCCGGCAACATTGCTGGGACTTGTCACACGACCCTTCCCGTCCCGGTCTGAGCTATGACAATTAATAACTCCCCGTCGGATTAAGCCCCGTGCTTAAGTTTTGTAAACTTAAAGGTCTTACAGGCCTCATTAGCATAATTCGTAATGCGTGACAGAAAGGCGTGCTCCTTCGTCTTTTCGAGCCAATAAATTATTTGTATTTTATGGGCGGAAAGTAGGGACTTTTTGTCTCGGGCGAGAGTTTAAAATTGTACGTTGAAAAGAATAATGCTGTGAAAAAAATTCACATTTATCAGCTCCAGGTTAATATAGGGGCGGGCTAAAAGTAAGATTTGTAACACTGAGTTCACTGAGTGCCCCCCCTTCCCAAGAATCCGCGAGATAAAAGATGCAGTATTTACCAACCTTTGGTTCACTTCTGCGTGTCTCTTCAGATCAGAAAACAATGAGCTTTCCCATAAAAAATGAACTATTTGAAGCGTTAATTTTGTGCGGAGTATTTGATATATTTGCAGATTTTCACCTTCCCAAAGTATTGTTTTGGCAACTAAATAATTGCGGATTCTTCTCATCTTTGGGTTTGTGCGCCCTTATGTCGTGCATTTTTTGGTACGCACGACGAATAGTTGGCATGTAATAAAAATTTCAGAATACTCTATAGGTTTGAAGGTGTAAACATGTGTAAAAATACCAAAAACGCCATCTCCATCTAGCAATGAACGAAACCCGCAATGACTTAGTTGCCGACCCAATATTTCACTCATTCATTAATTTTCACATAAATACACGAAGCAATGTACAAATTTGTTTTCTCCTCAATTAGTACTTTCCTCTTGATTTCGTAGAAATGTTTTATTCGTGGTACTGTTGTTTTATTTCTGTTTTATGAGTGGAAACAGAAATAATGTTTCCAATTAAATACGGTTTCCCTGATCGAGGAAGGGTATTCGCAGAGAACTACCTCGTCTTCCGATTAATTCAATACGATTAACAATCGCCGACAATTAATACCTGAGTGGAGTGGGATTTTAAACGGTAAGAGAGCCTTCGTTTCTCCGGCAGGTAAGGAAGACTGGCTGTTTCTCGGGCGGCGGGGGAGTACCCGCTAATCAGATTAACGCTCCATTACGGTTTTGTATACACTCGGGACAAAAGGGGGATGAATAAACCGAATCAGATTGTTTCTGGGCCCCGGGAATAATAATTCATTATCTCCGCGGAAATGCCGCGGAAGAACGTCGTGAAAGAACTCGAGAACCGAAGTGAGTTTCCTTTCTCAACGATAAGCCTCCATTCAAAATCCACCGAGTTTCGCCGCCCGCCGGCGACTTCGAAACCCCTAATAACTCTTTTCCTCGCCGGCCGAACGACGGTTATGACGAAACGGGACGAGTTTATGAATAGTCGAGCTGAGACCGAATTCTCCGGCAAGTACTTCTTGTAAAACTTTCAAAAACCGCCGTGTTTTTAAAAGTCGCCTCTAACCCTCGACCCTCATTTACCGGCACGACAGAACGCCGACGTGTAAACGATCCTCCGACTCGAGATAGACTCGGCATTTCGAGAAATAAATGTAAATATATAAACGCGGTTGTACCAACGTAAAATGCGTTCCCCCACCCCCTCGGCTGGGTTGTGGAAGAGCCTAGCGGAAATTCGAGGACGGGCCCTAGCCCCCCTTTTAATATTTATTAAAGAGCAGAGACTGCCACTCGGAGCCAGGGTTGCGTCTCTCGGTCCGCTCGCGGATATGGACTATATTTTGTTAGGAGTGGCGGCGGGCATGGTTTTTGTCGGTTTTGCCCAACCGCCCGCCCAACAAGCCTCCCGCTGGCTCAGACAAGGCAAAGGACAAATAATGAAATAATTTGATAAATATGGAGTTTATATATCAGCCGAATACCGAGACAATAAGTCCGGTTACGGTTGAAACTGAAAGGTCAAAATAAATCTATCGTGGTTTATACAATTTTATGTACAGTTAACTCCACTCACTGATTTAACACTGGTTTCGGCTTCTCGCCACCTCGAGTAACGTTCATTAATACAGTACCCGTTAGTCAGTTTTTTAAGCATCGATAGTTACAACTTGCATTCGAAATTAACGACATATTACAAAATGCATCAACTACATGCTTTTGTAGACAATTTTTACAAACAGACTAATGCTTCGTGTACCATGTAAATAATCGTCAATTAGGTTTTAAAATTGGTGTAAACATTTTGAAATGTACCATCGTTATTGGCTCAGGTTAATATTTACCGAAAGCGTTCCCGACTGTTGCTTGAATCAAATTCAGTCTCACTCTCCAAAATGATTAGTTTTATATTTGTTATATACGTATATATTTATAAATATATACAATATATAGTGCGTTTGTGGTCGGTTGCGCAAGGTACCATAACTCTGAGAGGATTCATATTTTACAAGGCCCCCCCGAAAATCCCTCACGGATTTTCCGATTATTGCGAATAAACGCGGCCACATGGGAGAAACTAAAATCTGCATTGCGGTGCTCCCGATCTTTCTCACATAAGAAGGGGCCTTCGATTTGTTTCAGAAAAGTAAAAAACCGAAAGACGGAACGTCTAAATATTTTTGTGACATCATCCTCGTGATTTCCTCGCCTCGTTCGCTGTATTGAATACACGCCCATTGGGCATTCAACTGTACCCTTTTCACCTTCGTCAGTAATACAGCGAGGTGCTTATACACTTAAGTAAGTAAGGCGGAAAAGAATGAATGATATTCCTAATCCTCACGGACAGCCACAAACAAATGCATTCCATTAGTTTGAAGTACGGAAGGGTAGTCATATTGCCAAATACAGAAATAACTATGTAAAGAAAAATTGGATCAAATAAATACACCAAAGCGAGATAAGCTTTGAACTAAATACTCTTGAAAACCTGGAAATAAACAAAAACAACTCAGAGAATAACCTGATAAGTGATTATTAGCCGGCACGATACGATATTAGCTTCGATAAAGAAGCTTATGAAAAGTAAAAGAAATCCAATACACCAATGTATCTCAAACATAGATCAAAATACGAAGGGTCAAATCTCACAACATCTTTAGGAAATATAATTCGAAATAAAATCTTAGGCACTGTATACACTTACTGTAAATAATTGTACGAACGAACCGCATGGTTGGAATTATAAATTTATCTCTAATAGGTAACAGATATGTTCTTACTAAACTGTTGTAACATTACTACGGTTCTAGTTTCAAAAATATAAGTTGAAAATCAAAGTTTCAACGATCGTAATATTATAAATAAATATACAACTAACATCTGGTGTCAATAAAATGAACGGTTATCGCGAAGAGATCACGAAAATTACAAGCTATAGGAAGCAATGTACACAATTTTGTAAATTGTTCGCCCCGAACGTGGGTACAATAAAATACTCTTATCAGTACAATAGGTAATTATAAGTGCAATATCTACACGGAAACAAGTTCGGTATTATCGCGGCTTTCAGGGTGGCGCTTTATACGGTCTAAACCTAGACCGTTTTCTCCAAACTTGTATATATAAAATCGCAGTCTCATTATTTAGTACGATTTCGAACAGCGGCCGAGAATACGTTCTGAAATAACGTTGCGATAACTGTTTGAACGAATTATAGAAGATGAACATAATTATCGAGATAAGAGCTGTCAGCTGTATCCATAAATCTATCGTTTCCTCAGGGCGATTTCAACATAATTCAGAAATAACTTTCAGTAACGGGTTATTTCATTAATAATAACACGTTTATCAAAACGAAATGTTTTATTTAATCAAAAACTGTATTCTTGAACTGCCAGCAATAATAACTGTGCTCCTCCACACGTCGTGTTCATATAACTAAATAGATAAACACAATTATTATCCGTGTTATACGATACTATTTATTTTCTGCAGAAAACTTCTTTATACTTCATTTAAGGTTTGTTTTTTACCATTTTTTATTAAGCCTATTGAAAAGCATTGCGATTAATTCTTTTCATGGCATCAGAGTATTGAATAAAAATTTACATACTATTTTCTTGCTGTAAAAAATGAAACTGAAATTTTGGAAGGTCTAACAGGGTGTTTTTCGGTTTCTTCTTGTGAGGTCAGGATTTAGAGGTGGTTTTGAAAGCGTCGAGTGGATAAGACTGTTCTCCGATAATGGTTAGATAGTGTGATGGCGATGGGGGCGAGGGTGGTAATGACGGCCCAATCAGAGACCCCTTACATGTGCCCCTCGCTCAACCGTCTCTCTCTCTCTCTCTCTCTCTCTCTCTCTCTCTCTCTCTCTCTCTCTCTCTCTCTCTCCTCTCTCTCCCTCTCTCTCTCCCCCTCTCTCCCTCTCCCTCCTCTCCTCCCTCCCTCCCTCCCTCTTGCACTCTCCCTCATTTACCAATCGATAAAGGACACAAGTAATGCATTTGGAAGCCCTGGCTTCTGGGAATCGGCCGAACCAGTGCCGGCTATGCATATTTAAGGGCGATCGGTTGCGTGTCACTAATTTCCGGTTATTTTTATAGCCCCGTCAGACGCCCGGGCGGTTAATGCCTAGTAATGATGGTACCGGCGTTTCCGAGAACAGTTATCGGGGGATATTTCGGCAGCGAATCTGCAACAAAAACCATACCATTTTGAAATCTGTAGCCGGTGATAGAACTTGGGTTAAAATCGACCCTTCATATATCCGCGCGCAAATAATTTCAAGCCATACCGTAGTAGTTACCGGGATGGCAGAACGTTCACGTGCAGCAATACAAAGACAGTGAATAATCTACCAGAACAGTCATAATAGAAATAACATCAGTGGCGGTGTCAAATTTGGCAAAAGAGATCAAAAGAGTTCCAGGAGGTTATTCAATAGACGTCAAAATTCACGCCACACAAGAAATAGACGACACACTCACCAACTTCGAGACAAATGAAAATTTGGTCCAATCGGCGTTCGAACCCATGTCTCCCAAACCTGAGTTTGAAATATTATAGCACTCAATTTGGAAGGAAAAAAAGAAAAATTCGAATTCGAAGTTCTAACGAATCAAAGACGAAGATGTTTTCGGTTGCCCGGCAGGAATCCTCCCAAATCCGAACAGGGAACTTCTAATTGAACGCCGAAAGAAGTAGAAAAAGTGGATGTAGGAGGGGGAAGGTGGAGGGGGCAGAAGAAAGAAGGGCTGGAGAAAACGGCCGGAGGGTGGGGCTCAGGGCTTTTGCGACCGAAATTTCATTAAAGCTTATCGGGCTATAATTCGGCGATAAGAATAATTGGTGGGGCCCGGGGTTATTGGGGCCTTTGATCACCCTGGCAAACGCTTTTGTCCATGTTCCGAGGCTCGCACGGGGACAACGCCGCCGAAAACTGATTGTTTTTTTTTGTTTTTTTTTAATATCCGGCTAAACTTTTTCGGCAACAAGGTCCGGGTATTTGAAAAAATAATTGAACACTTTGAAAAAGGAGCGGCCTGTTTGGGACTCCGAAGGAAGAATTACATTTCGGCATTTCGGAAAGAGGTTACAATATCGGCGGGATTAACATTTAGCGATGTATAATACGGTTATTTTAGAGGCATTTGAGTTGATTTTGTTTTTTGGAAAATGAAACGTTTGGAATAAATTTATTAATTTTTAAATTCGATTTTAGAACTAACTCGCCGGCGGGGTTTGTTAGATCTCCACAAAAAACAAACATAAACAAAAATTGTTTACTCGCTTTCCGACTACCGAATAAAATAATATTTTGATAGAATTATATTATTGGTATATTATGTACGAGGGTGCAACATATTAAAAGTAGTGCTCAAAAAACTTGAACAAGTGGCGTATATATTGAAACTTACTAGGGGGCTTTGCGTGACGAGGAAATGTAAGGTTTTAAAGTGTAACCGCGCTAATGTCCCCATAACAGGTAGTCCCCAGTAGGTTTATTTCGTGCAGGAGGGAAATGGTCATAAAAATCTTATTTAATATTAAATCGAACGTCGGGGACAACAATTAAAAGCACACAATCCCACACGCGACCGTGTCACAGTGTTGCCTCACCCGATGGGGTTAATCAAGCGGGATTGTCCGAGCAATTGACAGGCAGTGTGCATTAAAAAGGAGATTATGTCGAAAAATAATGTATTTTTCTTTTCTGAAAGTTGATTAAAATAAGTTTTACTATTATTATTTATTATGATTAATTATGAATTAATTATGGTTATAATTATAAATATAGTGCGACCAATGCTTACCAATACCACTTCGAGTAACGACAAGGAATAAGGCTTGTGTAATGCTATCCCGCACGTCTTTAATTACTAATTATAAATATAGCGCACCTGGTGCTTACCAGTTCGGCAGTGTTAATGTGTTATCCTTGACAAGAGTGCAACCGGTTTAGTAAAATGCCAAACCAACGGGAAGAGATAGAAAATTGAAATAACTATATCAGTAACTACTTAATGGGTGAATAATATCAATTCAAAACTAATATAGGGAATTTTGTAGCGCAATATTGTGTGTGAACAATATACTGGAAAGAAGGATCGAGCTCATAATTATTTAACATTTCAGAATATGCGACAGGATAAACAGGGTTGGTAGATACGAGAGACGCTTGTAAAACGTCGAGCATTGTGGAAGTTGTTTATGGAGGGGCCGGCGGACAAAGAACTCCGCTCGTACATTGTCATCTCTCGTGGTTTGATCTATGACCTCACTTTCCCGTTAATTCACTCCCGGCTGACTTCCCCGGCCTTTACATTCCGACGCTTTTAATGGATTTTCGAGAATACGGAAACTTAATTTGATTCGCGGTCTGTTTAGTGCCAACGACAGTGGCGGTTGACATATAATACGAAGCGGAGCAACCAAAATCATACGTGTATATTTTTATAACTTCCCATGTCTTCAGTCTAATCGTCGTTTGACCAGAGGGTACTGCCTTATTCGGTCCTAAGCGACCAGTTTCATCTTCTGGCAAGAGATGATGTATGGACATGTTACGGATGTCGGCTGCTAATGAAGCAGAAAGATGGTCACAAGAGAGATGATATATGTACATAATAATTATGAAAGGATAATAACTGTAAATACTGTATTGTATATTACGTTCTCATGGAGATGCTTGCTCCATATTAAATTATCCCGAAAATGTATGGAAAATTTACATGTATATCATAACAATACTTTTTTCATACAAATAATCATTAAAACCTTGATCCTTGAAAATCGAAGAAACATAGAATAATATGTGAAATGTCCATAAAAGGAATATCCTGGGGGAACATTTCGAATCACCGAGCATTTCTGATAATACATAAGGTTTTCGACTGAACTCATTGTATCCACCATCTGGTTTATTTAAACCATTAAAATGAAATTATAAGTCGGGGGTCAAGTCTGTATTCTGATTAGGTTTATTTGAGAAATACTTGGGTGATCGTTATGATCGATTTAAATGGTTAAACAATGTATGTATAACGTCATGCACAACCTAAGCTGTAGGTCTGATCTGAGAAATGTTAATCCGGCTACGGGTAACAATCGGAATCAATTAATCGCGGTTTCAGGTTTTAACCCAAATGCCCAGTTAATTTACGGTAATTCAAATAAATGAAATGATAAAACTTCACTAATAAAATAATTAGGTTTACTGGGCCCCGTATACGTTCATTTCAATTTAAATAAATAAGCATTATGAAGAAAATAACATTCAAAGAGGGGGGAGTCCGGGTCTTTAGTGCGGAGCACTCAAACCTTTAATGCCCCATTTCTGTATCTGGCAAGCCCGCGAGGTCTATAAAAATTTATCGGTTTTCTCCGGAACGTTAAAACGCCTGTAAAACGGCTAAAAGGATGATCGCTCTCCGAATTGATGGGCGGTGGTGATGGTGTGGCGGAGGGGAGTGGGCGGGGAGAAATCTCTTACGGCATGGAGAAATAAATTTTACTACCAAAGGTAATTTGGGAATGTTTACAGTCATTTGAATTTGAACGTGGGGGAGAGGGTTTTGATTGGATTAAGAGTAAAGGAGAGTGGGGACGCCGTAGGGGGAAGTAATGAAAATGGTGGCGGCCGTATGGAAATTGTCCGGATAAACACGTCCCGCCGCCCGACCGTCTTCCCCTCCGAGATTAATTCCGCGAGGAAGCGTTTTAGAAAATTAAAGGCGACGTCTTAATGACGGCTGAGAAAACCGAGTTAAGGTAATTATTACCGCCGGAGTAATTTCTCCCGGACGAAAATAAAAAGCTAACGTTATGTTAAATATTTTGTACGGCTTTCGGTTTCATTACTCTAATTATTAATCTTCTAATTGAACATGTGTGTTATTTAATTATAATCTTTCCTCGGGGTACTTATCTCGGGCGCTCCAGCTTAGTAGGCTACTCTTATCTTTGAATAATCCCGTTATCTCATTACGCGGATCTTCGTTCCTTTATACGTGGCTATTAGAACACGGTGTTTTTTTAAGGACGAATCTAATAATAGGTCATTTCGTTGTTAATATAATAAGGTGAAATTCTCACCGGCAATATGAGAGGATATATAGTTCTCAAATATTCGATTTGTTCCGACACAAAGTCTAACACGTTCGCCTCGAAAATCCACCGCAATTATAAACCTTTTCCCGGAATTATATATGGGCATCTCGCGCCATATATCCACACTTTAAGTGGGAAGAAGTTGTTAAGGTGCACAACGAATTAAATTTTAACGACTGAACTGGTGTTAACGAGCTCATCCCGTAATCAATTAAAGGGAAATTCTTGATGTAATTCATGAAGTAACTCATCCACATTGAAATGCAACCTCAATAGAGATTGAACATCTTCAAAAAGATGCCATCCGCCTTTTTAAAAGTCTGTTTTAAATATTAAAAAAGATATTAAACATAACAAACTTAGCAATCCGTATATTTAGAAAAATGGTTATATATGGATATATATATATACATATTTATATACATACACATTAGTTAGAGGAGGCTGAGAGAGCAATGTTTATGTTTACATCCTTAGAGGTTGCGGGGTGTAAGGTTTATGGTTACCGCCTTAGACCCCGTCGACACCTAGTCTGGAGTGGGATAGGCCCACTGGGCTCAGGCGCATATATATATATATATATATATATATATATATATATATATATATATATATAAGGTATGATCGTCTAAGGGTTTAACTACTGAATAATAACACAGAAATATGCTTCGGAGCAGGACGGTCTTGCGTAATATATATTATGTACCCCCAATATGTACAGGTGGAGATTGGCTTCGCCTTCCATTTTATTAAAACTATAAAGAGTAACAGTCCAGTACAGGAAGCTTCGACGGATATCCAGGATGTATATGTGATGTACTGTGGGAATTTTACGCGCCCAGATCCGCATCGATCACATTTCACTACATACTTAAGAATTACACCCAAACTGACCCTTAAGCGGATGTTTAAATTAAACGCAACAAGGATTAACCCCCCTTCAACCTTCAACAAATCTCAAGGATACCTCGCAATGAATATTTAAAGTATCCCGCTTATTAAAACCTGGAGTCGGGGGTCCAAGAAAGGAGAAAGAAAATGCGGTAGAGAAATAATGAGAGCGCCCTCTCATTAACGTGGGTATTCTTGTACCTGTTACTGTGGGCGAAGGGGAGTGTTGAAAAAGGGGCTGACGCGACCCACTGATTAATTCCCAGCGGAGTCCCCCCCCGCTCTGGGCTGGCTAAAATCGCGCTCCCGAAGGGGCCCTGAAAAATTAACGCCCATTCGGAAACCCACTCGAGCCGCCCGATTCTAATAAATCTTAAAGCATTGTTTCGTTACCACTCGACAGTGTATTTCCGCATTGCTCGCCAGAGAGAAGGAACATTGAGCATTACTCGTATGTAGCCTTTGGGGCCTAATTTACAAACAAATTAAAAGGTTTTATTTTCGTCTATTTCCTTATTAGTATATTCTATTCGATGTATTTAATTTATTGATACATACTTACTAAACATAGCTATCCTTTGTATAATATTTTTAGAATATTTGCCACAACTGTAAAATTCAGTGTTCGAGTGGCACTATTTACGAGTAGAGAACAACGGAAGAATTCCCCCTTTCCCCCGTTTTTTAAAGTTTTATTTATTTATATTTCTGTTACGTTAAGAGTACGTGGCCACTTCCTTTTTAGGCGTCCGTAAGGAACGTTTGGGATGAAAGGATAGTATGGTTTTGACCATAGGATTAGGATTATGTGTGTCGCGATCAAACGGAACATCGAGATCTATATGTCGGTTGAGGTTGGAGACATAGTAGGGTGGTTCCTTAATATTTTCGGCTGTAAGGTTTGAATTTTGTCACTGATTGGCTTCCGGTAAGATCGCGTTATGTCGTTGGAAGAATATCGGTTGGAAGGGGTTGACCCCGATCCGTCCCGGATTTTTTCCCGTGTTCGGAAACCACCCCGGGCCTCCCGAGAGGAGGCAGGGATGTTTAACGAGCTAAAGCTGGCCGAATGTATTAAATCCCGGTCTTAACCTGACTTAGCCTAAGGCCCTGAAGTACAAGAGAACCGGACTCCTTTAGCGGTCCCAAAGTTTCGGAGCGAACGCCAAATGAGACAATGATAATATGGAATATTCAAATTTGCTATTAAATGAAGATTTCCCCGCAGTGGCATCAGAGCGTACGGGTGTAGGCCCCCCCCCACGGCCCTTGCTCAATTACTGCAAACATATACGCAGAACACTTTCACTATACAAGGCATAAACATTTACACGGTCAGGGCTACCGTCCCTGGCGAACTTCAAAGAGCCTGGCAGGGCAGGCGACCATAGGAAGCTCTCGTTCTAGCTATGTATGCGGCTCCAGTTTAACAGCCTGGAACCACTGAATTCCTTTTTGTTACCAATCCTAAAGAAGGAGCCTCGGAATGAATGAAAATGTATTGGCGGTCCTACCTCAGCCCCATCCTCCACTGGAAAAGAACTGGAACTGGAAAATAATAAATTAGAAGATATCCTAAGCAACAAGAACGACAAGATTTTAGACTTTATAAAAAACACATAATAAATAAATTATGACGGAAATCACGAGAACCCACGCATATCGGCACCAAGTACAGTTGCGCAGCAAACAAATATGGTTTAAAAAAAATGAAGATTCGATTTCACCCCGAGAGGAGCTTGTAAACTCCAGTTTAATATATTAATGGCAAATTACGAATACAACAATCATTTACATAATTTGTTATTTTAGTAATTTCGTTTTTAATAATGAATTAATTATTAGAATGAATAACTTTTTATTATTATAGTTAAAGGCTTCACTTTACGGTTTATTCTGACTAGGTAAAAATTCTACAGTGCCGGAAATGATTAAGCTGTACCTTTATGCCTATTGTAGTGACATAAGAAATTAAATAAAACTTCAATATCCCATTAATATTTTCAAACTGATATCAATATTCCATATTATTTATCGATACTGTATTTCGACTTAATTTTTGGGAAATTTAATTTTACATTGATCATAAATTTATGATCGGATTTATTTATGACCAGTCCGTTTTGAGATTTGGACATACAAACTCCCAGGCATTAAAGGTTTATCTGGAATATCCGCCAGAAACGTGTAATCGAATATTCCCCGCGACTACATTAGGCCAACCGAGAGGCCGGCAGTAAAATGTTATGCTCAACATTTTATGCCGACTCGTAAAGGGGAGCCATATCGTAAATTCATTACGCGTGCCTATCCGACTCACCGTGCATTCGATTCGAGGCAACAAACCAACTTGCAAGTTGGCAAGATTGGTAAGATTGCATACCGTGCGCATTTCAAAACCAATCATTTCGTTATTACCATTTTACACCAGGTTCGAACATCGAAATGCGCCGAATTCCGCCCGAATGCGTCGAACGTTAATAACAGTACCGGCGTAATTCACAGTTTGGGTGTTACAAAAATCCATGAAAATCAAATATCATCGAACGCTTTATATTTGAGGTATATTTCATCACTTACCGACATTCCGTCATCCTCGCACCACATATCATCATTTTCATTCCATTTCGAAGTAATTTAAAATAATTGAGAAACTTTCGTTTCTATATGTTTGTCAGTTTCTACCGTTTGAAACGAAGTTATATTTAAACGTTTTAACCGGTAAAGAAATTTTCCAATAATTTATAACGATATAATAATAAATAAACGTAAAAGAAAAACTGTAAAAATTATGATACTAATCATAGGTTGAATAGGAAATACGCCAAGAAAGGTACTGAAAGAAGTCTATTTACTTTATTGAGAGCAACGTCAAAAGCCGTGGTTGCTTTGGCTATTTGTCAACTTTGTCATATTTACAGTATTCTCGAGTATCTTCTCTTACGGACAGTCAACGTTTCGCCTTGAGTGGAATTTATTGAGTAGAGAATCAGAATATGTTAGAGGCTTTAAGACAAATTATTCTTGTATTCTTGTTTTGACAACCCCCCTCGTATTATGACAATAATCAGAAAGGAGAACTGTAATTTCTTACGGAACAGTTTTACAATAGCGATATCCTCTTTCCTCCTTTTTGTTTTGGTCAAGTGAGGAAAAAAGAAGCGTTAGAACCACTTTAATGAAAACCCAAATTTGTAATACCAGAAACCAAATGTTTATAAAGAACCATGATTTTCTTCCCCTATTTTTTCAGCATTAATGAGCATTCTGATATGCAATTCTAACTTATCACATATTTTCTGATTCTGAAGTTCCCCGAACTTAGGATCAAACTGTTCGAAACCCGCGTACCCTATAGCAGCCTATTGTAGTGAACTAATTATTCGCTCCACCCGAGCTTCTCAAATCAATTTCACTCTCCCGTCAATTACTATTTAAATTTTAACTATACCAATTAACCCGGAATATTAGCCTCGCGCTTGTTTAATCCGGCAACTAAATTTTATATACTTCTCTCCGATTAAATAAAAGCTTAATGTCTTTAAAAAATTAATAAAATATACACATTATTCTTATTTCGAGGTGGCGTAAAACTATGTGCTGCTTTCAATTCTCTTTAGAATAGTTTCTAATCAGTCTAATTTATTCAAATAAAGACTGATACACAGCTGGTGAAGACAGTAAATAATTTTGTACAGAAGATTTAACTTTAATGAAAAACTTCCTATTTTGTAAACTTATGACCAACGATAGGTGAGAGTAACGGCACGAGCTATGATATTCCAAACCCCTAATAAATATTTTAAAAGGTTATATACGTGGGGTTTTTATTATTTATACAGAGGAAACTTTTTAAATGCACCCTGTTACGTGACTCGGTAGTGTCAGATTTTCCGATCTGGCTTACCAAGTAAATTAAACCCCTGTTTGGTATCTGTGTTGCTAGAGCGAAAATATCTATGGATTGTAGCAACCACTATGTCCTGCATATAGGTACTATTAACCGGTCTACCAATGGACAGAATCATATATTCGATAAAAAGAAATACCTTCAGTCACCTTCTGTTTAATTAAACAAACTGACCCGGAGGAATGCATTTTTTCCTTTCTTTTCAACGTTATTTATACAGCACAGCTGTACGGCCCAGTTATGGCGCTTTGAATACAATTGATCCCTCTCGTAGGAGGCCACTCTCACTGCCCGCAACACTCCGGTCATGTTTGCTGTTACTAAATATGCCCCCACCTAATGTCGGTATTTAAGTTGGCTTTAGTTAAGGTCATGGCGGGGGGCGAGTGGGAGTTCTGGTAGATTAGCGGCGGCCTTCCCTGCCCCCCTGACTGTTTACAATTAAGATTGAACTTGTTAGCGCTCGGGCCACTCTGGACGACGCCACTTGGAAATTGGTTTAAGAGGTATCTCCCTAATGCACGGCTGGCGAACCTAAGGCACACGGTAAGATTTCGCCGGCAGTTATACTATTATTATTTTCAAATTTATCGTAAGGTCGGCGCTTTCCGGGCAAGTAATAATTTTAGGAGTTTAATTTACTCTTTGAGGTCGATATATTAAATCCTCCATTTTCAGAGTTGGGATTAAGGATTGGTTTAGCCCTCAAATTCTGAATTATTTTACTTTCCAGGTTATTTTATATTATAAGTTATTTTTTCGTTTACATAACGCCAAGAATTGAATGAAATTATTGTTCCACATATTTTTGGCTGGCAACTAAATAATTGCCAGTAAATAATAATTACCATAAATAATCGGCTCGAATATGTAAACATGCGTAAAAATATACGCTTCTCGTCGTCGACAGTAGCACCTTGTCAGTGATTTAGTTAGGTACCTACGCATGTCGGTTACAGTGACAGTGTAGGCCGGATGCCAGGCTGGGTACCGACATAAGTACGCCCACGACTAATTTACCGACGGAATGCTACTGAAGTTGACGAGAGCACTCGACGTAAATACATTGTCCGGTACATTGGGAAATCGTATCAGAAGAACACAACCGCGCCAACTGTGCAGCAACAGTAACATAACAGTAATAGGATTCGCCATCACCGGTGAAAAACCGGATTTGGACCGATATTATAATGACTTAAACCTGCAGACGATGAAGGAAACCGGTTTAACTTAGGCGAGTGTAGGCCAAAAATCATATATTTATTATTTCGTTATTTCGTAGAATTTTTATAATTATAAAGTAAAATTAAGGTTGCCTTTTATTAAATTTACTAAATTTTTTTCATTATGCTAGGAACAAAAACAGAAACCGTTACCTCCTGTTACGGTACCATCTCCCCTCACAGAATCATATATATATATATATATATATATAACTGCATAAGTTTCTTTTCAATAAATTTTTCAATAAAATAAAGCTCGGCCATTGATACAGAATAGCGCTGGGTCGCTACACAATAGAGAGAGGCGAACGCATGCAAAAGGTAAAACATTTGCACCGATTCAACTTAGTAAGTAGTACCTAAGTTCGGGACTTAGGTAGATATCTTTTGATTGATTGCCAGTGCAGTGATGCGTGGCATCGTTAACGACGTCGTTATTGGGACGTCCCCTGTCCTTCGGGCTGTTTTCAACAGTGCAGCGCATTATTGGAAAATTTACTCCGGGACAAGATCTCACGATATTCTCGTGTATCAAATTGACGACGGGTTATGATTGCTCATCGCTGGGAAATGAGGAAAAATGAGACCCTAACGAAGATTCGCGGCAGGAAAAATGAGCCCGCTATAATGAAAAAATTAATTACTTCGGGTCTAATTCTAATGAACCCGGTATGAAAGAAAAATTTTCATTAGAGATGGAACTGTTTTTTTTTTCTTTTTCAATTTATTGTACTATCAATCATTATAGTTGAAAGAACAGTGGAAAGTACCACTTGTTCCTCCTGGTAAGGAGAACGATTGAATTAGGACGAAAAATTCTGTTGGTACGTTGATGTCGTGGTTGAGCATAAAGGATGGTTCGAAGGACTTTCGAACCGCGTGGTTATATCGAGCATTTTTTGGTACGCGAGACGTTTCAAATTGTTTTCATAATTCGTGTATGGGAAACATTTAGCTTCTCCGTGTTCAATCTCTCGTGTTGTACTATGGCGATCGGTATCGATTCGGCGCCTAATTAGGTCGTCATCGACACCAACTGGACGACTAGGGCGAACCAGTTTGACGTCCTTTTTTGGCTTAATCACCATACACAGGGCACAGGGCTTGTAATACCATTTTCGCCTTTACGAAAAATCAAAAGGCAAAATATAATGACAATAATAATATATATGACAATAATATATATGATGACAATATTCGTTTTGTTTCACCCTGTTTCAATTGATGTCAAAAAATCCCTGTCGAACAGGTCGGGGCGAGTTGGCTACTGAATGTTTTATACAGTACTAAGTGACCTTATTAGTATACAGTATCAGAAGACCTTATTAGTTCGTAGATGTAAACATGCTTAAATATACTAGTCTATCGGTGAAATCTGTAATGACTTAGTTGCCACCGGATCTCGTTAGTCAGAGCTGACAGACGATAATTGACCAATGTCAATAAACGTGTTCATGATATTTATTGATAATGTGATTGTATTACTAATTTATAAAAAAGCACTTTGCTCTATCCCACTCTCTTTAATTACCGAACCACAACAATTTTAATCGTTGTTGCTTCACTAAATGAATACAGCATTATTTATATTTAATATATTTCATAACTGGGGATTGTACATATTCCATTTCTACGTTTGTGGGCTTATATATGTTTGTATTCCTCTTTTATTGTCTATCAACTGCGCAATTTAATCGGATGTTCTTGAAAACCGAGGGAATTAACTGTCACTCCACTATTCCCGCGCTCACATTAACGGTCTCACGTACCCTGTACACTGGAGTAGCATGTTATTAAAACATCGATGGAAAAGGGAGGGCTGTACTTTATTCAAGTTATATATCTATTTAAGTGGGCGTAATAATAAAGTTGGAGTAGTTTGCCTTTGAAAATATTCAGGACCTTAAAGAGAATACTGTATTTAAAGACCATTTGAAATTCAATTCGCAGGAAGTATTATTACCCGCGATAGAAACCGAGCGAGTCAGCATTTTCCTATACTTCGGCCTGTTTAGATACGAAATAATAAGTCCTCTATTAGGTTAAATTCCCTCGGTCTCCGGCAAATATATTTCCCGCTGTAGGGATTTCTTTTCAAGCGGCAGAATTTTAACGGCTCGAAAAGAAAGGGCGACAGCGCAATTTCGTCTACACGAAAGCCGGAACAGGAAGACTCTTTCTTGCGTGACGCGCCAATGGATGACGGCAAAATAGTCATATTTCATACTTCCGGTTTAAAGTTACTCGACATTTACGCCTAACGATAAATCGACCGGCCACTTGGCGCTATAAAAAAGTGTAATAAAAGAGTCGATATAAAAATTTGTCGAGATATTCGAGACCTTGATATAAAAGACCATGTGTGATCAATTCAAGAATTAATCACTGGTTTTCAAATTAAGTTCGTCCGAATGGGGCCCATAAATGCGTCCGGAAATATGGGCGAAATTAAAAAAATACCGGAATTTAGAAACGTATTTCAGGAAGTGTTTTGGAAGTTATTAGAGGAGTCAATTCAAATCTACTGTAACGAATCCGCGACGGGACAGTGAACTTTAGAAAGGGGGCCGCAATTACCGCATGGGTTACTCGCTGACGTTTTCACTCATCAATCAATTTCTCCTCCGCCCCACTGAAGAGCAATTACACGCCGACACACTGAACCAGCAACACTGCCAACTGCTAAGCCGCTAACCGTACACGACACGTACCTGGTAAGGGTACCGGCAAATGTCAGTCCGGCTGAAAATCTTCAAATCATCGTGAATCAAATCGTGAATTTCAAAATCAGGATTAATGAGTATCCACAGGCGAAAGGGCAGAGCACCGAACAGAATTTGGAAAATTAAAAAAAAAAGTGTTCGCGCATCCCTGCACTTGTTGGAGCACTTGCCTTTCTTCGAGCCAACGTGAGTATAACCGACGCAATTGCAATTTTCTTTCCGTTGCAAATTCGCTCTCAAATACCTCCAGAACAAACAGTAGGAATCATGAATTTCTCAGCTTATTTTCACTAACATCCGAGAGAATCGTGTAATAGTATGGGAAGAACCTCTATGTATAAATCTTTATTGATATTTCCTAGATATAAAACGACTAGCTATATTTTACTCATGGAGAACCTTATGACTGAAAGCTCATAACGCCTGGAAATTATACTTTAGTATATTGTTATACCTAATGAATGCAGGAAATTTTTGTTTATTTTTTTTAACCATTTTTGTCTGTCTTAAAAACTATTTGCATTTTTTAATAAATGACGGGGAATAACAGACTGAGTGTTAATGGATTATTTATTCACCCTCTCAATATTCACAAATGTAACGTTTGTATATATTATTATCATCACTAAGATGCTTTTAACCGTTTGAATGGGATCCTCCCCAAGTACTGTCCATGATTTCACTCATACACAAATATATATTTAATTATCGCTAAATAGGTTGCGGTAGGTTGGCGTAATACTGCGGGAGGAAGCGGGGGTTGACCGGCTGCTATATCGAGAATTGTCCTGTCTTTGTAAACCGGCTGACCGAGCTCCACTGAAAGTGTTATTGCGCCCTTATCTTCTGTCGCCCTCTCGGGTGTTTTCCGCTTCCGATATTACGCGATACTACCGGAAGTCAGTATTGATAATTCAATTTCCGGTTGCCGAAACCTTCGTTTATTCATCTTATCTTATTATTGGACCTTATTGAACGGACCTCCAATCGTGCTCGAATTTTCAAATTACCGAAGAGCGACGAATATATCCATTAATTTTGTTTTTATCATGCACCCTGTCACATGGCCATATTTCCATGATATGTAAGTTCGACGATGTACCACTACGACGATTCCCTGAAGAAGAAAGTATTAACCGGCACGACCTTAACATCATTTTAAGATACAATAAAATAAGATACATTAATTTGACCTAACTGGATGGGAGCATACAGAGTAATTGGGTTCACAGCCATCCAACATTCCACGATGTTTCAGTCCGTGTATCTATCATAATTTTGTGGCGTAATTAAGAGCTAAAGGCATGTCTTCTTTTGTTTTGACTCTACTCTGTAATTGATAAGGTAAAAGCGCGGCCTTTTAATGTCGACGTAATCGCTTTATAATGTTTTTGTACCATCTTTGCAATGGAAAAGCTTCTTTAGGAGGGTAATCCTCCGGTAAGCCGCTGCCGGCTTCCAGGAAATTTTACACAGGCGCGCCATTACGTCCTGCCCCGTCAAATAGTCCTTCCTAGAATATAGGAGTAGAATCTATTATCGGCTGTAATCAGGACAAATCTGATACAACGGTAGGTCATGTTCCTCGAATTCAAATTGGATTAGGCCCCGGCCGATAGAGCAAATAAAATACTATTTCCATTATACGCCACAATTGATAAAAAATATCTCTCTAAATAATTATAAAAATCATTTAGATATATTGTAAATAAAAGGAATTTATATATTTTTTAACTTTTTATGGCGACTAATTGTAAAATAAAATCAGCGACACCGATATTATATTAACAAATAGAGAAGAATGAAGGAGAATCTCACCGGCTGTCCCCTTTTTAATTCAATTTTATTTTCCTGGTATGTTTGAATCACGTGGCTCTCATGCTTCTCTTCAGGAGTGTGTAAATACCTTATGGGATGCTAGGATTAAGTAGGGTATATAAAATGTTATGCCTTAAATGGATGTGAAACTGAAATCATGCCGGCCGGCGTATTCCTCCTTTTCATCTTTTCCGAGGCGTTATCGCATCGTCTGACCGGCGGGATCAGTGCCTTCGGTGCTTTCTATATTTAAGGGGCGTGGGCGAACCTCGGCGAATAGCCCGCTCGCCACTATTCCACACTCGGGCTAACGTGTTCCATTGATGGACCCAATGGGAAATCATGCTATCGTGGAACCGCGAAAACCGCGGTTTCTCGACCGTTCCGCTTAAATAATTTCCGAGACTACGGAATTAAGCAAACATGGGAATGAAATGAAGAAACAGAATCATATCTGTGGTTTCATATCTTTTTTGGATATTCAGTAATAGTGAGTAGCGTAGTGAATAAAATAGTGCATACTAAGTTACTAGTAAAAGAACGTGAATATACAGTGGAAATTGCTTAACGAGAAAAACATGGGGAAATATTTTGTCGTGTAAGCGATGCTAGGAAAAAAACACCAATGTTGTTGATGTCGTAATAACAGAGTTTATGCTCGTAGATACATTGTCAAGTACATTTCACATATCTAGTTTTAATATATTTAAAAAAGCATGCAAATTGTACTGGTAGGATAAAAATGAATTGTGTGTTATAAAAAAGTCAGATATTTGCTTTTGGACCGACTTTTTTATCATCGAATTGTATACATATTCATGTCCGTCGTTTGGTGCGAATGTAGATTTAATTATTTGCGAATACTTTTTATGAATTTTCGAATTTCTGATGAAGTGGGAACGGAACTGGAAAATTGATTTCATTGCCCGTATCATTACCTCTACATACACCGGTATATTTACAGACAGTGTTTAGAGCAAAACTTTTAAAAACGTTCAAAAATATTACTGAGAAGAGTACGGCAGACATAAAAAAAAAAAAAATAAATTAGGGGACTAGGATTCGTAAAAAAATATTTAAATTTAATTTTCGGGTCGTTTAGTTTTGAATATTTATGTTCCATATAATATGCGGCCTATGTATTCGGGCTGATAGAGCGCAAATATAAAATGTTTAAATAAAAGTCTGAATTCAGTAGTCTGTGCCGTATTGAACCGACGTAAACGGGAGTTTTAGCTATATCGATTGATAACATTGTATGACTTCGGGTTGCACACGAGCAAATATACCCCGGGCCCAGTACTGCCGGGAAATCAAAAGGGGTCTGCGATTCACCCGAATAGACCTTTCCCATTTAACTTGGATAATATTCTATATATTCGGGTTGAATGTTTACATGCAAGAACCTTTATGCGTAGGTCAACAGGGAGGTGAGCCTCCCGTGTTGCCTTTGATTAGCTAAATTAGTAAAATATACCTTCCATATTATGGTACCTGGCGTTTGGCTGTATCGGATCGGTGTGGAACATATCAGTTTTGTCATTTAGGTAGTGCTTTATTGCAAAAGACGGCTAATTGGTAAACATCAATTAGCTAACATGTTCTAGGTTTATTTCGGACCTAGGCACGAACTCATGTTAGTCCACTCTCTATTGCCTCGTGGCAATAGCCCTTTTTTTATTACTTCATTTTTATAGAAAAAGCGGCTAAATCATTCAGAAATGTTTGGATTCTGGAGGGTGCATAATTCGGCCTACAGGTTACTGGGCTTGAAGTGCTGGGTTTATAGGCTAACATGAGTAATCCCACCTAATTATTAAGCAGTTTGTCTACAATGATTTTTTGTTAGTTACTCAGTGCGCAAAGTTAATTACAAAAATGTAAAATTTTATAACATATCCGCGCGCAGAAAAACAGAAATATTAGGGAAGGCATAGGGACATGAAGTTGATAACATTTCAGCTTTGTTTTGAGCTAAATGTGAGTTTAAATTTTTTATTCTAGTCTAATAAGTTTTGGTGGTGTATGCAATCCACATTAAAAGCGTTCAACAGCCGACTCGATCTCCAGTTTGGACGGGGGGGTGGGGGGTGGTTTCGATTTCTACACCAAGTCCGGCGTATCCCGAGAGCCGTCCGATTGAATTGAAGGCTCCGTTGAATATTAATAGAGCGTTCGTACTAAATAGGTCATCCTCGTCTAGGATAACATACAGCATTTGAATGGGGGAGTAATTCTCCCATCGACGTCTCATCAGAAGGCATATCCTCGCCCCATGAAATCGGAACCCTAATTACGTCCACTTGAGAACCGGTCGATTTAAGGGCTCGGATTATCTTTGCATGATCCGGTACTAACGAACGAAAGTTCATCTCTAATTAGATTCACCGGTTTATTGTCCGAAGTTTGTTGAAACGTTCTCACATTAGACGATCAAATAGTGACGCGTAGGAACACTTAATAACAATTACCAGCGATGGTCTTTTAACTCATTTCAAGATATTTACGCGGAATTTATTTTGGGGCGTAACCCACCGTATTTAGTAGCGCGTTTTCGATGTTTCCTAACAGAAAAATTTGTTCCAACCGTGCTCTGTCGAAAATCAGCGAACGCTACTGACGACGGCGAGACGACGAAAAGAACAAATAGAGTTGAAAAGTCGTAGAGAGGTTTGAAGGCTTCGCCCATCTGATAGCACTGTGTCGCCCATTTGTACTACGTCAATCAAAATAGACACTATAACTGAGCTATTACTGTCACTCTTACTGATAGTTATGATGACATGCGGATATCGGAACATGAAAATATGTGCGTATAAACGGGTAGGTGGAATAAGAGCGTGAAACCCCCCAAACATTTTCCGATATTCGTTTGTCAGAGAAAACAATGACAGATAATAATTTCATCTTTTTGTTATGACTGGTACTCACGAAAAATAAGAGATGCGAAGGAAAAGGATAAATAACCAGAGGAAGATATTGTGTATATTCAGCAGACGCTAGTGTCGTAGGAGTTTCTGACCGCATAATGGTTAGAGGAACGGGTACCGAAGTTTGGACATCCGTTCGCCCCGATATAGACACTTCTTGGAACAGGGAGCTGTGTCAGAAAACCGGTTCACAAATAGGGAATCACCTGAACAATTCTAGAGATGAGACGTTGTCTATAAATATGAATATCTGATCATTAGAAAAAAATATGATCAATTTTATGAGCGCACAGGAAAAATCCCGGAATAGCAGGGGGTCAACCCCTGTTAACCGAGATTCTTCTCACAGTAATACGCTATGCTAGCGGAAGGTAGTGATATTAATTTTTAGTGATCATTAGTGATATTAGTGATTATTAATTATTTACCAGTGTTTTAGTGCGTATATATTATAGTATTGGTAGAGAAACAAATTTTAATCCACGAAAGCAACAAGAACAAAAATCATCGATAATCGATACATTGAACTATTAATTAATTTAACATTTTCAGCATATTACGACACGGTTGCCCAGCATCCTGTCAGCCTGGTGACTACCGACTGCATTATTCTTTTATTTTCTCCTGTGAAAAAATACTCGTATTTTTGCGATAATAGTTGTCCGGTACCGACCAATATATCGTACGGTATTTGGAGTGAAACGAGCGTGAAATATTTTTGAATTGCCAGCGAAAACGTGAGAGTTTTGAACGATAATTTATGGCCCCACTGTACACAGGGGCAGAGAGCCGGAATTCTCGTTAGAGGGAGCTTCGCGCTCATAATCTGATGGGCGTCGTAGTTTCGATCGCCCGCTTCCACCACCCCGCCGACCATTTTCCCATAGCCAAAACCACTTCACCCATAATTTCTGGACCCACGCTTGCGTTTCAAGCAATAAAGGGCACGCGACCCCGCCCATACGACAACGCTGGCTTTCAGTTCGCGATTCCAGCCGATCAAAGGGCATAGAAAAGGGTCTTAAAAACCGGTTTCGATATCCAAATTACCGCGGTTTGACAAAAAACATATTCATAGCAAAGATTTCCAGCTAAAACAATGTTAAAGATAAATCGTTGAAATTAAAAACCGCTAATCGAAATTCCAAATCTGAATTTCCTTTCATTTAAACTTGGAAAATATGGAGAGGAATTGACCCCGCTGGCGATTTAAAAAGTTAGTTTAAGACTAAGTTCGGCTTGAGCTTGAAGCCTAAACCTTGTTAATACTTCGAGAGAATAGAAAAATTGAATAATTGTTTATTTAGTTTATTCAAAAATACAAACCTGTATATGCTACGTAGAATAGGCGTTTGTCTTAAGTTGTTTGTTTTGATTCCAATTAGCCCCGCAAAGAGGACACGCTCAACAACGCCAAATATGAAATACCTACAGTAATTTCCTCCTGCATAAGTATTATTAAACTGTTCTTACTGAAATAATTTGTTGTAATAAATAATGTTATGAATAAATATAATTAGTGTCTCCTAAAAGGATATAAACGTACGTTTAATACGAACCTTGCGCAGTGGCAATATCGTAACCGATGAAGTGTTAACTGAGGTGCAATTATTGCTAGTTGAAAGCTTAAAAAAAGCTCTCGACTCAAGACCATTCCATGTGGAAAGCCACAAAACGGCTCCTTTCCTATCCTACAACGAGTATGCCCCTTCGCAAAACCGATGGCTCTTGGGCTAGAACTTATGCGGAAAAGGCGGCCAAGCATCTGACTACAACCTTTAATCCACATCCTGACTCGGATGCAGAATATACCAGTTCTGTATCCGAATTTCTCTTATCACCCCTTCCCCTTTCTCCCCCTCCTAAAGCTATTCAACCATCAGCAGTCGCCTATATTATCCGAAAGCTGGCTGCACGCAAAGCCCCTGGCACCGACCTGATAACATCTTAGGTACAGCGACACCTTCCGAGATGAGCGGTAATACTCCTAACATATCTTTATAATAGTATCCTATGTACCACCTATTTCCCAATGCTGTGGAAATTCTCCTTGATCAAATTAATCCCCAAACCCAATAAGAGTCCATTTGAACCCTCCTCGTATAGGCCAATACGCCTTCTACATTTGTTATCAACAATTTTCGAGAGAATACTCCTAAAACGTCTCCCTAGCCTTAACTCCATCGAATTAATCCCCAATCATCAATTTGGATTTCAACCACAACAGTCTACCATCCAGCAATGCTTTCGCATTTTAGATCACATTTCCTCTGCCCTTGAACTTGGACAGTACTGCGGAGGGGTCTTCCTCGATGTCGCAGAAGCGTTTGATCGAGTATCGCACCCGGGGCTAATGTTCAAGCTCAAAAATATCTTTCCTAGTACATACTACCTCATCCTCACCCTCTGCCTCTGCCTCTGCCTCTCCCTCCCCCCTCCCTCTCCCTCTCCCTCTCCCTCTCCCTCTCCCTCTCCCTCTCCCTCTCCCTCTCCCTCTCCCTCCCCATCTCCCTCTCCCTCACCCTCTATCTTTCCTTTTCCCTGGTGCAAGGTAAGCTCCTCCGGATGTTAAAAGAGCAGTAAATAAAACTATGCCCGTTGGTAAAAGACCGCCTTCGGCTAAAATAATATTTTATTTACCGAGCTTACTTATCCAGTCGCTGTGTAATTTAAAAAACTTGAGACCGGGAAATTAGTTTGAGTGGAAAATTTTTAAACCCAAAGTTTCTTATCTATCTAATTAATTGGAAACAGTGAAGGACCTAATCCGTAATCGTTTAATTCCCGACGGAGGTTATTCTTCTTTTCCCCCCCGACGCCTAAATCTCATTTCAGTTATAGTATACACCAGGTATTTCGGTACACACTTTTAGTTTTTCTCAGGATATCAAATATGACAAAAATAACTTTTATAATTAAAGCTGTTCGAAAGCTAATATCAGAATTGAATTTTAAATATATATAACAGCGATAACAAAAAATAAGAAATTACTTAGTAATATGGTACTTTGATGAAACATTAAAGTGAGCCACGAATGCTACATTTATATTTGACTCACAGGTCGGTAGGCAATGGTTTTTTCTAGTTGGAAATGTTTCAGACATGATATACTAAATATATAAATCATTAGGAATAATATTATAAATACGAAAATTTTTTTGAGAAAGTATATTGTTATTTTATGATGCGTTTATTTATTATTACTTTCGTGAAATATAATGCCCGATTCGGAATTTTCATTGGACACATCCGTCCAATATTTGCGTCCGTATTGTTTCACGGAATTCAATGTATTGATTGCGGTAATGGGCTCTGGCAAGTTCCCATTGTTGGGAATTCCGGCTGGGCAAGGAAAGCGGGAGGAAGAGAGCAGGTGAAACGAAGGCGCTAACTCGTTATCCGACCCGTCTGGAGCCAGCTCTTTACGAGCCACGAAAAATACCAACCGGGCCAGCCGGGGAAAACTTTATGAATGGGATAGGGGACAGGACTAAAGCGGGAAAAAGTTCATTTCCCAGCGGCCGGCGGCACTCGCCATTCTTATTTAAAGTTTGTGAATCGCCGGGACCTTCCGAAAAAATTAAAAATCCCCTTTCTTTAAAAATCCACTCAGCAACAATAGATTGTTAACAATACAACGGTTAGTCGATAGTATATTCTGCAAATTTCCACCGGGACATAGTTAATTCCCGTTTACGGCGCTGTTGCTACTGACCCGACATACCGACATGTTTTGACGGTCCGGTATCGTAATTTATTATCGCTCGTAAATTATTTTTACATCGATCAGAACACCTGCGGTTCTCCCGATTGGTACTCCCGGGGTTTCGGATTTTCGCCATTTTCAGTGGCAATCTGCGATAAGATACTTGGTGAATCTTCCAAGCTTAAATGTTTGAGTCCGGCGCTGGTAGAAAAAAGGCCATTCAACGTCCCCGGAGGAACGTTTAAACACTCCCCACGGTTGTGGCTAGAGAAATCACCGTCGCTATCCTTGGGATGGGAATGAAAAAGCGCGGTGGCGTATCCAGAGCCATTATGAATGGAAAAAAGGTTCCTGTTTGTAAAAGGATATATGGGCGGAAAGAAATCGACTCCAGTCCCTTTTCACCGCCCAGAAATGCGGGATGAGCTCAATAAAGACCATGACATAATCTGTAGACGATATATAATTACTAATGTAAAGTGAATGGATGTATGTGATATTAGAGTCTAGATTCCCTGTTATTAGACCTATCCTTCGGCCATATCGTTCACGTAAAAATTAAATATTCAGGCCTTTCCAAATTCCCAATCCTGTCGTTGAAACGCGCCCGTCTTCCTCACTCACAATTTAACCAAAATTATTATTATTACTGCATCTAATATTTTCTTTGTCAGCACAAGATTAACATTTCATGACATTTATTATTCCTGAAATCCTAAAATGAATTATAGTAGTAATCAGTGTCACGAAGCTGTATACCCCATTAATAAACTGTTTGTCTAGCATCCTTTACACCAATTTTTAATCGATATATTTCGAGGTTTTGAATCATAAATTCTATGGCCGTTTCATTTCAGTGCCACTAATGAAAGAATATGTGCTGCTATAAATTTGGCGAGTGGATTTGGGAAGTTGTCGTCTCATTTATTCACCTCTGTTATACAAACTGAGTACGACTCTTTAATGAATGCAAAAGAAACCCGTATAAATATTATTCGCAACAATAAAGGGGGCCGTTATAAATTTCCCGACGTTATGGAGGTTATCACAAAACAGGGAATAACCGGGGAGATCGTGGCGGAGTCGGGACAGACTACGAGTACAATATTCGGCCCGCGGTGGAAGGTGAGTGAACAGATCAAACCGACGTCCGAGGTTCGTTTAAAATATTTACTATAAATATAATACGTGCGATTATATCTAAATTATTCTAAGTAATAATTGTGACAGTAATAGGTGGGGTGGTGATGGACTATGTTGCAAATTTAGGGAATTTCTCAATAAAACAACTTTTTATTTTCCTTACTTTTAAGATTCAATTGGTTTTCTTAATTATATTATAACACTTTCTAATGGTGACATGGAAATAGCGCCACAGCAAATATATGTCAAGGTTTTGAATGATGAATTTTGCGGTCGTTTCATTTCAGTGGCACTAATGAAAGAATGTGTTTTGCTATAAATTCAGGGGATGGCTTTGGAGTGTTATTTATTAAATTCATTGCGTTATAGACACTGGCGCTGAATATAGACGAAACCTGTTAAAATATTAGTTGTAACAATAAAGGGGTAATTATAAGTGTTATGAATATCGTCAAACAGGGGGGGGGGAGATAGTGTCGGTGGGGGAAGATTAGTGAACAGTTGAACAGCCCGGGGGTCGTTTAAAACCGGTCGTCGGATCTGGCCACAATAACCAATAACTCCAACCCCCACCGCATACCCGCTCCCACCCAAGCGCCCGCACATCAAAGCCGGCCCGCACCGTCCCGCTAATACCGTTCGGTGAAAACCGTTCGGGCAAATATTTGGAAATTAAACGGCTGCTAAAGTCCAGGGCCGGCGAAAGGGGAGGCGACCGGTTTCGACCGAACCTCGTAAAGTCAAGCCGCCGGTAACAGTGGGGCAGAGTGCACGAATAAAATCCCAACGCCGTGCCGAATTGAAATTTGAAATTCGGTTCACCGTCGGAGAATTGGCACTATCTACCGCGGTTTGTTCTTTGAACTATCCGGCCAACTTTCATATCTGTCCAACAGGTTATGCACGATTTGAAAGTTCAGAAGTATATCAAGCGGTAACAAAAAAACTAGCGGTATCTGTATATAATAACAACTGGAATATACAATTAAGAGGTTAATTTTCCCTAATTTGATTTTTTAATTATCGCTAGTTGTCTTCCGGGAGGAATTAGTAGTGTTAATTTAAATAGAAAAGAGATTTTTTATAGATAAGTTTTCATAAGTTAACCAGAGCGCCGTCCGCACTGTCTCGACCTTTATTTCGTTATCCTTTTATATATTGTAATACAATTGGGAGAGGAAGATATCTAAACGCCAGTGTCCGATGACAGGTCCGCCGCAGGTGACCGATGAAACGTTGTCCTCCCATTTTCACACAAAAAACAAAATCAGCGCGAATCTTATTGTCAGAGATGCTTAAATTTGAAACGAAACGGAGCTTAAAACCATCGCGGAACTCGAATAAATTTTATCGGCCGAAATCGCCCAATGTATATTTCCACTTTATGCAACGCGTTAAAATAAAGGGCCGCGGTTAATATTAGTGGCCGGGGTTGGATGTGGGGTGGGATCGCGGTTCAAGAATCCTTCATGAATATTTGATGACAGCATTTCCTTGCCGCTGCTCCCCACCGTATACCTGCCGCGATAATCGATTCAGGGAATATGTTCTCAACGACTTCCGTCCTCACATGGGCTTTAAGCTTCGTTCCAAAACGCTGAGTGCTGGTCACCACCGTTGAACTCGAGTAATTATAAAGTGTTTGTACAGATATAAAGCAAATTTTAATAATATCCTTCCTCTCAACGCTTTACGTCTAAATATATATGTCATTTAAACGTATAATATATAGTGATATATAAAAAAATTGGACACTAAATATAAATATTAAGTTATAAATATTAAGTATTTGTCCAATTAGTTTTCCTTAATGGGATTCTTCACGCGCCCAAGAGCCACTACAACGCTCCGGAAAAGACAATTTTTTTTTAGTTTTTACTACGGGCATAAACTCACAAGCACTTGATATAAAATGCGAGCTTAAACCGGATTTGTATTACAGCTTATAAGTCTAACGAGAGTATTACACTGAGAGAAAAATGAACGGGATAAAGGAAAACTCTTAAACCCAAACAGATATATGAGACGTCGAGTCGAATTAATGAGAAGCTCGCGCAGCAGCTGAAACGGCGAGAGTGTTATAAAATGGAAAAAAGAAACGGTTCTGGCAGCTGAACGGAACTCTCTGAAACTCTGGCTAACGCTCAAGACGGCGAAGTTTCAGCTTACCAATGATCGTCAGACGGCAGAAAGGGGCCGAACTATTACGAGATAGGAAGTCGAGGTGATATGTTGTTCGCAATACCAGTGACTGAACCTATAAGATTATATCCTAGTTCTTATTTAATCAATGTCCGATTTTATAGATTTAGTAATAGATTTTTCTCATTGGAGTAATTAGAACTTTCTGCAAATATTTTATCCAGAGCTGAAAGTTTATTACGAAGAGGATGAGAAATCTCGCATTTATAAATTCCAATATCATATTTCAAAGATGCAATGAATTTGGAAACATAATAATAAATTATTCCAAAAACCGAAGGTGCTCAGAAAATCAGAATTGGAATATATTAGGACGCCGGTACTCAAAATGTAGGACAGAGGATTAAACTCTATATCCTTCCCCTTGCGTGTACCCTGTTTGTCGCTGTTGCCTCATCGGGGCCAATACATCTACTTACATCCATGGATAAAACTGCACTGGAGAACCCGAATGAATAATTTATCAAATTAAAATGGGTCAATTTACAAAAAGCAAATAAAATTCAGACACGAAAGGAGGAAAATAAATTCAATTTTATAAACAGTTTCCATCGAGTAACATATCAAACAGTGTATTATTTGTACTGTCTTTTTACATCTAATTCTATATGTTTTGGCTTCGTTTGAAGAAAAAACTTCAATAAAGACAAACAAAATTATTCGCCCTGTGTGCCTTTATTGGCACGACTTTTTTTATTAATTATGAATACAGCGCGGCTAATGCTAACCCGCGCGACTTCTTTTATTAAATACAAATACGGCGCGCCTAATACTAACCCGCACGACAGACGAATGGTAATATTTTAGCCTAGACGGAAAATATACAAAGAAGTAGACAGGTTGAGGTATGAAAGCGACTACTTTCTGGGGATGGAATCGAAGCAGGTACCTGCAGTAAATGGGGTGGGTTCTGAAAGTAACAATTAAATAGAATGTAGACCACATGTTTTTATTTCTAATCTGGTAAATGTTGACCGGGGAAAGTTTATAGACCATTTGAAAGAAATTATATTTTAAAAAATGAATATATTTTCCCATTCATGGCTTTCTTTAATGTGTAGTCTGGGAAAGGTACCCAATGAAGCCTTTATCTTTTACAACGTCAGAGGGGCAATTCACAGTTCCACTTAATGCAATGTATAGGGGAGGGGGAGTGGCGGACTCCTAAAGGGAAAAACGAATTGGGATTGGGGACTCCCTTTTGTGTCTGAATTCGTTTTGGATCAAAACTTCCTGGGGAGTAAGAAATAAAAAAAATGAGGGAAGAATTCCCGCGGAATCAGCTTTATAAAGTTAAATTCTGCCGCGGGAAATTCTTTGGTGAGAGAGAGAGAGAGAGAGAGAGAGAGAGAGAGAGAGAGAGAGAGAGAGAGTGGTAGGCGGAAGTAGAAAAAAAATGACACGCCCCCGCATATTTCTTAGACTTATCTCTTCCCCCAGATAATGGCTGGTCTTTCTTCAAATGTACTCTCGGCTTGAACACTTCCCTATCTAAATTCCTGCCGCCCTTTTCAACGGCCCAATCTCAACAAACCCCGTAGCCCAGATACGGCTGACATTTGTATATTTGTAACAAACTTTTCTCCCCCCTTATTGTCCCCGTCCTTGCATTCTTAAGACCGCATTTTAATCATTAACTTAAAGAGCTACGTGGAAAATAAAGCTTTTAACGGCTGGACAGTTTGCACAAAGAGACCTATAATACTTTATTGAGTTAATTCGAACAATACAAAATTATTTGTTCCTTCTCGTCAGTAATGTATTCGTAATATGGTATTTTTGATTATTTATTTTATTATTTAAATGCATACACTCTGGGATTCGAATTTTTCAGGCTGTATAGGTACTCCAAATCTTGTAGGGCTGCCCACTACAAATGAGATACCATAAATCTCTTACAACTAACACACAACAATATGGAGAAATACATTCAATAAATAAAATAATAATTTCGAATTTGTAATATTCCACATCCATTTCCCATACACTCCTTATAGCCATATGCCATATAGCATAGAGAGGATTTTCGGATATATTTATAGAATATACCTGCGAGTGTGAGCATAGGCGAAGGCCAATGATAAGCCAAGCAGAATGGAATAAAACAAGAAAAAAATAACTTCGGTCGGCCGAGCTCTAGTTCACTACCGGAGCAACGTAAAGTCACATTTTATAATTATGTTATAATTTCCTTAAATAATGTGAAATCAGTTGCTTCCTTATTGTATGTGGGATAATAAAGAAAGTTTTGGAATGAGGTCTGACACAAATATTTTTTAACGACCGATTCAATTATCATTGTTATTTCCACAGACATACACAATTTTCAAATGTCCACCGCAGGTGGAATTATTTGTGAATAAATTTCGCCGAGGCCGATCGGAATAAAGAGATTCGGTGGCGGAAGACCGAATTAAATTCTGTCGGCGGACAAAAACTCGATTTGAGCGAGCCTTATTCGGATGGGAAATACTTCCCAGTTGAAAATATAAGTAATTTTTCTCTCGGATTGGATTTCCTGCCTTCCAGTTCCCTCCTTCGCGATAGAACAGGAAGGGAGATATGATTAACGGCAACAACAGATAGTAAGTGAATTACTCTATTTCGTTCTAAAGTGGGCAACAATCGCAAACTGAGCACGAATCAACGCCATAAAAACAGGATCGCCCAGCAGACCTCACGGCCGTACTAAAGCAATTCTATTATTTTAAAAGATTCTAATTCTAATTTTAGCAAAAGACCAAACCAGCGAGAGGAGACAGACAAACAACAAATCTACGGCAATTCTATTATTTTTTTTAATACAGTTTTATTTCAATTCCATATATTCTATACATAGCTTTTCAAAATCAAAGTCAATATTCGTCAGAGGGTTCCGAGTTTATTGGTAACCCACATTCGCTTCAGTTAATAAGAAATACGGCTTGTTTAATGCTAACCCACAGACGGACGATAACGTGTTAGCATCATCTAGCAGACATCATGGCCGTACTAAAACGCATCTATTATTATCTTATAAATTAGAAAACAATAATTTCCTACACAACAATAATTACATTAATGCAATATAATACACAGTAAGTAGTTTTATTTAGGGCTAATACGTTAGGAGCCCCCAAATTTGACAGATTCAGAAAACGCGTATTTGATAATAGATCAAACAGAGAGAAACAAAGGATGGAATTAACTCGAACTCGGTATTAATGTGAAGCAGCCCACCCCCCTTGCACGCCAACTTTAAACTCCGCGAAAGGAGTGTTTAAAAACTCACCGAAATTTAACTTTCCAGAAGAAATATTTTTCGACGAACCAGGTAGATTACAACTCGCTGTGGATAAGATCCTGTGGCTGAGGGTGTATCTTATGAAGTGCCAATTTTCTCTCTTCACATATAGTAAAATGTGTCATTTAACTGAATTTAGGTAATTTTAAAACCATATTTTAAATATAATTGCACATATCGGCTACTAAGTCATAATTGCGCACAATTAATAATGTTAAAAAATGCCATATTATATATATATATAAAATTTCACTGAGAAGAAGCATTTTATTTGTCATGGGAAGTGGGGAAGCAGTTAGTTAATGTCCGCGTTGTCTTAAGCCCCATCCACCGACTTCGCTTTCTTTTATTTACATTTCAAGAATTTATATTGCTCGAAGAAAGTGGGAAAAAAGAAAAGTGGGCTGTTTGTTTACTTAAGCTGGTTTACGTTCCCGGCTAATAAAAACTGGTGACGGGAAATCGATCCGAGAAATCCGTTTCGGGCGCGCCAGGAATTGGTTGTTTCCGGTCATATTTGAAGTGGCCAGAGGGCGTGGGCAACTGTAACGGCTGCGGGTCAATTTGTCCGGTAGTCGTTCAAAACACAGGATATTAATATATCGTGGACATTTCCCTATTTAGACCCTCCCCCCCACACAGAGAGCACGCCTTAGAACGCTTCGCGTAGATGCGATCACGCGGAATTGCGTTCTGCGGCGGTCTGCTCTGAACACGAACGCGCCAAACTGAGTACAAAACAGTAAGAACAATTACGAATATTCCGTACTCTCTACCCAACGCCAAGTTACATACTTACCTTAACGCCCCCGTCCGTTCCACAACTTGCTGCCCATACAATCCGAGTAGCTTAACAGAAATTTGAAACAGCATTTTATTCAAATAATCGGAGCCGCTTAGGAATAACTACGCCGGTCCTAATTACTGTTAATACTGTCTCGTTGAATGGTCCTCCTCAATGGTGAATAAAATGTGGAACGCGTACCCGTTAAATAAATGCTATCAAATCGTTCCAATTGTAATGAATTAAATTAAAATTTATATTAACTTTTTATAAAATACGTTATTAAATAAATATATTTATTTATATATCGTGAAATTTTTACAATATAATTAAAATTTATACACTGAAATTTTATTTTCAGGGGTCCACACTATACAATATTTTTGTCTTAGGTCCTAATAAGCGTAATGAATGATTTTCAGACGCTGTTAGTTGTGTATAAATAAAAATTGACTCGTCGAATCGGGACTTCCGGAATCGAATTGCTCTCCGAAGAAGAATCACCGCCCGTTAGCTTCCCTTATAACTGTACCAGCATTCGTATTGATGGCTTCATTATTTGGAAGCGGAAAAGCCAGCCCGGAGGGTTGGGACGCAATTCGTCAGTGTAATGAAAAGAGGATTGACGGACTTTTTGACTCCCAAGGATTGCTTTAGCACTTAAACTTCTCAATTTATTCAGAAGGCCACTTCAGTTATCGCCGCCCGGCAAAAATAAAAGCCGGGTTGCACCTTATATATCCTCAAGAATTATAACCTATACGTTTAATGGCATACAGAGAGAAAATTTTACATTGAGGCCCTATTATAAGAGGTTGATGAATACTATACTGAATAAAATCGAACGAAATAAATACCAATTGTAAGTATAAAAATAAAATAAAATGAAATTATAAAAAAACTAGCATAACAGGCCAAATAGCAGGGACTAATTGCACTTAATAACACACTATAGGCTCAACTATATAAGCTCAAGGATATGTACGATTTGGATTAAGGCCTATTCCATTTCTGAAAATACCTCATATTCCCGAGAGTATAAAGGTGGAGATCTATTGACATTTTTATTCCAATCACTCTCTTATATTTGCTTTCGGCATTTTTAAATTTGGTAGTAGGCTCTAATGCACGTTTTCGCATGTTTGGAAAAAACGTTGTTAACTTGGTACCGCTAAAAAGTCCGAGAAATCACGAAGTTGCGAGTTCCTCCCCCACCCTCCGGTAAAATAGAACGGGGCTGCGTACGGTATCGAATTGTAATTTATATTAATTGCGTCGCCCGGTCCCCGCGGGGTCCTTTGGGCCGCCGCGAATCTCTAATACGAGAACAAAGTTTTCCAGTTATGCCGAGTTCTCGACCGGCGGGGTATTCCATTAATTAATTCGGGGATCTCGCCTCTCAAAACTCAGCCAAATAACGAGCTGTCGACACGTCGGTTTCACGAAACCGTTCCTCATAATCGCAGCCCCGGGTCGATGAACGATTCAATTAGCCCAATAATTGCTCGCAATATAATACGGTGCGCTTTTGAGTTTCCGATTAAAAGATATGTCGGTTCACTATCGTTCCCCTCATTTTAATATTTTTGTAAACTTTTATTTCTTTACTCTTGTAGCTATACGTAGAATGAATGTATGTGTTATTTTCTGACGGCACTTTTCTACTTTAGGGCTGAGACCTCTTGACCGGGCTGGAGCCAGAGAAGAATTCCCAGCCGTAGGGGGAGGGGGAGTAATGTATGTTCTATAAATATGTGTAGGATATTAATTACAATAAGAGTAATCGGATATTTATTTAAAGTTAACACAAAGTAATATTAGAACTCGCGGTGTACTTAAAATATGGTATAAGTAACGCAGGCTGGGTAGCCGAGGGCTTAATTTACACTCGTTCCAATCACTGGCAGTCAATCACTCGCACGCTTAACAGTGCACTTAGCATAATAAGTAATTATTGCGGTAATTAAGTGCCGGTAATTAGTACGCTCAGCTTCTGTGTAATTACATATGACTACACATTAATCGATACTTGCTGCTTTGTTTCAGCCTCACCGAAGAGCGGTTCGCTCTTTTCTCTGTGGGGGCACCTTTTAATATGCCCTTTATCAGCCTGCTTTTTCAATACGGACGATATAATGGATATAATAGCAATGTGCAATAGGAATGTAAACGATGATCCCGTCAAAATTAATAACCAGGCATTTATTGGCGCAGCTTTCTTGATGGCCACGTGCAGCGCCTAGGCGCCGAACACTCTCCTCAGAAATCGTTTTCCTTTTATTTTCCATTGGGGCGGGGGGCTGACAATTCATAAATTTAAGAAAAAAAGCAATTTCCAAAAAAAAACAATTTGCGGCGGTGATTGGTTGACGTAGAAATGGTTTAACGATGGTTTCAATGGTTTAATGATATTTTTTTATTATACAAAATTCTCATAACAAAAACTATCAAACACTCAATTATTTTGATATATTAGTATATTTGAGACGTTTATACCCGGTATGGTGTTAGTCTTACTGGAAAAGTTTGTTCTTACATTGAAATCTCTTAGACTAAGAGAGTAATTTGCAGTGTTCAGCTTCCATATTTCCAGCGAGATATTTCTGTACCGAACGATGACAACAAATAATCGGCCATTTTTTTATAAGAGACATTGAAATAATACAACAATTAGGTGGGTTGTATGTATAAAGCGACTAAAAATGCTCAGAAATTATGTATCTTATTACAAACACTTGAGAAGGATATTACAATATCATTTTAATTATGTAATAAACAAAATTTTTAATACCAATTAGTTTCAAAACACAGTGTATCTTATTGTTATTAAGCAAGTGGTGAAATTTGATAAAAAGTTTACTACCATTTTAATATTACTTTTCCTATCCTCCTTCGGTGATTTATCTAGTAAATGTGCGGTGGAGCCCTCGTAAAATATTTCCCGGCGTCAATTTTCTATATTTTTTATGCCATGCATGCAACAGACCATCATTAATTTTAATTGGGAGTGGCGATCGAGTTACGCTCAATTAAAAAAAAGTTCACCTCCCTTGAGTGAAGGCGTGCCTCATCACTTTTCAATAGCACGCCGGAATCAGAATCGTCTGACCCGTCCGAATCGTTTTAAATATATATGTAATAAGCTCCAAAGAAGCGAAGAAATAAATCGGAATTAGTCGAATAGAAGAGTCACTTAGAAGTCCATGTACCAAGGACTAACAGAAAATACCGTCTACATTGGTTCACCGAATTGAATAATGACTAATCGCTACTGATAATGGCAGAAATCCGAAATTGCTGTAGTGCCAGGTTTAGGAGATGAGAGAATCACGTGCACATTGTCTTTTATTTATTTTACCTACCTGGAAAAAGAAGTGGAAATAGTTGAAAACAACGACTAAATATATCTATAGTAGAGGCCAGTGAAAGCCAGCTGGATTCTCCTTCATTATGCTCTATTTATGTTACTAGTACTACTCATCAATTTCGTTCATTGTGTTTTACAGTTGTGGCAAAAAACAGTAAAAACAAATTGACGCACTTATTAATCAATATTAACGCTTAAACAAAATAGTCTCTTCCGGATATATTTTGTTATTTCACCGAATATAGTGCATTTCTTCTCTTGTGGCTTTTTTTAACCTTTCTTTATTTTTTACAATCAACATTGAATGTTATAAGTACAAATGCTGTACGTATTTTTTTTTCACATGTACAATATTTCGTGATAAAAGGAACCACCCAGAGATGGCACTTTTGACACAATTACGGTCTAAGGGCTAAGAAGATCTCTAGGCCAGCGGCGTTTAAGCCGACGCGGTGGGGATAATGGATGGGTAAGAGAGGAGAGGGACTGAACGAGTGGATTAGGATGAGGAGAAAGGCGGGATCTCTTGTGGCAAATAAAATAATTGAAAAAAAATAAATAAGGAAAGTGACGCGGTGGAAAACATTTGGATTTAATTTTTACCGATGGGCCCTCTGGGCGTGACTTTTTTGGCTCACGAAGGTCCGCGTCATGCCAAAGATAAGGGAAGGTGTTCCCGTGGAGATTTCAGGAGCTGTTTTTTAAACAGTGGGACAGGGGGGAACTTCCCGAAGAATCAAGAGCAGGACGAGAAGGACAGTATGCATGAAAAATAGCTTTGTCCACGTCCCAGATACCGTCCATCGCTCCCAGGGTTTAAGGGATAACCGGCGGCTCTAGACGCTCGCTCCATTTGGATTTTGCATTCTATTCAAAGTTAACATGTATCGCACCAAACAGCTAAGTTTTATTTAACAAATTTTCGTTAACTGGATTTCTAAATGTGTATTTAAATTTTACTATTATTATATACGCGAGGGCTCATCATTAAATGATAAAAAGAAGTGTTAATAGATGCGTAAGTACCGATAATTTTCAAGAAATAGGCAAAATATCAAGACAGTGATAGGTTCCTAAACTTCCCCTATGTTCTCACGAATATACATTTTTTTAACCACTCTAGATCACCACTTCAAAATTTTGTTAACTGTTTCATTGCCATAACTGTACAATACAATCAACGACACTGATGTTAAAGTAGTGCAAATATAAATATAGCATAAGAGAGGAGAAACCCACTGGTTTTTCTCCTTTTTTTAAACTTGTTTCATTTTTTAATTTTTCTGGTATGTTCAGATCATGTTTTATAATCATTTTTTAAAATCTTCCTTAATTAGCGCTACATTTTTTATTTTTCCGGAAATTGTCAAGTAAACAGGAGTTATATTTGAATTATATATGACAAATCGAATACCGGTTCTGTTGAATTTGAACTAAGCCCTCGAACAGGCATTACCTCGACAATTGCGACCATTCTTCAAACGCACCGCGTCCGGGAACCGTTTAGCGGATTTATCCGAACGGCAATCATTATTTCCGTTTATTTCCGATTCCAGTATTGTCGCAGTGTCATGCGATCCTTGACAGAGCCATTAGGTTTCCTTTCAAACGCTGTTGAGCACGTGGCAGAGTCGGAAAGGCGGGCAGACCCATTGTCAAGGAGGCGGGGGCTCACCGCCTTTCACCGGCTCCGCCGTTCTCCCATATTTTCCCCTTTCATAGAAAGCCAAAAAGGGCCGCCCGTATTCCCGTCTCCCTGTTATTATACAATGACGGAAGCAGCATATAAGGGGAATTATATCGGAAAGTATACGTTTTTCCTTTTATTAGATGGGAGAAAATTTCTCGTCGCGTCATTTGGAAAGAAAACAAAACGATAATGGTACGAACGAGAATATTTCATTAAACGTTCACTGGCATTGTAATAACAATTAATTAGGCTGCAACCCTTAATATTCGCAAGAAACTTAACGACCAATAATTATACGAAATTATAATTCTACAAAATTGAAAGCGGTTAAATATTAATATAGAACATTTACGAGAACCCAGAGGATGAATGAACATCTCGCTATCTGATGTTCGTTTTAACCCAAATTGGAATCGTGTAGGAGGCTTCGTCGTCAGCTGTAGTAATAACCTCACTACTGACGATGGTAAAAAGTCAAATTCGGTTAAGCTTATGATTGTATAGGCGGAAGGAGAAAACTGGGCCGAAACAATTATGCCACAAAACGTATTCAAGCGTGTCTTATAATACCATACACGATCAGAGAGGTGTACGCGATACATAAGAGTCACTATGGCGGCGACAGAATTTGTATTCGATAATAAAGATGCCGCCGGTGGACAAATTAAAGGGCGCAAACGTATTAAGCTGCTAATGGAGCGATACAGGGCCGGGACTCAATTAAAATCAGTACTCAATTTTCATTATCGTTTCAAACGGTCGGGGGGCGTTTTATGACGGGCAGGAATGCGCCCTTGCACCGGCTCCAATAATACCGGGTTCCGCCTCTCAGATCCCAAATGATAAATTAATCCCGGCTAATTAATTCCCAATGTAGTGCCGGGAATGCTTTTGTCCAATAATGCTCGACAAATTTTGCCGCGGTTTCATGCGGTATCCAATACCCGAAACTAGCTACGGAGGCCCAAATGGCTTTTCCGAACTTTAATAGTGGTGTGCCCGCGACGGCAATTCAATAAGCCTGAACCTATTGGAAGGTAGTCGCCCTTCAGATTTTTCCAACAGGAATTACCACAGCGTTAGTTATACGTAAGCTGTACTAAGTTGTACATTACGGGAAGATAGTGATAATTCCCGGTTGCGGAAACCTTCTGCTCACTTAATCTACATGTCTGAAGAAAGTGAATCGCTGGGAAAGAAACTTTCCTTTCGAATTGTCGGCTCCCGTAATATTTTCCCGTCGACAACGAGACTAACCGAACAATTTTTGATGGAATTTAATTTATAATTTTTATTTATATTTTCTCGTCGCCCAATAACGTCGGTGGATGTAAAAATCCGACTAAATAACGCCCGGCCCCCCAACCCCTCGAGAAGGGATGATTTATTGTATCCGCTGCGTTTCCAGATCCCGAAACCCAACCATCATTCCCGCTTGTAAATATAAATTGTGCGGAGTACAGTTTACAAGCCTGTCCGGCCAAAAATCCGAGATTTAAACCGGGCTCGGACGTAGATAAATGGAAAACTCATTTTATGAATATGGATACATTGTTCCGATTTCATATTGGGCCCATCAATCAGCCGGTTTTCGCTATCCGGATCCGCGGAGCTTAATAAATTATTTTCGTCCATCCGTACGGTGCATTGAATCGAGTATACTCCTTTTTTTATAAATAAACATCCTACATTGTGCATAAACGAATAATAATATAGTCTACAAAACTGGTACTCTGTTCTACATAGAGTCCGCAATTAGAAGTATATCTACAGAATAAGTCTTTCTTAACCGCTTTATTATTGTAACAATAGTAAAATATTGGACGAGTGGACAATAACGAGGGAGAAACCCAGTGTCTTTCCCATACTTTTAAAATTTTATTTAATTAGTTCTATATTTCTGGTATGTTTAGATAACGTGGCTATTTCCTTTTGAGGCGTCTGTAAGACACGTTTGGGATGTCAGGATATAGTAAGATTTGGACCATAGAAGTTATATTGTTGCGAAATTTTCACTTAAAGAAGCCTAATTTCGGCTTTAATTACTCTTCATTGTCTCGCAAGTTGCATTGGAACTGGCGTTAAAACGAAATTCAGATTGGAATCAGTTGTTGAGGATAAAACTATCTAAATTCTAACGAGTTCCTATCAGTTCAAATGTTCAATTGGAGGAAAACACGGTTGTGCGACAGGGTTCGAATCGCGGTCCGACGACGCTTGTCCTCTTGTGCAACCGAGTTATAAAATGACTGCCAAATGAAGACGATAGCTTACATTCCAAAATACATTTCCCTCTTCTGCGCGCGGTTTTGATGAGTACCATTCATTACCCGAGTCTGGACTCCACTCGTCGACCGTCCTAAATAAACCTTGAAAAACTAAGGACGGGACTTGACCTTTATTCCGTCCTTGTTCCTCTATTAAGATTTAAACGACCGTCTCGAGCACGCCTCGAAACCCGGTTAGGTTTTTACACACTCCGTGACGTTGAGCCATGCGTTATAAAAAATGTTTCGCTTTTCATTTTGTTTCGCACGGTGAGGTTAAGAAACAAAACACCGACGTAACTTGCAGAGTTCTCCCGATCGCTGCCGAAAGGAAAGTTAATAAATTGACTAAGTACTTTATAGGTTGGCTGAAGGGAAAGATCTTCTCCTGTCTGCGTTTAATCGAGGTTATCGTCAATTGTGTTCATCCGTCTAAAATTTCTGATTTTTTTCTGCGCTAGGCCCGTGATCGAAAAGCAACTGACGGAAATTCACGTTGGATAGGATCTAACACGAATAAAAGACCGGTCGAAAAATTCTACGATCGCTAACCGAAGCGATGTTATGCTATCAATTAGCATCACGTTTGGTGCGATTACGGTAGCCAGCGCGCCGACATGCGAGGGCAAATATTTATTGGTCGGAAAGCGTTGTTTTCGACTCCTCTCGCCCTATGCACTCTAAACAACACGGTACTAGGACGATAGTGTGGAAATGGACGTTCCCCGTCTAAACTATTGGTTTTAGTACAGTGTTTTAGCCTTACCGACTCATTGCATTGCTACAACCAGGAGTCTCAGTACCTTTTTACTTCGGTAAATAAATAACATTTACTAATAGGCACTTGAAAGTTTTCATATTTCATTTTAATAAATTATATTTTACTTCGATAATATACGAGGTCAATTGTTCTTATTGTGAGGTCTCATGAGGCCAAAATTCGATTTCAAAATTCATTAAAAGTATTACCTTCTTTTTTTATGCCACCACATGAACTTACATCCCTGCAATGTTCCTATAGTTTGGGGCACATCTGTGGCCAGGCGTATATCGGTACAGAGTAATTGCTCTTTAAAAGTGAAGTTTAACAAAAATTATATTATGTTTCTTTCACTACATTATGCGACATAAACATGTGTTGGAAAATACAATTTGCAACGTCACGGGTATATTTATACCCATTGACGCCAAAGGCGCGCTGGCCTTTGTTCCAAGTGTATCGGGGCCGCGAGAACTAAACATCAGACTGCCCTTTCTCTTGTCCTGGCGCCGCCAATTATTCTGTATCTCGACCGCGGCTGCTGGAAGAGAAACGGCCGGCAATTTCGGAAATATCTACTTCTCGATTTAATTGCAGCTCAATCGCCTCGGGTATACAGTTAAATAATAACTTGACGACTCAGCGGTTAAAATGGGCGTCGGTCAACAGGTCGATTCCGGTTGTGACTGGCGAATTTCCGCTCGCGTGAACCGATCTATAGAGCCGTTAAATAATTACAAAATAATATATATGTATATCTATATATATAAAATTATTACATATAAAACTCCACACGAAGCAAAAATTTAAACTAAAGGATCGCAATAGCAGTGCGTTGACAAACTGAAATATCGATTTGTCGGTATTAATTAAGAATGTACACCGGTTTGAAATTTAACTTAAAATTACAACTGCAAAATCAGTGAATAAATAACGAGTGGAGTATCAGTAATTTTCTTGTTAATTACCAATAACGGGGGGGGGGGTATTTGGAAGTACAATACCAATGGGAGGCTGCCCCTCTAGAGTCAATCCTCATATTAGCAGTTGAAATATTCTATGAATTGCAAATTTCATAATGCAGGGTAGTTTTCTAATCTATGATTAGTAATTTTCCAAATTATTCGCTCTGTTGCACCATTTATTTCTATGACGGTATGCGAAGATTTGCGCAGTTGTTGGGTATATAGGAGGCAGCTTATAATGCCCAGTGTAGCATTTAATGAAAAACAGAAGTATAGTGGTTCGGCCTCGTACCAACAGCAGACATGTCCACACCGATCGTCGAATGGAAAGTGCGGACAAAACGTATTGCAATTCAATTTTACTGACAGCTCACGAAACAATAGACTTTAGCCGGGTAATAAATATTCGGACTATTCGCGACTTCGAACGAGTCCCGTCGCCGAAAGGAGAACAGGAATTCATCAATGTTTCCCTATTTCTACTCTCTTTTACGATCCGGCTCATAAGTTACGGTGGCCCAGACGTGACCGGCATAGAACCAGTTTCATTTTACGTTCTACCTATCCACAGTTAGATTCAGTAGATAGATCTAGGGTTGCATCAAAAGGAGTGTAACGGATTCTAAAGAAGGGGAGAGTAATTACTTAATGGTTGCGAGTCAAATGCTAGCTAACGCGCACTTGCAACAGTTAGTTTAATAATAACGGGGGCGCATAATGACCAATCATAATTGCGCCCCTAAATATAAATAGTAAACAAAAATCTAATGCTACCCCGCACTATTACTATTATTAATTACAAACAAAGCGCGTCTAATACTAACCCGCACCGCTTCAATTAATAATAAGTAGTATAGTGTGTCTAACGTAGACCTGCACGACTTCTATTATTAATTAAAAATAATTATACATTAATTATTAATTATAAATAACGTTAACCCGTATCGATTGATAGAACGAAGACAGGTGCAGCCGGATACCCCACTGCAACCATTATGCCAGAGTGACTTAACACACTACTGTAAAAAAGAGCTACTGAGGAGAGCGAATATAAAACGAGAAAACTACGGTAATTATGGTTTAGATCGGTTTGGTATTCTCGCCGCCGTCATTCATTTTTTGAGGTGTCAACGCCCTGTCGGAAACGGAAATCCTTAAGTGAATCACTGATCTAACGACGGAATATTATCGATGACGGCGAAAATTTGACTAAGTTATTTCGTGCGTACTATTCCAAATTAAACATCAGCGTGACTTCAACATAAATCATCCGAATTGATAATAGTTACTGTTGTCCCACGATGAGAGGCCGTCCCTGTTTCAACCGTCGACCGTGTGGAGGTCGCTAAATCAATAATAGTGTTATGAAAATACAGTTATTTTCCAGAAAGCGAAGGCTGTTCAAACACCGGTGCGCTTATACAGAACCTCCCGGCTGTTATTCCAACCCGTTATGCAGTTGGTGTAGTATAACCTCCAGCGGAGTGCGCATTCCTCGTTCTATTCAGTGGCCGGAGGATGTCGGTGTAGGGAGCGGTGTTGGTGGGAGGGGGCGCTAACATTGTGTGTTCAGGATCAGTGGTTTCTATAGGAGAGGTAGACCAACGTAAGTCCCCGGGTTTAATCATCTCGACAGAGACGAATTCCCTTTGAGAAGGACGGCGGGGAGGCGGATCGGACCGGCTTCTTTGCACTTCATTAGGACCGGATTAAGGATCGAGAACCAGACGCGCGGCAAAGGGGCGCCGAATTAAACCCCACGATTTTTCCTCTTCCTCCATTATTTTCTTTACAGGTGTCGAATTCCGTCAGAGGTTATTTTTCAATTGCTCGACGAAGCCGGTACTACGGGGGGTAATTAACCCCTGAAAGTGTTTCCTATACTCCTTTCACGGATTCCTGGAAATATTTGAAACGACATTTCTCTACCGGAGCATTGCGGAGACGAATCCCGATCGTAACCCGAAAATGTATAAAATTACGATACCGTAATGTCGCCCTTTTTAATTTCCCTATTATTCCTTTATAATTATTATTAGGCACAAGACAAATTTCTATATACCTGTATACAATACAAGCAGGATTGGCTGTAAGGAGTTTTTATCAGGGGTATTTACCCCTTGATCACAATATTGTATATAAATTTACGTCGTTTAAATATTACAGATTACCGTAAAATCGATATTATTATTTTATATGTAATTTTTTCAACGAGGGTTCGGAATATCATCTCATGCGAAATAAGATGAAATAGACAATAGTAACGGTGATCCTGAATTAAACGTCTTTGCCGGTTAAATTTTTGATAACGGCTCATATTAATTCATATATATTAGGTTTGCTTAACCCATATGACCCTCCAATACATCGAACATCCTAACATCCCGTCGGGGACAATGTAACGAACCGAATTCGAGGCAGTAAACTGTAGTCTATAAGTTGGTCAAAAGCTCGAATAATGTATTCTGAGTTGCGGGCCGGTGGCAACAAGCTCCGTTCTGCGAACAGGAAAAGGCGCCGGAGACAGGATTTATTTTATTTCCCTCCGATCCGACGAATAATTTTATACGTGGTATCTTGTAGTCGACTAAATAAAACCTGTCCAGTTGCCTTGTAAGCTACAAACTCGGCCAGTTGGCCGTCTGCGTTCAGCAATTTTTATGGGACACGACTTGGTCCGAGTTGTGTCTTTATTTGGCCAATCGGATTTTATTGCCTCTTGACAACAAGCGAACGGTATATACATATATATATATATATATATATATATATATATATATATATATATATATAAGGGCCTGCCGATTAGGTCCTCTCATAACTTATATATGTATGTATTTATAAGTTAGAAGTAGCTGAATGTTTATGTTTACAGCCTTGGAGGTTGAGGGGTGTAACGTTTATGGTTACCGCCTTAGACCCAGTCTATCCCTTGCCGGGAAGGAAGAGGCCCACCGGGCTCAGTCAATCTCGTCTGACATCGTATTATTTGTGTTACTGAATTATATATATATTTTTTTAAAAAGTGTAATATTTTTCTCGCCAAAAATATCTCATATATATTTTAATTTTTTACATATATAAGTTATATATATATATATATATATATATATATATATATATATATATATATACATATATATTGACGGTGGCACAACCGTTAGCTAATCTAACTAGTATGTCGTCCAAGACTCAACTGACCAGAGCATCGTCCAAGACTGTCAATAGTTTGTTGCGCATTGATTGAAACCACATATCTCAAAACCGCACAAAACGAGGATTCGTGTACACATTATTTAGGAGCGTTATATTATGCGGTGCCAAAAACACATTTCGCTCGGTGAGCAGAGCATTTACCTATGCAGGGATCGATGTAATTTCTCCCAAGGATCGACTTTAAAGCGGTTATAAAGCGTCCGAAGCTCAGACAGGGGGCGCGCGGCACTTCGAATAAACCAAACTAACACCCGGGGATCACGCAAAACTCACGGTGATCGTAAAAAAGATTATGGGTCCAAATAGCCGTGTAACCGGGGTAAATGCAAATAACGGAAATTGGCCCGTCTACGGGACGGTTAACTCCGCAATGTGAAGAATCGGAAATCTACAACTGTAAACCTTAAAACGGCCTGATCCTGTATTTAAGAATCATCATAGACTTTAGATTTCGTGTTTCTTTTTCCTCCCGCTTGTTCGGTCTTTTGCTATACCGGTTTCGGCTGCTGTTAGAAAGTAGTTTAGTCGATTTCGAAATGGTGACTCAATGTTGAAATCCAAGCAAGCGGCCCATATTTGGTCAATCGAAAAGGTCTAGTCTTTCACCACGGCGACGGTAAACCACAATGTCGCTCAACAGCACTCCACAACCTTTCGGAGTTAAAATGGGAATTCCTCCAGCACCCGACGCATTTCCGTGAGCTTACCCCTTCAGATTGTCATCTGTTTCGTTCTCTGGAAAATAATTTTTATGGCACAATTTTGATTCAACGGATGGTATAAAACTACCTTTCAAACTTTCTTTGAAGTGAAAACGCGCAATTTCTAGAAGAGGTTCATAAGAAGGAATTCAAAAACCTACAAAATGTTGGGAGGCACTTATAGAACATGTTTTAAAAAATACTATTTTTCATGAAATATATTCAATTTGCTTTTAAGTCGGGAGCTAACCGTAGCTTTTCGTATCACTTTATACATAATGGAGGTACACACTTGTTTTAGGACCAATTAGTTATTAAATTATAAACCTAAAATATTAGGTAAAAAGTTAATTATTGAAAATTACCGACTGAATGTATTGAGGAACATTGGGGGCACCTGCGGACTTTAGATGGGGCAAAACGGTCAATAAAAAGGTGACTCCGCGCTTCAAATTCAATTAAAATAAACTGCAAATCGAGTGTGTGTGTTTGTCCGGGCGCGCCGAGCGTGGCCCCTCCGTTATTTACTGAGTTGGGTGATTAAAAGACCGATAAGGAGGGGGGCCGTTTCTGGTTTCGCCATCGCTTAAACCGGGGTTTTCCAGGGCCATTTTCGGCGGGAAAAGTTTTATGCATGTTAAGTGACCTTTAATCGGCCCTTTAATCGCGCGTCCCTTTTTTTTATTTCCGTCCCGCCATTTTTCAGTCCTTAACTGTTTTATACAACAATAGAACATTACAACCGTAAAATACAATCGGTGACATTTAAATAGCATCAGTAACAAGCTAAGTATAATGGAGGTGGTACCCGTTGCCCGCTATTTTGGAATTTTTGAAGGAAGGTTTGGCATGTAGAATTTGGACGATAGGATCAATTCCGGAGTGGAATTTGTTGAATTGTAAAATTTGTTAAAGAAAGAACTATACACGGTCTACTTGACCTCATTTAAACGCAGAATAGTGCCTCGATATTGAATCCATAATCATTTCTCTCAATTTTATTTATATTTGTATAGGTTCACCTTTTCTTTAATCTGAACATGACCGATAGATGACTTAAGGCATCATTCTATTGTTTTATTAAATACCCACAAAAAGAATTTCACATAAAAGCACGTTTTGTAAAATCGATAAGTACTAAATGTGTTAATATCGCCCAGAAGTTAACAATTTTAACATTATGTATCAGGAATATAATATAAATAGAATATATCTATATTTATGACGATCATCATCATGTCAATAATACAGTGTAATTATGCTAACTGTACAAGGTGAATTTGGTTATACTATTTACTGTGTGATACTAATACTGATTTAATATTTGAAAGAACACATAAAAATCTCAACATAAATAAGAACATATTTTTTTCGAATTTTATTACGATATGACATTATTATAAAAATACGTATATGGTCGAATGTTGAATTTATTCCTGAATAAAAAGTCTCCTTATTTCTAATTTGTTTCCAAGGCCGTCGTGGATAAATATCAACCCTCGAAACATTAAGAACGGCTCGATAACCTATTTATTGTTCGTTTTTTTAAATATGGAAATATTTCGAGATATCGGAAGGGACTGTATAGGCTTCTTCATGGGCGAAGTTATTTCCCCTTTCGTTCCCCGGGGCCGATCCAAGGTCAGATACGGGAACAATTAGGAACCCAGGTAGGAAAAAAGGATTCCATAACAGTAAAAACGGGGCTTAGAAATGAGAGAAATTTATGTCGATATTACGCTGAATTTATTGCCATCGGTTTTGCCACACGTCCGTGATTAATATTATCTCACGTCGAATCGTCGTTATTATTCCAGCTTACGTTACGAAATACATAATAATTATATTATATTATAATAATAATTATTATTGCTCCATATGCTTAGTTAAACATGATTAGAAGAAGATGGCGTAAAACCAATCCCAGTCGAGCTTAAGGCGAAATAAGAGAGTGGATTTTTGTTTACTAAATTTTTTCTTCTTGGCCCTTTCGTAGGCTTTTGCCTTTCCATTCATCTAGACATATAAAAACTTATATACAACAATTTGTATTACTTAACGCAATGCTTCACTAGACGTTAGTGAGTACCCGTTTCGAATCCTTCTTCTCCTCCCCTCACAAAACAGAACCTTTACCGTTATCTGTTGATAAGGCCCGAAAACTGAAAGAAAGAATGCCTTCTGTAAAGCTCTTAAGTGCCAAGACGTTCTCGTCGTTCTCGAAGCAGTTAGTTAAGCCCGTTCGGCTCGAACGTCGGATTGAAGAGTGGAGACAGAAGGGCGATGGTATTCCAAATCCTCGCGGACCCCCCAAACAAGTGTCAAATGATTTTAATTAATGAATTTAAATATCAATAACTCAATATAGCGAAAGAAGTTGGAGGGTTGTGAAATAAGTTGTACCGTTGTGTTCTTGATCATTCGTTTTAAATTATAATCAACAAATTAGCGTTATACGGCGTGTCGAATTCTGACCCGCATGACTTCTAACCAGCGAGAACAGAAGAACGAAAAAATTATATCATTCTAAAATAAAAATTAATGTTTCACCGTCCATGCCAGAATGTTAAATGACTGAATAGTCCATGTCAGGACTATTCTTATAAATTAATCTCAAATTGATGATTTATTGTATTAGCATTGAATTCCGATTTGGAAGCTTTTAGTGGAAAATAGTTTGTATTATTGTATCATTCGAATCGCAAGGATAATTATTTATGTGGATAAAACAATAGCCGAAATTTCCGGTGTTTCGATAAAAACAAATCAAATTGTAGTAATAATTATCGTCGTCGTGAAAGAGAACAAATATATTATTTTACGCTAGTTAGTCTGGAAATCGGGATATAATTTGTTTATTTTATAATCAATTATTTATAAATAATTTATATTTAATACTTCTTTATAATATAATATTCTATATATATATATATATATATATATATATATATATATATATATATATATATATTCAAAATATTTACATTTGCGTTTTAAGGACTTCTTCGAGTGTATAAAAATGAATACGGTCCATATTCTTAAACATTATTCTATGGAAATTTACAAACACTCGAGTATTGCAGAGGAAGTGAATGCAGGAAGAATGAAGTGAGTGAATGACTCGTACTGAGAGTCTCTATATAAGGGGACCGATTCTATTCTTTTTTGAAATAATCGTAAGACGGGGGGACGAAATTAAATTTCCACCCAAACCGTTCTCGACCACCCCACTATCTGAACGCCCCCGGGGGAAAGGAGGGTAACGTGGTATCCTTCTAAAATTGAGCCTGCTGGGCCACTCGGATAAACAGTAGTGCCGACAATAACGGTTAGAGGGCGGACCTTACAGCCCCGGCCAATAAAACGTTTGGCGGCCGCGGTCACGTACAAAGCTTCCTTCTCTATTATAATTCACAATATTACCGGTCGTAACGGTGGTAAAAGAAACAACACCCGCTCTCGTTTCAAAACTCCGGCAAAATTTTTGTTCTAATTACTTCTTATTTACCGAGGTAGGACGTTAAAATCCACATCCCTCCGCTATCCGAAAGTCCTTATCAAAATCACTACTGCATATGCGTTCAAATGCGTACAGATCCCGCAAGAAAACTCCATAACAGTCGCTATTAATAAAAAAAGCGTAAGATTAGATAGAATTGGCAGAAGAATGAGGCCAACGATTGGGAAGAAATAAATTAGTACAGGCTTTAAATTTAATGAACAGTACGAGAGCAATACTTAGTTGTTTTCAACCGGGTGAGTAAATTAATAAGGACGAACTGTCGATTGCACTTAACGACGCACGAGCGTCCCTGGTAATTATTGAAGCGGCGAACGAATGAAACTCTCCGAATATTCTGGGTAAACAAAATATGAAAAAGCCGCCAAAAATGTACCCTAAGGCAGTGCTTCTCAACCCTTTACTAGAGACGGCCCCCATGAACATCAATTAAAATTCACGCGGCCCCGTACTTCATGAAAACATAATACCGTAGTTTTCTTGTGTTTTTTCTCCTCTCCCTGGTTTGGTCTTTGGTCTCTTTGGTCTGGTCACAGTAACATGGAGTCGTAACAGTAGATCGACCAAAATATAAGAAGTTTTTTATTTTAGTAAATTATTTCTTAAATGTTAATACATTAGCTATTACATATGTAAAATGGCCACTTTTTTCATTAATTATAAGTGTTTGATATGTACATGACAGTATAAAAAGAAAGATAATACGCTAGCTGTTGCTTCTAACGGGATGATATTAAATTCATTGAAGGTATTTAATTAATTTAAATAAGAGTACTTTTTGAAATTATTATGTCGCGTGTAAATATTTTTCATTCTATGAGATAGTTGCATCTTCAACGGGAATTCCTTGCCCCCTTTCAAGGGGAAAAGTACAATGCCGGGAGGAACATCCGATGTGGCCGTGTTCGGAATGTGAGGCCGTCGGTCCGGGACACCAATCACGTGACACAGCGTACTTCATACAAATACCCGTGTGTACGTATTGGAACGCAGCGTCCCTGTTGACATTTACGCTCCGTTTGAACAACCGTTTTACGCCCTAGGGGAAGGGAGAAAAATATTCGGCTATTTAAACACAGAATAACTAAAGCTTAGAATGACGGCGGCTCGTATTTCAGATTTTAATTTAAAATAATATAAAGGGTTCGATGTAGCACCGCTCGAAAGGGAATTAATTCAGCCTAAGTCCAGAGAGCATATTGTACTGCAAAGCACATCTCTAAAATTTACATTTATTTTATAAATAGGGTAACGTTGCATTTCATTTGTATTAAGCGAATCGTTGCCAATGTACACGCACTGGAAACACGGCACACAATTGATTCTCAAAACAGAACCAAAATACTCCGGGCCATTAGAAATTGATAGGAGTATCGAAGCACAAAAACAATATCGATAAGAACTCGACCTTCCACTGGGACACAGCCACAGCGGATTGGAATCGTTACTATATAGTAACAATGTGGTTTTAACAGAAATGCCGTTATGTGTGTTATCATAAAAAAAATCTCATCATTACTCGATGCCTTCTACATAAGACATGATTTATCCGAATTTATTAAAGATAAGTAAGTAAGATAAGTCACTATATATAGTCGAAGCGGTTTAAATTTTATTTTATAGAAAATAACTCGTTTATTTTCGTTTATTTGGAAATATATCGAACGAAAATATTAAATAACTCTACCTTTATTAACGTTAAAATTTATGCAAACTCCAGAAGGCCGACCCGAACTTGAAAACAAAGCCAACTTAACACTACGGCCGGACCGTTTTCATGATTTTCAACAAACTCCCGGCCACACTTAATAAAGTCGAAACTAGTTTGGAGGAGGTTTTTAGATGGGAGACTTGGGCGACACCTCACATACAATATCGGCCGGTTTCTAAACCGCAACACTGGCACAGATGCAATTAGTAGCCCGCCTTGAGCAGAGTTATAGGTGCAGGAAGCGCGGAAAGAGCTTTAATTAATTAACTCTACCTTCCTCTGTTCGGGCACCGTATTAAAATCCGTGCCGGTCGGCGGAGTTTCAAGTTGGCCTGTGGCGCAATTGCAAGTTGGGGTAAACTTTCGCCGCGGTGTCCCTCCCCCCCCACCCGACCACCACGACAATTATCGGTCTCGGGTTTTCAGCGCAAATTGATTTACAGTTTTATAAAGTTTATCCCGTCCTTTCAAAACAACAGAATCGAACTAGGGCAATCGCTCTGGGCGCACACGTGGCTCGCCTCTTTTATTTTCGATCGAATACCCCGATTTAATTGTCAATTCGTGATCGGCTATCCAATCGGGTTAATTAGAATACGGAGAATACGGTATTCAAATCGTACCGACCGTGTCGCGTGTCCACCGCATTTAAGCGTGAAGATTTTATTCCCCGAACAAGCATTGAGTGTCTCGTAAAGCCCCTTTCAGGCAGTTCGGGGGCCCATCCTCTGGTACCAAACGAGAAAGAGTGAAGCCACCAGTCGCCACGATATCGTAACACTTTATTCCACAATACGAAACTCTCGTGTGCCACGGTATTGTTTTGTACATATAATCAATTAGCTCACCGGATATTGGAATTGATTCCGATGGGGGGGCGGTCCATCCTTTCCGGTCCGGTCGCGACACCGGATTTTAATCAAGCTCCCTTCGATCGCCGGAACAATGTCCCCGTATGCCCGCGTTTCAGTTTTCAACAGGCGTTCAACTTCGAATTCGGTCCCGCTAATCGAATCTGAATACATATCTCGGCGGAAGGAAATGTCGCTTCGGTTTCCAAAATTGTAGCTGGAGTCAAGTTCAGAATAAATCAGAACGCTATTGTAATAATTAATTAACTTAAGTACTGCTGGGATGAGAACCTCGGGCAACAGGTGTTGAGGTCGGACGCTGATGTTGAAACCAGTAAGAGTTCATGGAAACCTTAAATTGCAATTAAAACAATTTTCATATATAACAGGGAGTTCGAGTAATGTTTGCATTAAAATTTGAGAGACATTTTATAATAACCGTTATATTTAAAACGTCGTAAGTTATTTAATCATTAACGTTCTTTAGTGTACGTATGGAATAATGAACAATAGTTCCAAAAATAGGCTCAACGTAGTATCCCTGCAGTCCGCATCCGGCATGGTGGGTTAAAGTTGAAATTCCTCCGGGTCATACTGTCCGGTGAAATTAAACCCAGGCTGTATCCTTGGATGGGCCGCGGGCTCGGACAATATAAAAGGAGAATAAAATTAAAAAGAAAACCGAGAGTCACCGCACAACAGGATGGCGCATTTAAATTTGCGCTCAATTAAGCCGGGACATCAATCTTAAGGGGCCATCCTTTCCACACACCTCAGTGTCCTTTAACGCCGCCATGATTAATCTTCGAGACCTTTCCCAGTCCGTTTTTAGCGGTTTCGGCGTTAATCACTCCCGTTTGAAAACGTTTTGGTCTTTTTAAAAGTAAAAAGTGGTAAGAGAGAAAGATCGATTAAAGTAAAAGTACCGTTTACGAAACACCTAAAAAAATAAGAAAGCACTACTGATGAAAATCGCAATTTCAGATGCACGCAATTGCATGAATTACGAGCAATTTAATGGCCGGGAAATTATTTTCTAAATATTTCCCGACTATCCCAAGGACAATGGGAAGAACGAGGTCTGGAAGGGGAGGTGGAGGAAAATCCCGAAACGGAAAAATAGTTCACTCCGCCTTATTTTACTTTCAGAGGGCTTTCGCCAAGAAGTTTTCATTTTTCTTTTTCAGGGCGCCCAGGAGTTTCCGAATTGAATAATGAGGATAGAAACTTTGTAGTGGGGAAGAGGCTAACCAAAGTCGAGATGTTTTACTCAGTCCTCAGCTGGAATCATTTCAACCGGTCGTCACTTCCTATTGACAGTTACGTCAACTTTAATGCTCCACATTTAGATTTTAAACGCCGAGAATTCATTCGCGACTATTCGAAGCTTCGGAAGTGATCAGACATATTATTACAAGATAGATATATTTCTAATTAATTTCATTAGCCAATTAATTACATCGGTAATTACATTTCTTACCGGTTTATTAACAATGACCGAAAAATTATCTGTAGCTCCTCCTAAATAAGTAGCGCTTCTATCTCTCCCGATATAACGACATTGTTGCTCAGTTTCCACATTCGAAAATATAGTTTATCCACACCAGTCTCAACTGAACCCAATGAAATTACCCAATGTTATTATCATAATGTAATTTTAATATATGCAATAATTATAATAATTCGTTCGCTATGGAGTCAGTATTTGATAATTTTCGTTTCATGTCCGCAATTAGCATTTAGTAGAGAGATATAAAGGAATTGACTTTTTTAAAATGCAATATTTAGTTACGTTAATATAATTATTTTCAGTGAAATTTATGTACAGAAATTACGTTACAAATGTATAACTAATTAATCCTTTAAAATTATTTTATTGATTAAATGGATAAACAAGGAAATACATATCTGCTAAAATTATCTTGCACGATTTCAATTTTGGAAATACAAGTGAATGTGTTAAAGAAATGAGTGGCCGAGTCAGTTAATACTGACTTCGGTCTTGAGTTTTGCCACAACGAGCAGTAACCGGCATAATGGCACCTATTTACTACTGTTTCTTAGTAGGAACGCGACGCCCCCTCCACTGCCTTACAGTCTATTTCAGTTGTAACTATAACAGCCCTTCTAATGCTCTAATTTCTGTGGATACTGCTGTTGAATTTCCCATTCCTTAAAACTTTTGACGGTACGTGATATTCCGTATTTGGCGCAACGTAGATACAAACTCATTTCCCTATTTATAAATATTTTAAAAAATATTAACGAAACTTAAGAAATAAGAACGAAAACAAACATCACACCGTTATTCAGCGTATATTTACGAATGTCTTAGTTATAAATTGTTCGCAATGCATAAGGAGAAAAATCAACGTCCGTCTAAATAAGAGATACATTAAAAATAAAAACTGCAGGAATTTAAAGCTATTATTCTAGCCTCGCTTGCATAAATCAAGGAAATAAATTAAAAATTACAAAAACTAATTTTGGAGACAGCAACGAAGGATCTATACTCTCTAAACAGGAAGTATAATAACAAAATATGAATGGTAACATATAACGCATGAATATTTTAGTTGCCAGAATTCCACAAACCAAAAGTAATTGCAAAATTATTTTTATACTTATGGTTTTTTAATAATATATTTTATTGTTATCAATAAATAATAACGAAGTGTTTGCTATTTGTTAATTAACAAAATCATAGGTCACGGAAAACATGTTTCTGGCATGTTATATATTAATTAATGCATTAAAGGGGACTGTAAAGGAGTTAATACTAACCATTAATACTCATTAGCATTGCAGGACAGCATCGGGTAGCGCTGCTTTTCCCAGTTACTGGGCTACCTGTACTAATCCCGGTCGTAAAACTATGATACATTGTAATGTGTTTAAAACATATATGTATCATTTATCAAGTTAGAATATTTATTAATATTTTTATTTGGCTTAAATTATTGTTTGAAATCGTATTGAATTATAAATTTTCTCATCAATATTTGCTTTGTCAGATATTTCGAATTAAATACATACTAAAACGGAAACACTTAAATTTCATAGAACATTACCGGTTTATCAACACATCAAGAAAATGAGAGCAGAAAATTAACGGTGTTATCGATTCGCGGTTCGGTACAGAACTAAAATATGGTTTGAGTTCCTATTTGCTTTATGGATGAAAGCAATTAATGCAATAAATATTTGAAAAGCATATATAATAATTTATATTATTATATATATCCTACTGTAATGTATACCTCCGACTGTAAATAATCCACTTATGTCAGCGAGTGTAACTGGTTTTATTTTCGGAAAATAATGATTTGCAAACATTATGTTTGTGTGTGTGTGAATATATTTCGTGTCTGCACGATTAATAGTAATCAAATGACTACTTTAATTCCATTTTTATAATTAACAACTCGTAACGTACGGATTCTAAGTAGTTCGATCTAGTCTCAGCCTGTAGTTATTATTTTGTGGTTTTAATATTAATATTTGTCATAACGATTGAATTAAAATTCGGTCGCCACTGCGATTCGTACCCGTAGTGCTCATTTCAGTCCTCGGAGAAGCGAAACTCAAAATTCCAGGCTTCGCTGGCCCCGCGCGTAATTTTCGAGAAAGACCGGGGATACGGAAAATGGAGACGGAAGTTTGAAAATTGATGTCGTATGTGTCGACTCATTTAAAAGTTCGGCCGGGGCTGTGAACGGGGGCGTGGGGTGGAGGGCGGGGGTTTCGGTATTAAAACTTGCATAATAGACCGTGTGTCTCTTAGCCGTAGGCTCGGTCCGATTTTAGACTCTCAGCGGTACCACACTATGGAAACACGGCCTCGATACCCGCCTACCTTCTTCAGTAGCCACGACAACGGCCAACTTAAATCGCAGCTTTTATAAATTGTATTTTCGTACGGGAATTTTACCGCGCCCCCAACAATAGACCCGCCCGCTGAATCCGTTGACAAAAAGAAAGAGTTCATTTCAACAGTTCCAACAGGTTTGGTGCGATTATCGAAGTATGTCACAACTCGCGTTGGTAGGCCGGTCACGGGATTAGGCCATCGGTAGTACCTGAATACAACGTACATAAATAAAACTTCATGTTTGCGTTCGTCAACTGATTGAATGTTACACGGTAAACGGGAAAAGCAGCAACCGTTACTGACAGATAAATATCTTTCCGACGTACTGAACATTGTATATTACCAGTCTTTGAATACTAACATTGAAAAGCTAATAGCGGGAAAACCAATTATTTAATTTCATAAATACGTGGAATATTTAATTTTTAAATAAAAATAACGATTTATTTTAAAATTAACTAAGTATATCTTTATCTTTAAATATGACAATTATACATAAATCATAATTACATACGATTTTCAATTATCCTGTTTATGTAACTGAACCCAGAAGCAATATATAATATTTCAGAAAATTTTGGTTTGGTGGGGCCACATAAAACGGCCCGTGGCAGAAATGAGTTTGACACGCTTGCTTTATACTAACGAGGCGTCTCTCGTTCTAAATTTAAGTTAATAAAATAATTATAAACTAAATCTGCTACTTATGTTTCTGAGGTATTTTTCTGAACTGATGATCCTAAGGTGGAATAAAATAACCAGTGGCATGTGAGTATCCAGTTCGATCCGAACATTCTTCGCACAATTCTAAATTGAAATATGAGACGGAATCAGAAACTGGGGACGGTTTTTCATTAACCTGGCCTATTGTTACGACGCGACCGAATGGGGTAAATATAAGCGTCCCGACGGCGTCAAGAGACGAGTCCAAGGGACATAATGTATTTCATTCCGCCCTCCTTTTTATTTCTGTTTTTTTTGGGGTTAGGGAGGGAAAAACCCTCCTAGTCGGACGATTTCCTTATTTCGCGAAATAATACTCGACCCAATTTTGACAGTGTTCCTAGCAGAAGAGAACCCTGGAGTCGAGTGGGCACTTACGGAATTCGGATCCGGCTAAGTGGAGCAATTGAAAACGGTTTTTTTTCTTCTCCCCCCTTTTTTCTCTCGTTTAAATTAGAAGCCCTGGAAGGCCTCCTACTCCAGGATAATGCTCCGCTGGTCTCCCATCGGGGAAGAAGTACTATAACTCGAAAACCTCCGAGAACCGACTGAAAAAAAAATGTAACCAATAATGAGGTTGCCGAGAGGTTTAATGAATTCTCAACGCGGCTATTTATGGGTATTAAAAGATCAGCCTTTCGCCGAATTATTAAAATGAAATGTATTTTTTCACTCGCGCTAATTCAGCACTATCGTAAACATTCGAGAAGGAGAAAGGTTTTAAGTTTGTTCCGCCGAGATATAAGGCTCGATACACAAGAAAAGGATAATAATATTACTGGGAAATTATTTAAACCCAAACCGAGGAAAACGTATTTTTCAAACTCAACAGTGTAGTAGTAGTAGTGCAGACAACAGGGGAAATGTGTAAATATCTCACTTTATTACAAACGTAATACGACTGACGATAGGGAAAAGCAGAGTAAATTGGGTCACTTAAGTGATAAATATAATTCCGATATCTCCCGGACTTCCGAGAGTATTTTACAAATGTTCGTATATTGAGCCGAATAGAATTCGCGCTTTGTTTTTCCATTCACAATTTTCTTACACCAGTTGCGTTCAACTCAACTTCCTCTGAGGGATATGAGGAATTCCATTGTCGGAAGCCAACACTCCGAGCCAGCGACGCGAAGGAATTTTCCTACACATGCAATTGCTCAGGAGAACAAGAAAATAGTTATTTATACTATGTGGATCAGAATAGTAAATTGAGCGAGAGGGAAGAATCCGCGAAATTAAATCTGTCCTCGAAGTATTGCGGATCAAAAAATTCTTCTTCGTACCGGAATTTTCCCAGCCGATTGTTGATATTAAAGTTATTGAAAGAAACTGACTCTCTTTTTTATATTGTAACGAGTATTTCATTTTCCGCGCTAATAATTTATGAATTTTCCGATTCAAAATTGTAGAAACTAAGTATCCCCTATTCACATAGTGCAAGATATTTACAGTGTCGATCACAAACATTTTGCCTGCAATTAGAACTGTCAGTAAAAGTACATTGGCAACCAAGAATATAAGGGAAAATACAAAATCGGTCAGATGAGAAAATTATAGTTATTCTTTTATTTTCTTATGAAGTTCATGAAACATCCAGACAGAATTTTAGAAATTCAATTTTAATTAATTAAATAGTTTCCGCAGTGCATCCTGGATGTGCTGATGAAATTCCGAGAATTTTGTGAATTCGGGGTCATAAATAAATGCAAGAAAGTTTAATATTTTCAAAATATTCAAGACTGTTAAATTAAATGAATATCGCCTGCTCCGATTTAATCAACGGAAGGTTGCAAAGCTGGACCTCAAATTCGGTCGGGGAGTTGGGCAATAACGTAGGAAATTCCTTTACCGCTTCGCCGACGGTACTCTCTTGGCTGATAATGGGGATAGGCGTAGTAGTTTGGGAACTGTTTATCTTCCGGTTGTGCGAGGTTTGCACCCTTGCTGATAACCCGCGTCTGCAGATTTATTCGGTCTCACCAACCACCGAGTACACACACGGCGTCAACCGAAATCCGGTTCTGTGAACCGGACAATAAAACCCCCGACCGGGTGTGGGATAGCCCAAAACTCCCCAGCCGCTATAATAATTCAGTACCCAACCTATGGCTCCGACCTGTAGCCTTAAAGGCGACGGGGTCTCTAATTGTTTTGGATCCGATCTATAAATCAGTACATTGTAAATAACAGATCCAAACATTTCGTTCGATTCGTATGTCCTATAGATAAAATTTTTCCGTTACTATCGTGTTTAGGATCTGAACATGACGCACCAGTAGCCTATTTTTTTCCTTTTTATTTATTCCACAATCAAGCTTTATGGGTTATAGGTACGATTGCGGAAATTTTAAATTCAGTATACCTTTTTGGGGAGCCCGCACCAGTCGTCCGATCTTCTGTCTCCACCTTATTAGATAATTAAACCAGTCGTTAACCACACCACAGCCGCGACATACAAATAGTCGAACACATCGAAACATTACTCAAGGCGAAAGTTATCCTAAACAACAACTACACAGTAAAAACAGTATCGTATTTAAAAACAAGATAGAATCGGATAAGGTAACTGAAAAAACAAAATTAATATATAATTGGACATAAAGGAAAAATTTACGCAGCAAACCCACCCCGAAACAATCTAACTTCTAACAGCACATCTAATCGAAAACGTTATGGTTAAACGAAAATTTTTATAATTATTAAATCAATATCAGAATGCGGTTTTCGTAAACTTAATTTTTTGCTGAATGGTAATGCATATATGAGCGAACGAATGAAATTCACATACGACCATTCCAGAAACATTAAAAATGGCTTGAATTTGAAGGATAAATTATTTTTTTATAAACCAGTAAGTTTTACTAATTTGTACATTTTATTTGAACTAATTCCCAAAACCTTAATTATTCTATCCATAAAACGAATATCTGAATATCAACGACGAAATTTCATGCTCGTATAATTCATCACGAACGGATGTGACATTTTATCCGTATTAAATTTAACGCGGTCTCCTCCCTAATTTATAATAATGAGGTAATTGGTTTTCGGGACACACGACCGTGCCGCAAATTTTTCTTTTATTTAATAAGCCAAAATAATTGTCACGAAGGATATTAATTTCGGAACGTAATTGTTCTCGATCCTTGATATTGAATCAGGCCAGTGAAACTGAAAATTCGGAGACAATATTAAGAGGGCGAGGCGAGATTCCTATCCAATAAGCTGTGATCTGATATTACGCTGTTGGTTCCACAGCCGCGTTTCACCCAGAAGTTTTAGGTTTTATATTTCCTGTTACGTTCTGAATCAATACATTTTGCCAATATCCTATGAAATTTCGGAACCAGTCGAATTTTTCTATCCTTAATTACAAAAGGGTATATCGTATTTTTACAAACATACCATAGAACTAATAACAATTCGCAATATTTCTTTATTACAACCGTCTGCACAATAATTCGATTATGGTTAAATTTTTAGGTACTTCCGTATCACAGAAATTGCCGACGATAGAGCTCCGACATCATTGGGAAACGAGTAAGTGATTGAGGAAAATATCAACGAAATAAACGAGTGGAGCTCACTGAGTCCCTACTGAATTCCCACTAGATATAAACTCCAAAACACTTAATAAATAAGGTTTGGAATACCACAAAAATAATCAATTTACAGGAGTACAGTACGGTCCGAAATTATACCACCCCCACCCGCTTTCTTCCCATGTTCCGTGCAATCGTCACAGATGTTTTAACCGCTACAAGCGCTATACATCCGCTCCGACCAACCGGCCGTTCTATGATGTCGCTTGTATACGCTCCCCCCAGGTTTTTTTTATTTTTCCATATTTTATCGAAGCGGAAATCGCGCGGAGTTAGCGACGGGCCGGCCGAGTTCGATATGGGATACGGAGCACGGTAGGATTCCCAAGCGGCCTCCGGAAAATTCCGGAACGCGGCCGATTCGCCGGTCCCGGCTCTTAATTTTCCGAACGTCCCGAGGGAACGTTCGCCATACAATTCCGCCCGCCCCCCTATCTGTTACCACCTTCCATTTTTTAAATACTGTGGCAAGTTTTTACAAATAAAAATACTCGAAATTCAACATGGAATATTTAACATATTTGAGTCACTGACTGGCTTCCGGCAAGATCGCGTGATGTCGGGGGGAGAATATCGGTTGGAAGGGGTTGATCCCCAGTCATTCCGGGATTTTTCCTCTGTTTGGAAACGACCTGAGTAGGCTCCACCGAAAGGGACCCTCTCGAGTCTTCAACCCTTACAGACGGACCGACCCTTTATTGTAAGGTAAACCATATTTATAAAAATAAAAGCTCCAGTCGTCTGTATTCCTTCTGGTGCGAATATCCACGGATTTTCGGGAGATTTGGGCGGAGGACGCGACTCAAGCTCGGACAACGGTCCAGGTCTAATTACCCCCAGGTCTAGTCTGGTCAACGGAATAGAGAAATGTGGGGTTGCGGCGATCGAACCAGCTTTGAAGTCCGACCAGGAACGATTACAGACGTTGGAAAATCACATGTTGAATTCGAATACTGGTGAAAGGCCCCCTTTTTTCAGCCATACAAGAGACGGTATAGACTTCTTCATAGATGTTGGCGACCAATGAACTTTTCGTTTCTTATCCAAGATTTATCCCAGGCTCTTTTCTCTTAATTAACAGAAAATTAAATTTTAAAATACTATCCGCTCTTCGATTTTTGTCACTAGTTCCGGGCCAAAGTCAACCGGCAATTGGCTTAGGGAAAGTAGTTTAGTCCTAGCCGCTCGGGAGGAGAGTCTAAGTAGTCTGCGAACGGAGACATCTGCAGTAGGCTCTTAGTCTGATTGGATGTGACGTAATTATAATTCATTGCATACACAACGCAAACCTAATCTCAAACATGACCGGGTTCCCTCGGCGGATGCCACATATTGTACCGGCTAATTTCCGAATCGGGCAAGTCCGGGTTCTCGATCCGACACAGTTGGGTTGTGATTGCGTACGAGCGGCCTCTCGTGTACCTCTCATAATACTTTAATGTCTAATTTAAATTTTTAAATAGGGGTTTTACGATCTGGGCGATCCCACATATTTTTCTTCTGGAAAAGTTTTCACAGGTTTTCATCGCTTCAAACCTACGATGTATATAAAGATGTATATACATCCAGGGAAGTATAATTTTTTCTGTATGGCCCGTCCTATCTTTTAATTCGTCTCTCTGGTCGAAGTCCTACCAATTTTCTGGCGGAACACTACACAGAATCATGCACTATAAAGCTAGCTTATTGCGTACAATAATATATCTGTGTTGCACAGATGTAACTGATCATCGAATTGAGAATGTTCTGTGCCCGCAGGTCCCCCGCTAAGCCGTTCACTTGGTTTACACATACGGCCGTACGTGTCTTGGCATATGACACGTACGGAGGGAGGCATTGATTCACACTGCACCGGTACACATCAGTACTACAGGCGTGCTCCTCGATCATTTCTTCCAATCGTACCAGCACAAATCTATATCTAGGCCTTTGCACATAACGCAGTGGGGAATTTTTTTTAATTGGAGTTAAAAACGGCCGCTTTTAATAGTTATTAGGAGACGTCACTATAACCACTGTGACTCTAACACCGGTGACGTCGCAATTTTCCTCAATTACTCCTCGTCCCTAAACTACCTTATAAATGAACTTTGGATGGGACCAGATTGGTAGTACTCAGGAACAAACTAATTAACTGAATTCTCATGACTATGTTGGAGATGACGCCAACTAAATTAGAGTAGAAGGATAGAACCGACGTTTTCCTTCAATTTCAATTTTCAACTGAAAGAATGCGTTTATTGATAATTCTTTTTAAACTTTTTTTAGGTAAAATCCGTTTTTCACAACCTCATCCACTGGTAACGAAGACGACGGCTACGTACCAAAAGTAGCTGCAATATTATTATTAATATTTTCATGATAAATTAACGTCTGGCATTCATTGTATGCTCCACTGTTTTAATTGTTAGAAAACTGGTGTTTACATCGACGTCTCGGTATTTCGCAAGGCGAACTTGCCAAATTTAAAAAATTTGCAATCGGCTTAAGTTTGACAAGAGCTTTGTGTGACAATGACTATTGAACTGTTTCAGAAATATGCAGAGCGAATTAATATTGGAGTTTCGGACGGGGGAAAGAGCTTAAAAGCCGATTTGTTGTGTCGTCCGGCGGGGATTTATCATAATATTGTTTTCGGGGGGCCAGCGAAATTTGTTTTTTTTTATTTTCCCGACCAATCGGAACTTGTTGTCGGAAATTTGTTTTTTTCTCTTCTGTCCTAACATGTTGTTCCCATTTGTCGACAGATATCTATTGTCACACAGCTGCAGACAACGGCCAGATAGAAAATTGACCGTAACGTATTATACCTTACACGTACGTATTATACCAGTACATTTATATACCCTATTAAAATATTATTACGATCCAGAAAAAAGAGCTTATTTCTCATCGGAACTCTTAGTTTAAAAGACTACTAGGAAATGACATTAGGAACACAAAAGGCAGAGTAATTGAAGGCTGGGGCTGAAATTAGCGAACATAATAAAGCGGGCAAGGGGCATGAAAGTAGCCAAACCCTACGAAGATGAAGTTCCATTAGTTTAATAATAGTGATGGAGTGTGCACCTTGAATCCATACCTACAAGAATTACGCAGACCACAGATATTCTCTGTTTGAACGTTCAAAGGAAAAATTTTTACTCCAGATTAAGACAGACTGTCCCGTTTCGGTTTTCGGCGAGAGTTCGATAAGGTTCGAAACCAGTAGAATTTGGATACATTAAAGGAGGACCTGCCCTAAATACTGACCCTCATTTGGTAAGCTATAGATCGACTATTAATCGCGTACAGAATAAATTCAAATAAAAACAAGGAAATTTCCATTCCGTTATCCCGCCGGGCTTGAATACTCAGGCCATAAAAATTCGGTGCGGGGCCATTCTTGAAAACCAACTTCTAAGTTGAATTTCACCAATTAAAATATCGAATGAATTAACAGCCCTGGTTATAATATTTTCAAATGTAAAGGAAATTCACCTGGAGATTTCAAAAACTCAACGAGTCGTTAGGATCCAATGTTTATTGACATTGATACTCGACATTGGGCGGTAGTTTTCCCGCTTTAAAGTTATGGTCGTTACAGGATGATGACTTTCTACAAATTTCCCCGCTCAATTTTCCTTCAATCTAAAAGATATATATATATATAGATAAATTGTGGGGAGTTATTGGAATGGTATTAAAATGATCCCCGGATGATATTCCATGAAATAAATCGTCCTTATTATTGGGGATTGTAGGGAGTATTTTCCTACTACTATGTAGTTTCTATATATTGTAGTACTTGGAGTTTCTAAATATTCTTCATCCCCAAAGTCAAGTTTATAGAGTCATATTTCGTTTTATATTAAGACTATTTAGTCTGTTGTCTAAATTAAAATCTTTACCGCCTTTTTATACAGTAGTTTTTGTCATTACAGCTACTCCAAGTCAAAACGGTAGTTTTACGTCAGATTTTCATAGAATGTAAAAGCTTCAGGCAATGTATTACGAGTAGCAATAACAGCATGATGATTTAAGAATATAGACACTGCAGAGAGGACAATAAAAAATAGTGCGAATAAGACAGTCTCCACTGTCTCTTAATTTAAACAGGATTTTCTCTTCATTAGAAGAAATCTGCCAGTATTATTGTGAGAGGCTGACGCACGTCGTCTACCAATAACTGCGTCACTGGATCTTCTATTAGAGAATAACAATATTTGAAATTTATTTCGATTGGTTTTACGCTAGACCAGTTTCAGTATCCCGTTATCTTTAGTAGCGTTCCGTCAGTAGATTATTGAGATACCTAACACTTCCTTCAACCTCTTGTGCTTTGCTGACCGAATTTTATATGTGGAACATATAGCGTTTCCGAACTTATCAAATAAGCGCCGCGATAAAATTATAAATTTAATTTCCTGGAATGAGTCTCATGGAATGGACCACCAATACGCTGTGTGTAACAAAAAATACACTGAGAAATTCTATTGAAATTCTAAATAAAAAAAACGAATAAGCGCGGGTTCGACCCAGTTTGACTTTCTGTGGGTAATGAAATTTTAAAAATATACGTCGGCCCGTTCCAGCCACAATATCGACCACGTCGGTTCTGGCTGTGGGGTCGGCGTATAAATAGAAAAGTTTACCTCGGCCGACATAATAATGGGTGGAGGCCCGTCGGTCTAACTCCGAGTTATGCAGGTGTTCATATAAGGCCCGCCCCCACTCCCGCCACTTTTTATAAGCCGAGATCCCTCGTCGGAACGATTTCGCACTCGTAACTCCTTGCCGATAGAATAAAATTCGGGTCTGTATTAGCCGTTAAATTTTATTGAGCCGGCATAGATGCATTTTATGCTTAAACCCGCGAGAATTGTAAACTTCTCATTTGAATTCTGGGGTCTGACCATTCTCCCAGTTTTTTTTTGTATATAAATACAAATAATACCGGTGTTATACTAAAAATAGTTTGGAATGTCTGTTATTTGTTCGAGAACAAACTAAAATGAAAGTAATAAACGAGAAAATTAAGCCCTAAAGTGATCACCCAGCTAGTATGGGTCAAGAAAAGAAACTGGGCAACTATAAACACCCGATAATCAAAAAAAACATAAACCGCTTAGCGAAATCCCAATACAAACATGTTGATTATAATTATATACATCTGGAAGATGAACCAAGACCGACGTATAAGTGAAGTGATCGTGCAGACAGGATGCCTCACAAGCGATCCATGTCCCAGAGTGACCCACTACCATATTGACAGACACAGCTGCTGAAAATGGCGAGCGGCCGAAACTCTTCTAGCAAAAGAACCTACCTAGCCTGAGGAGAAAACTAATATAAATAATTTCTATCTAATTTATCGTTCCTAAAATTATCCGAAACCATTTTGGTTAATTTTAGGAACACATTTTTTTGTTACAACACATTTTTAATTTACAATTATAGTTGAAATACGTCAAATTTAATTACAATAGGCCAAATTTAAATTGTACATGTAACTAAGCTGTTTAGTTAGGTGCGAGTCATATGCAGCTTGGATGCCACTCCGAAATGGTATTCCGAATATATTCGTCCATAGGATATGGACAAATCATATAAAATTATAAGAGCGACACACGGGAATTTGTCTTTTGCGAGTAAGATATGTTTAAGCCCGACGATTCATAATGGGAATGCGAAACTAATTTGTGCGAAGCTATCGGAAAGCCGGGATGGACGCGTTAATAAAAGCCGGGTTATTACAGTGGCGGGGGTGGTGGAGCTTCCGCGCATAATTGAAAAGGGATTTGAATGGGCGAGGAACAGGTGCGAGTCAACAACCAGCCGGCTGTTCGCTTCCGGATTAATTCCGACCGCGAACGGACTTTCACACAAAACACGCGCACACGCGCACAGAAAGGGGAACACCTGTCCATCCTCTTCTACTGCATCGACCTCGATGTTCAAGTTACGGAAACGTTTCAAAGGCGCCAAATTCAAGGGTAGGGGAATATAGGATTTCGAATGCCTAAACCGTGCGCGCAGTACAGTCCTACTGAAGGATATCGGGTTCAAACTGATCCGAGTAGGTATTATTTATGGGGCGTAGTAGGAGCGAATATAAGGTTCTGAAACTGGCTATTAACTCGTACCTCTTATACTTTTACTGCTCCGCGGAATGTTTCGCATTAGTTCCACTCAATTTGGCGTTACATAAATTTCCGCTATTCAAATTCTGTCTTCTTGTAAAATTGTTTAATTTCGTAACAAATATTTATTCTTTTTTTGTCGTAACGACTACAATTTTTCACATATACATTATCTATTTATTTTTTGTTTTTTACAAATATATAATGTAAATAAATTATTTCGCCGAGTGTATTGAATTTACGAACTCCTCTCGTTAAAAATAAATAAGTCATTGAAAATATCAAATCACCTTTTATATTGTACAATAATTATTGCCAACGTTTACACAATTAGGTATGTATACTATTATCCATTGACTAACCTTTCAACATTTTTCAGAACCGATTGGACTTTCTTCCTTGGGGTGCTTGAATGAGCGCAAAGACACTGTTATTTTTAGGATATTTTGATTCAAAGGGAAGAGACCTTTATGCATAGGTTTTAAAAGTAAAGAAGGTCCGTATTGATTAAATTAACGTGTAGAAAAATGCTTCTGCTTGGACAGTTCTGTGGGACTAATTGATGGGTGCATTTTTGCACATTCCTGGCATAGTTTTCAAAGAACTTGAATGGGTAATAATCAGGGTAAGTAAATGAATATCGTTTGTTATTAAAGTATAGAGTTTATCTTCCGCCGCTCTCGCGTTACCGTAAATTCGCGCTTGCCTTGTGTTAGGCATTCGGGGGAAGGGAAAAATCCAGACGGATTAGAGGGAAGGTCTTACCTCTAAGACGGTTTCCTCCTGAGATATATAAGGGTTAGACTCCTCCGGGCCCGAGCTTTATTGTCTCGCATTATGGGATCTCTCCGCACTTTATTGTGTCGGTTTTAGCCTCAACCACTCCGTGACTCAGCGTTCCGAATTCCTCGTTGATTTCGGAGCGGTGGAGAGCAAATACTTTTGTCTCCTCGACGGGGAGAATTCCTAAACGAATTGTGGGCCCGCAAAAATATCTCCGTTAACGGTTGTTGAAGGCCGGATCGGTACAGCAAATATTGTATTTACGGAATTGGGAGTAAAATTAGCCATTAAAGAATGATCCAGGAGGCCAACGAAAAATGTATAAACTAAAAAAGAGGAAAACGAAGGGGCCCGTGGTCTCCATAAAGAAGTATTTGAATTAAATTTTTTACGGACTCAATATTAAAGCTCTGTTATATTATTTAGAAGAGATAATTGGAAATGCAAATTTTCAATCGAAGGTGATTAATGCCGATGGACATAAAGTCCACAAAAATGAAATTGTAACTAAAGTAGCGAAATTCTTTTAATTATGAGTGGAGGTCATTAGAAGGCATAGGGAAAACTGTTAAGAAAAATCATTATGACGCTCTCCTCCAAGCTGGAAAATATATATTTGGTTAATAGTGAATTTGTTAAAAATCATTTCTAGGCCAAATTCAAATGAGCTAAGGCAGATTTGGCAATAGCTACCGAGAATAAAATCGTGAAAAAGTATGACAATTTCATAAGCCTTAAAATACCGAATTTGCTCTGAAATGTGTTTTTAAGTACCCTTTTCAAAAGGGGAAAATCAAAGGAAGGACGGTAGTCGAGATCAACATAAAGAACCACGAGAGTTAGTGTATTTTAATAATGATATACAACAAATATCGAAACTTCCTGATTACTGATGGACCCAATTAGGCGTCAATTCTTCAGTTTAATCAATCCTACTATTATTACACATGTAAGTTAGCCACAGTGCCGCCAAAAGAAAATAGGAATCCTTTTCACGATACGCTCTCGGAAGTGACTATATTGTCATATAGTGACATCACTTCGTTTTATCTACCTCTCTCGCTCGATAGACGTATAAGAACTCAAATGTTTCAAGTTGATTCTAGACTGCGGTAAGTAGATTTTTTAAAAATTGATTTTCTCTTCTGGTTGGCATGTATGACAAGTTGTTTTGTTCTCAAAACTACCTGTTGACCGGTTCATTAAATTTACAGTCTGAATCAATTTGTTCCTCCTCATCGTAGCCCCTTCGATATTTTTTTTCCAAAATCTAGACCGGATTCGACGCTTCGCCGTCATCAGTATCATTCCTTATGATGATTCCTTTGTATTGAGTACAAAGTACGCTCTTGTATTTTATAAGATGGTACTCGAATGTGTGAAAAAATGTTTTGATCACCGGCACAGCAGGATCCCCCCCACTCCGCCTACGCCAAACCATCCAAGGCCTGCCGGCAGACAATAGGCGGATCCTGTTTGAAAAACTAGCATGCCCTTTAAGCAAGAGGGCCTAGTCGTTTGGGGCCGACCTAATGGTTGCCGCCCCCGAGCTCCCGCCCCACCTCCGCCCCATAATTGCCCCAGACTTTAAAAGAAAATTCCCCCCCTCCCAACCTTTTCTTAGCTATTCCCCGGTAAAACCCTCTTCCAGACGGGCCTCTCCGAAAGTTTGTCCCTGCACTCCCATTATTGTACGATCCATCGGACAATTTATTCATTTGTAAAGGCACTACACGACGCGACCCGCCACTTCCTTATTTAAATATATAAAAAAAATTAATCTAATAAATTAATATAATAATCAAACAGTATGTAACATCTCCAGTCTTGAGAGCTTCATCACTTCTTCAGAATTGTCATAACTGAAGAATTATTTATTTCAAATAATCGAAGAAATAATAATTTCACGTATACTTTCCAAATATAAAATTTCCAATCATCAATATACGTTAGATAATAACTTGTGAGAGTGATTACCAGGTAGACAAAAGGGAATTGTACTCGCCTGTTATATACAATATGGCGTGTGGCAGTGTGGCCACACACCATAATCTCAGGAATTTACCTTCCTTTAATTATTAACGGGGGGAGGGTTCGAGAATAAGTGACTATATCAGTGTTATAGTGCTGACGACCGGCCGTGCACTGTCCCGAGTGACTCAAATCTACAGTGCACCGATGCCGAGTCTGTGCCCGAGGTGTGTGGCGTGCTAGTGATTGGACTGAGTCTAAACTATGTTCTCGGCTTTCTATTATCGTTATTCACACTCCTTCTCTAACCACACAACTCATCATGACCTCTAATATGTCAACAGTAGACCAAGTCCCAAAATCCCGGTTCCATAAGTTCCATTCCCGCCTTACTCCTCATCCTAATTTATTGGTTCAGACACTCTCCTCTACCACCCATCCGTTATCCCCTACTCGACGGCTTAATCGCCCTTGGCCAGGAGATCTTCGGTGACTGTAAACGCAACTGGCTAATCCATATCAAAAAGTGTCATAATTGGGCCGTTCCTTTTACCGAGTAAATCGCGTGAAAAAAAAGCACACGGCCACCAATTACCGAAACCAATTCGGTTCAGCATAGGCCCACACTTAAGGCGGATTCAGAGGGAAAAACCTTCCATACTCGTTTTTTTGTACACATTGAAAGAGTTATAAACATTATATCGGGTGTAATCTTTATTATGCATTCACTTGGTTACATTTTTTACCGCTCACCAAAAAACGTACGTGTTGTACGTGTTGACGATCTAAATGCTTAGGAGTTCTTCGAAAGATAAACCAAGTAGGAGCGGATTTTCATGTTTTCTCCGCTAAAGCGGTAAATTAACTGTTTGAGGAGTGGAGGGTTCATGTCCGAATCTATCTCGGATGTGGATCCTCCCAATTAGAACTGTCTAACGGGCGGCAACAAAATATCCCGGGAAGCGGTATATTCTCGGGTCCCGCACACTAAACTTTCTTATCTCTTCGTCTGGATGAACAGATGCGGCCATGGACAAACTTCGGACATCGTTTGCGGCAACACATGCAGAACAAACCGCACCGTTCTCGCAGCACGACACGGCGGGATACCCCATGTACGTGTATCACCTAACGTCTATTCAATTATTATCTGTTAAAAAAATCTTCCCTCGGTAACTGAAATATTGTTAATCACTAATTTTTTTCGGGCAACCCCATCAAGCCTTTAGAAAAATATTTCTTAAAATAATATGTTATGGGTACTTTATGTAATGACAAAAAAACATGAAAAAAGTTTAACATAAAATTAATGCAATATACCTACGAAAACGCATGCGCCGCTGCGAACGAGATTAATTTTCAAATATAACTAAATGTGTCTATATATTAATTTATTACATCCGATGTAATCTACAGCTTAGATATCTAAATCTATCTAAAGAATATATATATATATATATATATATATATATTTATACCTTACACTCCGTGCTACCTTTCAAGACGAAACATGTATCGATGACTAATACCTCTGTTGTACGAAACTATACGTCCCACCCGTTCCAGGGCGCAAGATATATTTCAAGGACGTAATTATGAATACATATACATAAGGACATATGTGTCCTACCCGTAGACGGTATTGTTTACGTTTGACGTATTTATACGTCCCGCCCGGTTAACAGTTTAAGGGACATAGCGGAGAAATGGCTTACTACGGGCCTAGAGTACCTCATTACATATATGAGGTATTCGTCCTTTCTGGCGGACGAATTTGGCACAACCGAAGCCTTAATCGGCGGGATATCGATTAACTCTGAAGTAGCGCAAAAACTGGGCAAAAAAGCTTTGTCTCGCTTAGGCCATCGCCATCTATCTGGTTTTTTACTCTACGCGTCAAGTCAACTGGACTTGATGCTTTGATTTATCGAGCGACTAGCTTATGTCCCCTTCTACCCCACACTTCACCCGAGCTGCGATTGGATACTTCATTGTAGAAATTTTCCACCACCGTTACATTATTGAAAACGATATTTGCTTTGGGGTATCGATAATGATAATGATGTTGCTTTATCTTTCCCTACGTAGCGGAAATTTAATGCTATGTTCTGTTATACGAGTTTTATTTTTTAATCTAAATTTGTGTGGTCACTTTGGTATTTTTAAGATATATCAATACTGTGACACCGATATTGATAAAGATTATAAATTTTATCCTAAATTACCACACACACGCACACAATTAATACAATTACCGAAAATGGACAGTCGAATTTGCTATGTTTTTAATCTTTGGCAGATGAGAAACACGAAATCGCACGATATTCGTATTCCTCGTAAAAGAACATACCAGATATCATCAATTAACTATTAATTGGCATAACGTTCGGCATTGTAAAAAATACAAATTTACACAACCATTGATTTCATTATGTACTAACATGAAATTAATATATTGGCTAAACACGAAAATAAGAATAATTTATTTAACAATGATTTAAATTAACCTAATGAAAGACATATTTCATAAATTTTCTTAAATATAACTCAATGTATGTGATTCAATTAGATTTTGTAACTAATTACAGTGCGTAACTTGAAAACTAAACAAAAAGTCAATTCGGATCGAGTTTTAGGACCTTAGACTCGGAGTTCGGAGAGTTTCCGGACTTGGAAAACTCGCGCTCTAAGGCATTACATTTTAGGGCCTCAAAGCGACCCCTCCGCTTTTGACGTTCGCATAGGGGTTTCTCAGGGGAAAACAAATACATAGCAAAACAGATCCTATCCCTTCCCGGTTGAGAATTCTAAGCCTAAGTCGACCGAGTAATCGTCTTACAGCGGGGGTACAGTGGAGGAAATCTTTGAATTTCTGTTTCTGAGAAATTTGTGAGTTACCCAAAAGCCGAAAGAATTGTATTTTTGAAAGGCTCGTGGTGCCCTAGAATCATTCTCGGTAGCAATTATATGGTTCATCCCTTCGTACAATGGAGGACTGTTGTGTACCGGAGTCTTACCAAGATTCTTACAGTGGTGATACAATAACCGCCCCTTGGATCTATATGCAGCTCTATATTGCTACCCATACTCCCTCGTGGTATATAAAGCCACAAAGTAGAGCCACAACACACAGTATATAATAATCCAAGGCGACAATCAGACAAATGAATAAACGGGTGGCCAAATGAAGATATTACTAGTATATTAACTTTTTTGGGAATTCCACTCGTTAATTTGTAACTTCATATTGAAGGAAAGTTCGGAACACCAATGAGTTTCGACTCCTAGACCTTAATGTTGGGGCCTTGATATTTTTAAGAAATAAAAGAATGAAGCAGTCAGGCTGTATGAGGTAGAAATTGAACAACGAATAAGTTAAGTATACATAAAAATGATTATGTAAAACTACAGGGCTTTTAGAATGTCCTGAGGCGTTGAACCCAAATGTCAACAGCTATCTGAACGCCTATGTAAACGAATATAGGCCTGCAGTTGGCAAGGCTTTCTTGCAGACAACTCCTCCGCTATCGGTTTCAGAAAAACGTATCGGGAACGGATAGGTTTCTTAACCTTCCCCAAGTCTTAAATTGAAATAGCCGGGAGGAAAACGGTTTTAGAAACTTTCTAACTCTCGCCCACCATTTAATAGTACAGGGCAATCCGCCGGCTAACCGCGCCGACCATTTCAATTATCAATCAAACGCGTATCGAACGCATTCGGGCGCTAATGGAAAGTGAAATTGTAACGCCTCATAATCCTCTAACTTATGGCCGCTGGCCCTAATCCTTAGAAGCTTGTAATGAATGTACCCCTTTCAACTTCAAGAGTACAGCCCCGGAAGCGGAAACTTTAGGGGACGGTGATTGTTAGGGCCCACACAGCCAAAGTCAATTTACTACAGGAATAAAACAAATAATTTATTCGCCAACAATTTAGACTCCACAAGTATTATACACACACAATATTAGTCGATACATAAAAATGTAGTTTTACATTAGTAGATTACAAAAATCTTAATAAGTACGGTCTTATAGGGGTAAAATTACCCATACTATTTTGTAGTTCTTCTCATCATTCTTGTGCTATGCTGGGCAGTTTTCCTAGCGACAGTCGAACAAAATACTTCAATCGGAATAATAAAGGAAAGGCCGCTGATCGATAATAACCGTTAATATCTAGTATTACGGCTTAATCATTGGCGACTAGCCGAAACCGGTCTAGCATAAGACAAAATCAGTGGGGACAGAAGATAGTTGCGGTAATATATCAGCCACCAACTCAAGTTTCAACTAATTAAACAGGAGCTCATTCTAATATACTGTTGTTAATACGAGTTTTAAAATTAAAACGGTAATTTAAAAAATTATTCCAATACCGCCGGAGCATATTTAATGCCATTTTGAGGCTAGTACAGTAAAAATTGCACCCCTGTTGGGCCGAGATAGGCGACTCCCGAATTATTTAACGGGGAAATATGCTCGGGCGTATAAATCCGTTCTCCACTTATCAGCGTTTGACGCCCGGTAGGAATTTATGCGGCAGTCCGGAGAAAAGTGGCCCATTCTTCACGAATAAATTAGAGGGGGTGAGAGAGAGTGAGACGGGGTGGGGGAGGGGCAATCATCATAAATAGAACGTTCCTATCCCATAATTTCCTCGTCTAGCTATCTTCGTTAGTTCGCGCTCTTCAATTAAGCGAGCGGAAAAATAACGCAGGGATAATAATGATGGTTTACTGATACATCGATTTGGAAATTTGATTATGTACGAAGCCTTAGAAATAGAACACAAAATCGGAGTTGGCTCCTCGTGCATTTACCACGATCACGCTGCACCCTTCGGCGACAGTATTCAAATCTCCCTATGTCAGTGGTTCGTGGTCTATGGCTCACGAAGCACATTTCTCGGGTCGCGCAAAGTCGAACCGAAAAAGTATTTTCCAATATTTAAAATAAATAGAAACGCCGCGACATGCGTTTTTGCTCAGCCGATCTTATGCCTCGACGAAGCAAACGTCGAAGTTTCGTCGACGTTGGATTTGCAGTTATAAACACGGCACTTTTAAGGTATTTTATATTCGCGATGCCCGGCGATTTGCCGCTACGGCGTTAAAATAAATCGCGAAATCAAATAATGTACAGGGCGGGAGATGAAAAAATGCCGACAGGAAGAAGGGAAGCGGTTGAAGACGGGCGAAAATCCGTTAGGGGGCTATACCGGACGGAAGCTTTCATTCTTTGAAAGACGCCCGCGGCCCAGCTCATAAAAACCCCGACGGGGCCCGTAAACTACGCGAATCCGATTTATACGACAACGTTCAACCGGATCCCCGTATCCGGGCCCGGCTTATATTCAGCCCCGGGGCTAACGCCTCTCCCAAGCTTAGGCGAGTGACCCCTTGTTTCCTTCATACCATCACCGCTGTGTTTCTTTATTACACCGCTTATTTTTATAATGCCTTACCGCCAACGATCGACTACAACACCATCCATCCAGACGCCGAAAGATTTCCTCCAATATTCATGTATAAAAATATGTATATATGAAAATATGCATATTTCGTATTCGAACGACGCATTGTTATCCTGCAATACTTATTAGTACCATAACTTCAAGTAATTAAATATTTTCTAAACTTAAAGCGAAAAAATGTAATTGTACAATACTTTCTCTCGTAGAATATTTTGTAAATATATGTACGTTTATATACATATAATTATTTATAATATGAGACCCTTTTCACCCATAATCTTGTAAACGCATCCCCCACGGGTGTCCAGTCGAACTGGTACAATTAGTTGCTACATACGAATAGCTATAGTAATATCATAGTTATTAAGAATTTTTTGTTGCGTGGTTATTATTAAGTAATACCATAAGTACGAAAATATTGCTTTAAATTCGCTCGCAACGTGATCTGTTACTTCCGTTTACTAATGTATAAAGTACTGGTAGGGTACCATTTCACAGTTAGACCATTGTATAAAGCTTGATTTAGCTATCGGGTGAGCTTTAAAAAGCGTAACAGAGTGTATATAAGGAAATTGGGAATTGGGAGTAGGAGAGGGAGTGAGCCGCCATATATAAACCCGTTTTAAACTGGGCCGCGGAGATTTTAAACCCCGAGGCAAACACATTTAAATTGAAATGAGAAAGCCAAATATTTATTTAAGAAAACAAACTGGGAACAAGGGCGTATTAGGCGAAGTGAAAGATGCGGTGAGACCTAGAATTGGGGGAGAAAAGAATATACGATGTATATATTTGTATTTGGACGTGTAACTAATGCTTGCCGTCATTCAGTTTGAGTTTGCTGCACTGCAGTATTGTTATACCCAAACGACCTACGTCGAGGGTCATATATCAACAAATATTAATCGAATTACCCACTCCATTAGTCAACCCCGATCCAAGAAAACCTGACATGTATATCAACATCGTACTTTATGAGAATCGATAGTCATTCCTTAAAATGGAATGTTTAGAAAAAATAATATTTAACTTTAATTATGTGTTTTGGAACCGTTTTACTTATGTCTGTGACGGCAGTGTAGCTCCCATCTCGAGAGAAACTCCGGTTTCTAAAATCATTGCGACACGACTAAGTTTATCTGTTCTGAATTCAATTTGGCCCGGAATAGTGTATATTAAGATGTCACGAAAGGCGGGAAAGCGATTGAATGGAGATGTAGAGAAATGTGTTGGTAACCGCTAAACGTCATCCCTGGGGATTCCCTCAAATTCAAGCACGTTGTCCCTCCGAATGCTCCATCTTCAATACGACCACGTAGGTCCCAAAAATATTAAGGGAATCGATAATAAAAATGGAGACCTCACTTTTAGCCTGTTGAATCCGAGGCGAACAGAAACTGCAGAGGTCTTTCGAATCATTCACGTATTTTCAAAATATCAGTAAATTAAAAAACACTAAACAATTTAATTACCGCAACTACTAAGTATGCCCTAATGTGCACTCCTTCGAAAGACAGTAATGACTATTAATACTTATAATATACATTAATAGGAACATTTTCCTCTCCAAATTTTCAGTGTATCTTTTAAGTTGTTACGGGGGAATTTATAAGGTTTCATACAAACTTACGAGAGCGAGACTTTTAGACTACGTTAGCTGAAAACGTTAAGCTCACGTCTTCAAAAGGCCTCATAAACCTAATGCTGCGTTGGCCAAAATCTGCAGGTGGAAATCCATTGTGTAAGTTTTATGATACGAGGGGCTTTATTGTTTATAAAAATAACTTCTCGACGTTAGTATTATTTCAATTCTTGCAGTGTGCAACATTGTAATGAGTATTGCTGAGTACGGCTGTTTGAAAATAAAGTATAAAGGAAGTTGGAAATATTCACCATATAAAAAATAGTTTTTCCATCGTATCTCAGCCATAATATATTATGCAAAGGAAAACATAATTTACTAATAACATAATTAAACTCTAATCTTGCAATTACTGATCTGGATTAAATTAAGACTAATGTTATGATTAGGAAACGGAAATTGTTGCCGCGGTTGATACGTGTCTATACGAGACCTATATTTTCTACATATAGGTATTTAAACAATCCGTACATTTAGGTTATAAAATCATTAACTTTATTTCTTTCAGTCTGCATTGTTCTCCGTTTTTACTTATTTTCGGCATATTGTAACTAGATTTGATGTATTGAAATAAATAAATTATTGAACATTATAAAAATGTTTTGGTTAATGTACGCAATTATGTTGAACCTTGCGATATTTAAACTGAACCATTGAAATAAATGGTTACAAGGTTCCTCGACATTGGAAATACTGGTTCAATATATTAATCAAGGAAGAACATTGAAAGTGGCCGGTCTAGCTTAAAGCCAAACGAGTGGGAACAGAAATAAACGGTTGCTCTCAGAAGATAGTATTCTCCCACGTGTGTCTGGAACAATAGCTTTCTTAAGTGGAGAAAAAAGTAGAGGAAAACTGGATACCCCGACCGGATACCTGGAACTGTATCCCACGGAGTTGACAAATAATGGAGGACACAGGTTTTTGCCAATTTCAACTGGAATTCCAACTCCCAACTCGATCAAAATCGGTTCTTTCGGGCCTGTCCCCGAAAACTTCGGCCAAATTCAATCCCGATAAAAACCGATCTATAGCTCGAACCAACCGAGCAGTAAACGTATCGAAACTGAAGTTTCTAGTTCGCAAGGTAGGTGCCTCGATGTAAAATTAAATATATAATTTTATAGTATAGTTAATTTTGCTTGCCCAGGGGGGTATGTAAGTATATGGGCAACGCCTACGTTATTAATAATTCGGGCCAGTGCTTCCGAACCGAACATTACACGCATACTAAAATAATGGTGTAACGCCGTGTTAGTACCGAGCCCTCTTAAACGTGGAAATTTAAAGAGCAACACTGTTGTACATATTAAAATGCGGCCGAGGGCGCCAGTACTTACAGAAACTGAAAAAGGCATGTAAGTAATGCGTTAACTCGTATGTTTTTAAGTGGCATGGGATTTTTTAATGTGGCAACACAGAAAATATATAAGAACTTGTATACAAATCTGTGCAATGAATACGGCGCGTCGAATCCTAACCCGCACTACTTCGTTTAATAATAAGAAATACGGCGCGTCTAATGCTAACCCGCACTACTTCGTTTAATAATCAGAACTACGGCGCGTCTAATGCTAACCCGCACTACTTCGTTTAATAATAAGAAATACGGCGCGTCTAATGCTAACCCGCACTACTTCCTTTAATAATCAGAACTACGGCACGTCTAATGCTAACCCGCACTACTTTGTTTAATAATACGAAGTACGGCGCGTCTAATGCTAACCCGCACTACTTCGTTCAATAATACGAAGTACGGCACGTCTAATGCTAACCCGCACGTCTTCTATTATTATTATTATTGTTATTATTATTAATGGTATAAACAGAGCGTTTAATTCCAACCCGGACCACTGCGATTAATAATAAAAAATACGGCTCGTCTACTGCTGGGAAACATTTTTATTAATTATAAAAATAATAATACTATTAGAATAAAACTATTAATTACCACCATTAAACATTAAATAAACAGTATGAAACTGTCCTAAAAGTTATTTTAGGACAAACAGCGGGAGAAATTGTTTTCAGGTATACGGATACGGAAAATACGACGGAACGTCAATAGGATTGAAATACTTGGAGAAATCTAAATTTAGCCAGTAACCCCCGTACAACAAAAATAGGATGGACCAGGGCCAGAGGAGGGATGGGGGTGCGGGAGTCGTCGAGCTTCGACGGGAGATCATAGGGCCGGCGATACTGCTGACGGCGTCAAATTACGCAGTCTGAGCACTCTTATATATTGATTCGCCGTCTTACAATGCATAACTCGGCAAAGGACCCTTTCCCCTGTTTAATCAATAGGGGGGGGTGTAAACCCGACAAGACCACCCCGACACCTATATATATGTGTATATATATATATATATATATATATATATATATATATATATATATATATATATATATCAACATTCGGTTGGAAAGCGCAATGGTGATTTCTGGTTAGTGCCAAATGGGCCCATGTTGTTGATGGCTCCGCGTTGTTACTTTATTCCCCTGCGAGGTTTCTCCCACCGTCGGTAGACACAGTCAGAACGACTCCACGTGGCCGGATAGGGTGCTTTCATAACGGTTATGCTAACGAAAATTCGCGGAGTGAAACGTAACAAATACATATTTACAATTCAATGAAAATTTGTTCGGCCACTCGATGGTCGACTTTCCAATCGATCGAAAGACGAAAATTGACTTCTGGCGGATATCAAATAACACTCTTGAATTCAATTCTCTGGTCCTAATTAACTGGTTAGAACCGGTTTAGATTCCCAATATACCTGTTCCATGTTTGAATTTCATCCTTAATTTGCTTAAAAGGAAGATTATTGACAATAAGGTCGATTAAAAATCCAACAACTGGAAACTAAACCATTTCTTATTTATTAGGATTTTATTATTTTAGTGAAGGGTGTGTCGTTTGCGACACAAGTATACGAGGAATGAGACGACGCGTTCTCTGTTGTTAAAACGATAACGATAACTGAAACGGGCCAGAGATGTGACAAAAGTATTGCCGCGTCACGGAGCAGAAGGGAAACTGACACAGACAAACAGTGCGTGTACAATTCGAATCATAGAGTTCGCGGAAACCTTCATTTTTTAGTCACAATGCCTATCCGAGTATATGAGTGGAAAATAAATTGCGTACATTTTGGTCACGAAAGGTATAAAAAGAGACAGGTCTGCGATTATTTCATATATTTAATTGTAAGGTACGGAAGCGGAATGATTCCCGTTCTGGGCCAAACATCTACCAGTTACGAACGGGGTTTTTTTACTGTTGGATTATTGTACGAGCAGTCACAAAATCAGAAACCTTGTTTACTGCAGTGTCGGGGGGACCAAATTGCAAAAAGAAAAAGAAAAAACAGTTAACGACTTTCCAGGGCGACAGTGTCCAGAACAACTTCTGGCCGGTTGAGATTCCCGGGGGGAGTTTCCAAATTTTACTGCCGAATTTTACGAGGGATGTGGTTCCGAAGTTTTGCCGGACGTACATGGACGCGGAGATCGACCGAGGGCTGCAAATAAACCGGCCGCCATCTGAATTATTACCCGGCGGATTCAAATTTGCGACCGAACCAAAATTTCTCGCCCTCGTCCGGGAAGTTTTCACCGCGGGATCGGACCCGCAACACTTCCAAATTTGCCTTCCCTTCTTACCTTACCAACGCACATTATACGGTTTGTTCGGGATCAAACCGCCGGGCTGGAAACGGACGAGTACACCGCAGTTCGGTCAAATTTCGGCTAATCGTTATATTCATAAATCACGGAATAACACAAAGGTGTATATTTTATTGCCGGTCTCGAATAATGCGTTTAAATTAGGGCGCTTCACCGGAAACGAGGAACAGTTTTTCTGAAGGGGATTCGCCGGGGGAAAACCGACGGCATGAATGAACCCGCGATGAAGGAGCAAATAAGTTCAGGTTAAAGAACTAGTCGTCGGGCAGTATTTAGAGCTAACGCAGAAATGAGAATGAACTGTCCTGAAAGAATAGGAGATGTATGAAATTTATTCATCTTATCAGTGTCTAACCATTAATGAAATACACCAACGACGCCCATGACGTTTTAACCCTTAATTTAAATTAACTTTGGCTAAATATTGTGTATATTGTGCTATATCTTGTTACAATGAAACAACACAACCGGGGGAAATAAAGTGGTTCTTTTTTTATTTACCCGGGCTGGCCCTTCCAGTTTCATATAGGAATCAACCAGAGCCGGTCGGCGGATGGCCGACCTTCGCGGGGCTCTCCCCTTTCAGTTATTGCCCCCGAGTGCATCTGTTCCTTTCCTTTCCTGTTCTGGTACTTTTATTTTTTTAAATTCGGCACTTCCGGGTCCTACCACTTTACGGCGGAGGGCGGGGATAACGGGCGCCGTTTTTAAAATCGAACCCGTCCCAGATGCGGCCCCATTCAAGATTTAGACCGTTCCTTTTCATATTACCCTCGATTGAGCGCTCAGCCTCGTAATTTCCTGCCGGCCATCTGTGCGGTGAAACTTCGCATTAGGCTTTCCAAAGCTATTCATACTTTCGCAACTACAATATCAAATGTATTTCGATTGTTTGCTTCAAAGTACGAACACATCCTGTAAACTGTCAACACCGGTTGATATACTAATGGATAGAGTCCTAATCGAATATTTAACGTATGTTTCGCTGTGCAACCCTCGAACATCGTTGGCATTACCCAATTTAATCGTGATTGCATTTCAAAGCCTGATTTAGGTGCCCCTGAAATTTTGAATCAATACATATATAAAACCAAACTTTAATGGCGGGCAATATGCGCCTTACTAAGCAGGTTGTATGGTCCCTATACTATTGGTTACAACACCGGACACCCTTATTACTATATCATATAAATAGTACCATAGATATCATAGAACTACTTATACTACCCCATTCTATTATATAGAATAAATTCTCCACAATTCCAATACTGAATATTAGTTATAGACGAACGATTTTTTTAGATATTTACACATGTAATTTATTGACTCATTTTGCTTGCTTTGTTTTCGCTGCAGTAATTAGCATTCGTTGGTAATACTGTGAGGGATACTTAGTTTTAAGCCAGTAGAGCGTCAATATCATTGTTGCTCGGATTGGAAAATTAGACGTGATAACGCCATTAGAATATCAGTTAACAACTGACGCATTCCGGTAAACTGTGCGATAGGTCATAAATGAGGTACATTTATTAAATAAAATTGTATATATATATATATATAAATATAACCAATCACTTATTCGATCAAAATTGTGCTCTCGGTATCAAAAATAGTCGGTCTGTAAGGTCAATGTTAATAAAGCGGTCGGTGGGGGCCGTTTGTCTGAGGGACCGAGTGAGAAGCCGGCTATTACACGGTTTAGTATCACGGTTCAGAGCTTTAGCGTATAATGTCATCTGTATGCGTCTTAAGGGTGAAAACGAGTCCTAAAACGGCTCTAGCGGGTACGGTATGATAAGTTATCTTAACCGCCAAAATATGAAGTCGGAAGCGCTGGAATATTTAATAAACAAAATATAAACCCGCTTATTAAGCTACAAAATCTTGTTCTATAGTTTTAAGGGGATTTGTCAGCCAGCTCATCTCAGTTAACTCTTTGACGGTACCTTCGGGACGCCGTCATGAGTCAAGAAATTCATTAAGAAAATTTTATTGCTATTATTATCTTACTGACATAACATTCTTGCTGTTATAAAGGAAGAGGATGAAGAATTGGGGGGATGAGCGCCGAACATTATGAAAGACTTTTTTTTTCATCACGGACGAAGTGATGAAAAAAGGTGAATATAAAAAAATCCTCGCAATCGTTTGCCGTTTGGATCGAGGGTTTTTTCCACTCCCGAAACCGTGTAGAAGGTTCAAATTTCTGAGATGCTAATCAAAAATTATTTTGGTACTGACGTCAGACAGTACCGCGGAATTCCTGTCACATAACCCATGTGTGAGCTAATAAAATAATTCAGTGGGCTTTTAAACGGCTTTCTTATGATTTATCCGTAGTGGTTCTCCAACCATAATTGGAGCTCGACATTGCGAAACGTAGAATTTGTGACAACTTAATTCTTGGAAAAATCACGTGTCTGGATATTTTTCAAGTAGTGCCAACATAGGTCCATAAGGAGTCACACCGGATTTGACAGTTGTATCTACATGAATTTGTTGTGAGGTTTCAAGCAAAAAACATTTGTTTAGTATGTTATCTTATACTGAATTTGAGAAAATTGAGCCTGCTTTTGTGCCCCATAATAATAATTTTCATATTTGCCAGACAGATTTTATTAAAAAAAAACACTATCCGAAGCATTCCTTTTTACTTTGTATATACATTAATTAATTAATTGCTCATTCTAGTGGCAATCCTGCGGAGAGGCGATAGCACAACTCCGTGGGACATTGCCGGGGCAGGACCTATAAGAGAAGTACCAGACCCAGATAGCGCTCCTTCGGAAACCACGTTGTCAAACACTGCTAGATCAGATACAACCATTTCCGAAACTGTAATTCAGATACCGCCAGTTGCTAAAGTTTAAGTTCCGAACTAGTCGAATGGTCGCTCAGCCGATTTACTCAACGATAGTGGTCTACACCGTTTTGAACCAACTTTTTGGAGGCAAACCCTTTCGGAACACAATATTATATTACAATTATATCGTGTGTCTTACAATTTTCACCACTCGCTCTTGCGCTAGACTGCACTTTTACTAACACCGATGACTGGACAATATCGGCAATTCATTTTGAGGAAGCGGTTCCAGAAAGAGAACTACCGAATTATAATTTTTATTATGACTCTACATTTTAAAATATCGTGTGTAACATTGTATATAGGATGCATCGTCGAAAACCGATCTGCACTGATAGTATACTGAAATTGTTAACCAAAATAATGACCGTTCTGAAGGTTTATTGATTAAGTATTTCAGCCAAACTGGTGGTTCAGAATATCAGTCTAGAGAGTTTAGGGTATGACAACTCTTACACACTTTTTTCCCCAGTGCCGACAGGATATGGTGGCGAGAAACAAGATCTATCTTACATAGCAGCGAACCGACGAGTGGAGAATGCCAAACATGTATCCCATATAACAATAATAGTTCAACAATAGATACAGGGACTAACTAAATAGAGTATTACAGTTTTAGCTTTAAAGGTCATCTGATTTGTTTCGGGTTTTCATATTTGAATAGTCCGGTTTGTAGTCATACTAATTCCGGTCCTCATCGAGTCTGACACAAATAGCTGGGAAAAATGAGAAAACTGGAGACCACTTTACTGTCTCTTATAAAACCGTGGACTAAGCCCCCACTCGCCCATGCTTTCCCATCAAATATACCGAAGGATTACACAGGTCTTTTATTCCCAAATAAAATACGACCTTATGATCATATCCATCTCTCGCATAATGGAAGCTCACCGGGTTAAAAGAAGAAGCGAAAGTAGTAAAACTCCGGCTCAATTTGCTCTGGGCGAGCGACATTATTCCCAACCGGCATAAAACCGAGTTAAGGAATTATCCCCGAATTTACGTTCGCTGTTACAGCCCCCCTCTACATTTATTCATTCAAAAGCCCCCGCCCGCCCAACCATACATCCGAATGTAATTCATACGAGTGTAAGTACATTTTTATGCATCGCGGAGAGAGATGCGATGTTCATGAGTGCTGTCCAAACATTGCGGCAGCGGCGTATCTTTTATTTCCCCACATAATTTTCGCCCTCTCAAATTAGAGTAAGACAAGCAATTAAATACACGTGGCCATAAGTCTCCAAATTAGATCTCAAACATGCCACCTGCTTTAAAATTACATCTGTGTCCAAACGACATCCCAATTATGCTTTTGTTAATCGCGGACTGCTTAATTTTATTTTAAGTATATTTTAATACATATACTTAACACAATTAATATAGGATGTTCGACAATTTAAAAAATTGTTTAAACGCTTTAGAAACCCCTGTTAGGCGCTCTATTAAATTTTTTAGATAATTCTAATACGGATAATTGTTTTCCTCTTACCCGAAACACCCGAGAGACGACAATAAACCGTCTCTCCATACCACCTTCACCTCTAGTAGGGGTTTTAGCTCCAATTTCTGGTACATCAATCCCTCCACCTATTACATACACTTTTATTAAAACGAGGCGGTGCCTTTGATACTGACCCGAACGACAAAAACAAAGTGTGTAACCACCTTAAGAAAGTATAGAAATTGGGCCAATATCTGTATTTAATACACAAATTTACCTTCATCCCCGACAGGAGTATGCACATCCCTATAGTACTAATAGAATGCCACAGATGATGGTCGTCAATCTACAAAATAGACGAGGGATATACCATATTTATTTTATTTAATGTCGTAAGGAAATAGACATTTATTATATTACGCCATAGTCTACAACATATACTTTACGGATGTGTTGCTTCCAGGACTTATAAATGCCGGTATAATTTTCCATTATATTTTTCTCATTTATTAATTGTAGAATCAAGTTTCTTTTCTTATGCGACTAAGGGTATATTTATAGAAAAATCTAGTTTAGTAACGCGATATCTTAACGATTAAAATGTAAATAAATATTTCATTTACGGTAAATTAAATCATAAACCATGTACCTCTATTGGCGTGACGTAGGCCGTCCCCTATCTCGGCGTTAATCGGCGGTTGGGGCAGTGCTTGCAATTTATTCTGAAAGGTACAAAACGTTGGTGACGAGATGGATGAGATAAGTGGGGCTCGGCCGGTGTAGCGCTCTATCGGACATTAGCATATTGCAGACGGTTCTTATCTCCCTTATTAAACCGTTCGTCGAACAAACGAACGGAAATGACGAGGCCGAACGGGCCGGAACAACGAGGTATAATAGCTGTGAGCGGGGCCCGGTTAATAAATGGGGATTATGCGTGATTATAATGTGTCGGAATATAATTCCATAGAGTGTTCTCAGTTTTGGGCCCAATCAATTTTGCGGTTGACTGAAAGGCCGGCAAAATCGGCCCTGGCGCTCATCTTATGATCTATGGCTTTCCAAAGCTATTAAACACTTTCGCGAATTGGAGTTTCAATCAAAATTAGTAACAGGGGACTGTCTCATTAACATTGTTGAATGTACCGGCTGCCGGACCAGGTTTATTTTTCAACTAGTTTTAAATTGCAGTCGAACATTAAAAGTACGAAAAGCATCCTGTAAACTGCCAATGTTGCTTGATATTTTGAGACCTAATGGAATATTTAACTGCATAAATAACATATATTATACTGTAATATGTATACTGCATACAATTCACACTCGGATTTACTTTCGATAGAACTAGTTTCTATAGGATGCTGTACATAGCGTGATTTTCTCTCTGACTTTAAATTGGTATGTAACTGTCAGCATCAGCAACATTGTATTATAAATAACACGTCTCTAAGCGTAAAATGTCTGCTTTTTAATAGAAACATTAATCCACAACGGCTACATTTTCAACAGAGCTTGGTAGCAGATAAAATGTCAAACGCAGAGAAATGCGCCGTGCTCAATAAATTCACCCCACCAGTTAAATAAATAAATTTTAAAACTACCCGCAATTAAAATCGCTTGGATTCAACGCGGAATAAAATATTTTACAAGCAATTCTTGGTGCCGTTAAGTTACGTTGGGCTAAAGATATTTACCTTATAGGAACAAGATCATATGCTGTTTTCAGAACGGAATAACAAACAAGTAATTTGTATTTCAAAACTTTCTTAGCTCCGTGAATAATTCAGAAATCAGGTCCCCATTAACATAACGACTTAATATCAACAATGTTTTTAAAATATTATGGTGATTTCTGCTCTTGCCGGAATAAATCAGTCGGAACATAAAAAGGAAAAATCACTCTTTATAAATATTTTCAACTTCGCAGCAATGTTTGGGTATACACATTCTCTTGGGAATACATACACTACGTTATGAAGGTTATAATCATTTAAAAGGTTACAGGTTTATTGGAAAGGCCTCATGAATAAAGGATAACCTAAGTACCTAAATAAGTAGGTAAATTAAAAAAGTAAAATAGAGTAAAATATTGTCTATTAATGTATTGTATTTTAATATAATGAAACTCGCGGAATGGTTTTGACACCTCTTTGAGGCGAGTTTTGTTTCTAATTGCAAATGTTATTTTCATCGTAATAATGAGATATAATTATTGGTAAATTTTTCAAAATTAAATCGTAGCTTAATTCCCGAGATTGTAAGTACGATGTTATATTTATATCTCTTCGAAAATATTTCTCGTGCTTTTATGTTTGATGTTTTATGTTTCATGATTGCTGGAAGGCAATAACACAGAACGAGTATTAAGATAAAATGTATATATTTAAGGCTTTATATTTACTCGTAACTCAATTATTATAAAATAACGTGACAATTAATAGCTTAGGGTTATACAAGTAAACCTGTTGTATTTTTTATTCTAAATTAAGTTAGAACTTATAATTATATTGCAATATAAGTTACTAAATTCTTATTTTTTTATGTAATGCGTTTGCATTTAATTAAACTTTATAAACATAATGAAATAGCTTAAATCTTATGGTTTTCCATTGAACCTAGAAACAGGTCTCACTCGATATGTTTCTAGGACATTTTCAGTGATGTATTCTTCGATAGGGGGAAACCGGACCCAAAGGAATATCGAAACGTCTCCTAATATAAATAAAAACAAGTATATTTTACGTTCATTACCGCCGGTTTTGCCCGGTTATTAAGAAAAAACCACCCTACTACCAGTGAAGTCACCTCGGGAGAATTTATGATCCCCCGCCGGAAAATGGAAGGAGAGAATAAATTCAAACTAGGTTTTTATCTCTGTACCATCATGGAACTAAGTTGTTTATCAAAATAAAAAGAAAAAAATAAATAATATATTACAGTTTCAACCCTGTTCTCTGATTTATCGCCAATCCGGAAATGAGAGGCCCCCATCTTGGAGTAAATTAAACGAGCTGTATGTACTCATTAGAAAGTCGATACGCATGAAACACAATTCTCTTAAGCTCCAAGTTCTATTGAAACTCGTGTATAAGAGTCCGCCTTGTGTGTTAAATAAGTAATGTATTAATCATCATTTGAATCTATTCTCTAAAATTAATTGGTTTTTATTGTTTATTTCGCAATAAATTTTAACTGAAATATCGCCTCGTATGTATAGAATTTCGCTTACAATTCTTACCGTTGACGTTGGGTCTTTAACATTAATTTGTGTAAACTAATTTCTTAACTAATTTATTTCATCGCGCACATCGATTTCTCCCCGCGAATCCGGGCAGTATTCGTGATCCTCCACCTGGTCCCGCCCGCGTTGTCCACCGACTGTGGAAGAAACCTTGCCGGTGGAAAACCTCTATCCGGGAAGATAGACTATTGGATGACCGGTTCCATGGTCGGGATCGTGAAATCGTCGCCGATTTGTTTCACCACTCTGCCGGGCACGTTGCCATCGGCTAGCGCTGCACTAAATCAACTCATTGATATTCCAAACCTTCGCCCACCCAGAATTGTCGAACTCAACATTCTGCGGACTCGAAACAAACGGACGGGCATAAGATGAAGAAACACTCCAGTTAATCGAGTCGCCAGAAAAAATATCCTCAGGTACCAGGACGCCTAATAGACAACTTTTTTCCCTGCAGGTTCGTGATGTTTCTGTCTCCTCTCGCTGGTTTGGTCTTTTGCTAAGAAAAGGTCTTTTACATAAGAAAAGCAACATTATAAATGAGAAAATTAATTCCCAGAGTGACGCGATTTTTACCCCTATAATCCTCTTAAAGGATCACACCCGCCCAACCGTCACACCATCCCCTTCCGACAATCTGACTCACACTTAGAAAACGGATTAGCAAAATCCGAAGACAAACATAACCCCCAATAACAATAACAGAACACACACATGTAAACGACTGACATACTGACAAACATTACAGTACACGTGAAAGTGACAGTGCAATGAGGATGCCCAAAAAACATCCAAAGTGCTAACAGTGACTAACACCGCTACTGAAGACGGCGAGCAGCCGAAACCGGTCTAGCAAAAGACCAAACCAGCGAGAGGAGACAGAAACATCACGAACCTACAGTATTCCAACCCCTCGCAGACCACAAAACAGGTATATCAAACTTTTTTCCCCTCTCTTTTATTTATTGTACAATCAACATTTACGTTTATAGGTAATTGCTTAATGCTTACATGTCGCTCGCGTCGGGCTGACGTCTAACAGTGGAGAGGGAGTCGACGAGTGAATTAGGACCGGGATTGAAAGAAACTTCGTGAACTGGAATTTTATAACTGTCAATTGTCGGTATGTTTAGGTTCTGGTGAATACTGCGATCAGAAATATATAAAAGAAGCACTTGACAACTTAAATAAAACATACTAACATACGATAATAAATAATCGTGTATTTTTATACTGATAAAAATCGAGTCGCTGTTAGAACGTGAATGTCGAACACCAAATGCTTTTCGGTAACTAAAATCTACCTAATTCGCCCAGGTTTTGAAACCGAAATCCGAGACGCACTTGATATTCGGACAGCGCTTGAGTGCGATCGCCTAGTCATTGCTCCAACCCATTGCATGAACTCCATTATTATATAAATTACGACTGAATAAAGTCAGTCGGCGGCCACACTTATCTATAATTTCAGTGGTTCCCGTATCGGTTTGAAAGCTCGCACGGTAATGACGGAGATAAAAAACAACGATAAGGGCGTAAATGCTGTTTCTAAGTTATTTAATTTATTCCGCACCGTTTTTATATCAATTTAAAACTCCGATAGCAGCATCCCTATTACCAATAATAATCGGGTACCAGTCGTACGGGCGCAATTTCAGCTATTAATGAAATGCGGAATATCTGGAGAATGATAAAAGTAGTGATAAGGATATATTTACACAATGAATGACAACGCTTCGTCATTCTGGCTATTCGCCTGATCATAAGCAAGACCGGTTTCTCATCATTAATACTCATCAGAATTTTAAATAAATATATATATTGAAAAACATAAATATTTTAAAAACTACAAATATTTTAACTCTAAATAGTAAATTCTTCCATCTTAGCGTAGATTTCGTGTGTTTCTGTCTCCTCTCGCTGGTTTAGTCTTTTGGCAAAAGACCAAACCAGCGAGAGGAGACAGAAACACACGAAATCTACGGTATTCCAACCCTTCGCAGACCACAAAAGAGGTATCTTTCATTTTAGCTTATGAATCGAAAACAGCACGACAGTAAGAGTGTAACGATAGTGCAGGCGGTATTTTTCTTCATTTTCTGTTCTGGGTGGCATTTGTGAAAGTTTTGCTCTCAATACTACCTGGCTACCGATACTGTAACCTTGAATTCTGAGCTCATTTATTCTACATCATCGCGGGCTCATTCTTGCCGTTTCATCGTCAGGGAAACTTTTTCAATGTTTCCGAGCGTGAAGGCTTTCGCGTTCTGGCAGTGCAGACAGTATGCCCCACCGACCACCCACGTTACTACGTTTCTTAGTAATCTACTGCAAAAGAGAGAAACCGAAACCGAGCGCAACCGGAAACTCTCAAGGATGTGGTACATAAATAGGCATTATAGGTTGACATATATAGATCTAATTGTTTTGCATCACTCGCGAAAGTATTCTTATAAACTGGATAATAAATAAATCACAATATTAATAACCAATGTGTCGCTTTGTTGCGTGTTATTTCGTAATTAAATATTAAAGAACAATAAATATAGAAATATTTAGAGACACATCTACAGTCTGCGATTATAAAATTTATTTAGAATGGGAAAGTCATTTTCGAAGACATTCATTGGCCTTAATTGTAGACACATTTTTTCTTTCCTCAATTGACACCTGGACTTGGGAAATTTAGTTCGCTATTTCTAGTTATTAACAATGAGCTATGGGATTCCTACTTCGATACTGGAGGTAGAGCGGCAATTCAGCTCCGCGTCTGACAAAGACGAACGCCAACATATTCGTCGATAGCATCGTCAATGTCAGTCATTATACATAATTGCGTTTGAATGACATTAGGTCAAAACGGGTCATTATTTTATCATTTATATTTTATATCATTACTTTTCAGTTTGATATTCAGCGGTACAACTTATGAGAGCCAAATAACAGCTTCTGGTTTACACTTAATATGTAATATAGGCCGAAAGTGAAATATAAAATACTGAAAAAAAAACATAAAACGACGGGAAATGAATTCTTGGCTATGTTATAACATTAATACTTCATTATATGTTGCACTAGCTTTTAGTTTATATTTTTTTCTAGGGCTAAGCTACACTTTAACCTGAGTTTGCCGAAAGCGGTGTTATATTTTCTACGTTCGAGGGAATAGAATACATTTCATTGTTCTTTCGTCGCCAATAGACATATTTTTAGCGGTATTGTTTCTGAATTCTGCGGAAGTGTTGTGCAAAACCAATTTGCAGATTCCAGTTTTGCCTAGTCATAATATCATATCATCACGGCCAACATTTAAATGTAAATTTGTTTTTAGGTTGAAATTACGATGTGTACACATTTAAGGCCATCTTTTATGAAGTCAGGTGAGAAGTCAATTTTAATTAAAACGTAGAGGGCCTCGTAGACGCGCCCCAGCCAAATGCAATATTCGAAATTGCAGTTCGCCATCGGTGTAACGCAGGGAACAATGACGTGACTGCACGCATTCGTTTTCTTACTAACGAATTTGTACGCGTAATTTGTTGTATCCCCTAGTATCGGTATTACTTTCCTCAGTCTGTTTACGATCTAAGGCTGTCTTTCAAATTGATGAGCTCAATTTACGCCGGCAATATTTCATTAGCCACGAAATTGGTTTTAAACCACCGGCCACTCTTCGTACACGTCCAAACCGCCGGTACTTACCTGCGGATTTCAATTTACGACTCAATATTGTAATGATTACAAAGTCCCGTCAGGACGAATTCCCCCAATCGAGACCCCTTCGATATTTAAATTAATCATTCACCATCATCAATCATTATTAATCAATCAATACGATTACGATTGTCAATGGAACTTACTTTTTTATGAGAGATTATATATGGCCATAACCTTCATTGATGTTCAGAGAGGTTGCTTAAGCGGTAGGGGTGTGACACGGGCGTGAATATTATATAAATACGGATAAATAGATAAATACATATATGCAAACGTACATATACAAGTTAAGAAAGGTCTCGAAGAAGGGTTTGTGGACTCACTAACCAGAGTGTTGTGCAAGAAGCTGTCGCCACCAAAATATTTTCCACAGTTCCAAGGATAGATCCACCCCGTAGAATATTCACGATTTATTGCGAATATTGTTTTTCTTTTTTTTAAATATTTCGTTTTGTACTGTCTTGCTGCCATCTCTTTTCAGTTCCCGGCTTACGGAGTTGAGAGGATTTTACGCCGGAACAAGTCCTACTTTGTCGGAAGTGGGCCCCGTGGGAAAGTCATACAAGTGGACTCAACGATGTCTAGGCAAATATGATACGACGGCCGGTGTAATATCCTCCATATATGGCATCTTCCTTGTATGCTTTTCAACTCTAAGTACACTTTAAAACTGCGGTATCCGGACAGATTTTTCCATTTTTGTATTATTATTCATGCGGTTCATTATTATAAAAAGTTTGAATTTAATCTTGGCACGAGTTTTAGCGCTGCCAAAACACACAAATAACACATCCTTCTAAACTTCTTTGATAATCCTGACATTCGGATTCGAGTTCTGCTTCTCGGCAATTACCATAGCTTTCGGGTGGACAGGACGCAGCGGTTGGAAGTAACGCAATTAAAAGTCCAGTTCATTTGCAAGCATAATAGTATTAAGTAATAATTACATTGGAAACTAAAAAAATGGGGTTTTTAAACTTCGCTTTGGTTCTCGAATTCAAGATTCCAAAACTTCTTCAGACACAGTTTTATCAATATGGAGAAATATTGGCTCTTTGCAAAGTTTTTATTAATTTATCTCTTCTGGTTGGTAAGTTTCGCTGTCAATACTGCCTGGCGACTGCTTCTTTCAACTTAAATCCTGGACTAATTTATTATGGCTCCTTAGACCGCCTTTTCATTGTGTTATGATTAGTGATTATTAGCTCGTATTGCTATTAATATGTACGTAATATGTAGTTTTTTCGACCTTCTGTCTTGTCTCGCTGGTTCGGTCGTTTGTCCGCTTCCCATCATCAGTAGCTCATTCGTCAGTAGGGTGGTATAGCCACCACTTTTACTGACATTGCTTTAACATTTCCGTCAACCGGCGTCATAGTCCGACGTGGATTTATCGCTGGCGCATTTTACCCGAATCCTTAATAGGGGGGATTAGCTCGTTCAAGAAGGATTCAATGCCTTATCGAGGAAGGACTCGGCTTTTTCTCGGCGATAATATGGGGCTGTCTTTCTATCCTCCCGGAGTGATTAATGAGGCGAGGAAGGTATTGGTACGATCCTACTTGAAGCGGTCGCTTTTGATGTCGAATAAATTTCGGCCGCTAATAAGGTTATTAATTGTTCATGTTTCGGAAAACTGTGGAATATCCGGTCGCGACCGTGGCGGAGGGAGGGGGTGGGGATCCAAATGGGCCGTGAAAAGGGTAATTAATAAAGTTCCTGATACAATTAGTGTGCGTTTCCCTGGGTCCGGAGTTTCAGTTAAACAACGGGGGAATCTTAACGACTAGGGTTTTGCGAGAGAGAAGAACTCACCCTTAGGTAGGCTCGGGTTCAGTTTCCCTAAATTGAGGATATTAAGCCGAGTGGCCGACCAAAACTCCCGAGCAGTTCGGGACAAATGGGCAGGGGAATAAACGAAGTTTAGGGAGGCTTTTCTCCAGACAAATAGTTCCCCTCGCTTCGTATTATTCCAGTACCGAAGATTGTGAATGACGATACTTCGTATTAGTGTTATACCGAAATCTAGAGGGGCCCATCCTGTTAGGAATCCTCTCCTGTTTACTGAAGCTTAGCCCTTTCTTCTTTTTATTTTAAGTCAGAACTACAATTTTTATAATTATTATATCTAGTGGCAGAGGACTATCCCAGTAGGTAGGTTATTAAGGAAGGAATTTCAGGATTAAGGATGGGCTGAATATCTAATGTCAGGACGAACTAGTGAGTGATCGGAGGAAAGATGATCGAGGACTGTGACAGGGTGGTATAACCGAGGGATGTTGAAGGATATCCGGGAGTTTGGAAGAATTTGGGGTGGGGAAATTACATCATAACGGTAAGAGAGTGCTGTATCGAGCAGTGTTGAGCCCGGCCGATTTGCTACCCTGCATCCCCGCTGAGGGGGCTTCGCGTAGTCACCACCGGAAAGGAATCCGGGGCCGAGAGTGAAAAGAACGTCAGGAATTCGGAGGACAATAGGTAGCGGCAATGGAGTGGTCAAAAAATGGAGTGTTTCGCTTGACAGCCGTGGACGTGAAAAAATCGGATACAGGTGTAGGAATAAAGTGACGAGAGGGGTTATTTCGAATAAAAAGTGCAGTACCGCGGTGCGCCTAATATTGAAAAATCGAGCATTATTCCTTGAAAGTTCTTACAAGTTTTGAAAAGTAATTAACAATTATCTTATATATATATATATATATATATATATATATATATATATAATTAATAAAAATAACGTGGTACCATTTTTTGTACGGAGTACGGTTAACGATGGGATTGATTAAAATCGGCCAGCTCGGCATTTCTCGTGGGAACACTACGCGGTGTTTGAAATTCTCAAGAGTGCCGAATAAGACCGAAGGTCGGGACGAAACTAAATTGGAGGATATTAAACGGAGAGCCCATTCGGGTGGAAACTATTAGCGCTCCGAATTGAGGAGTCGGCAGCCCCGAGATAAACGAGCACGCTGTATAAAGTAAGTTTACAGACTGAAGCGCTCTCTTTCTTTTTTCCACAGCGAATACCTTCCCTGGGGCCTCACCCACCCGCGCTGTTTATTAATACGGCGATTCTGTATTCATGCGGCGTAGGCCCAGTTCGCCATCACAATCTGTTACATTGTTCGGTACAATTTATGCGCCGGTAACAATATAACCCTCCCTCTCACCCTAACCGGATTATATTCGAAAATTGAAAACTTTGAATCGATTCCGGATTCCGTGATTTTTTTGCTCTCGTCTATTTTGCCATAACCTCTACACGTCAGTAATGTCACTCCACAGTTATACTGAACTGAGTTCATCATTTTTCCGACAACCAGCTCCTGAGATTACCAGGACATACGTATTATAACAAGTGTAACTTAATAACGGTACGGGTATTATGATTAATGTATTCATTTTCCCGGTACAATGATTGACAGTGTGAATTAAAATTATATCGCATGATTTACTTGTAGAATACATACAGTGACCTAAGTACTGGATTTACTTGGAGGGGGCGAAAAATGACCGAAGGTCGAGCCCCGGTAAATTCTAGATATTAACCCGAGTGCAGGCGGGGAAACTATTATGACTCCGAATAGGTGGGCGGGGAGCAAAGAGTTTGATGATAAACGAGTACCGGAATAAAGGAAGTTTTCAGATTAAAGTGCCCCTTTTTCGGTCCCCAATATCTATCGGGGATCCGCCCCCGCCTCGGCCGTAAGTTCCGCGGGGCCTCTTTATTATATGCCGACCAATATCCGACAAATTACGGTGCTACAATATCCACGTCCCGGCGGTTTACTAAGCGACGGTGTTACACCTCCTTTCCAGGGCATGAAACTTAAGTTTAAAATGAACGAGACCAGGAATAAACTGTTCACAACCGCCTTTTGCACCTTGTTTTATTAAAGATTAAACGCTAAATATTATTAAAGCCACTACTGTTATTAAATAAGTACCGACTGTATTTTACGTTGATTATATAACAAAGGGTTAATGTAATTTTCATTACCTTGTTTAAAGCCATATTAAAATTTTTATCAATTGTATTAGCGCCTAATTAAATTACCCCTACAGTTCATCCCCTCGTATGGTTGGAATCCGTGACAGTTTTGCTCTGACACTACCGGGCGACTATTTACTAATTATATATTAAAATTAACATTTAAACGAATTCATTCCTAGTAAATAGCCTGGTTAATATCATTTTAAATTATTTATTTGTGCCAGTAAATGGACGAGGTTAACATCTAAGAGAAATATTGAATGGTGGAGAAAATCTCAGTTTGTAATACAAAAATGTTACTTCATTTCTCATTCGAATTTTCGGAGTTTCTCATTTGTCGGATCTACCAGGCGATACACTTAAATTTCCGGAACGCTCGTCTGACACTAAGCAACGTGGACCCAACCTTATTTTATTTTTGTTTAATTAAATCACTCGTCCGTTTGGCATCAGTGAATATTTTACTCGTGAAAATTAACTTTCCTACTAACTTATCTCCTCATCGCCGTGGGCTCAATCTTGCCTTAGGTTATAACCATTGAAAATTGGTTAAAGATACATTCCCCTGGTCTTGACACGTTTACTTCAAAAGTCTGACAACCATAGCGCAATAGCGCCGATGTACGTTCCGTTCGAATATCTCCGTTTCATGGGCGCTCATATAAAAATATATGTCCGAAGAAACTCTTAATTTTAAGGCTTCCGACGCAGATTATTTGAAACGGGTGACTTGTTGCCATCGCTTATGGCGAATAAATTAAATTCTCAACCCAAAAGTCCAACGTTCATCGAACTTCTAAGCGCGGGGACGTAAATATCCCGGAAATTTTCGACGCCCTTAAATGGGACGCACGACAGTAACGCGTAAAACGGTGGAAAAATATTCGGCCATTTTCGAATCGGCAAATGATATTTAAATGAACCCGACACGTTATCGAGTTGAATAAACAAGGGGGTATTTTTATTTTATAGCGCGGCTTTTTCTGATCGGGCATTCCCTTTGATGCCGGCCGTTTTTCGCCCCTGACGAATTCCTGATGACCCTACGGTCGCCCATTAAAATAAACGTCCCTTCAAATTATAATAAATTGGAGTTCGAACGGTCGGATAGAGGTTATTGAAATAAATTGGAAATAACGTAACATACAAATACGCGGTATTTCGACCAATTTTAGATTAAACCATAGATTGAACTATTAAATTATACCATAATTATTCGGTTTCCACTCACTGTTTCGATCTGAGCGGTTTGGTGTTGGACCGGTGTGTGATTCAGTTACACTCGTTTGTTTAAAAAAATTAGCACCATCTGTAAGTGTTAAGCTAAAGGGCTTACGAAAAACACTGTAGATCAAAGTTTTTCGATATATAGTTAAATATTCTATAAGCATTATATACATAATGAGTAGCCATGACTAAGTATTCGAGTAATTATTATATTTAAATGTTTATTTTATCTCGGTTGTATATTGATCAAGAATTGATCTTGACGTAATAACTAAATCTAGAAATTCTGTTAACAGTCACTGACCCAAGAAGCCGCACATAATATTGTACCAGAATGGTTATCGTTGATACAAATAAGGACATATTATTATTACAATTATATAGACACGTAAGTCCGATTCGTCGCATTCATTTAACCTTAACTAATTCATAATTCAGTATATCATAACTTTAACTAATTTACCAGTCAATGTCCCGCTCTTGAAATTAAATTGAAATCGAAGACGGGACGATAAACCCGAACTCGGTCCAAGGGGACAGGCGCCAACTCATCCACGGGTAATTTATGGACTATAAATCTTTTCAATCACTATTTCTTTTGTCTACAGGCCGGGACATATATTTTATGGACGGCGGAAACTTCCAAGTTTCATCAATCTGCCCTTGTTCTAAGACTCCAAAGGGTTTAATTCAACAACTTTCCGAAGAAACGAACCAGAAGAATGCTTGATTAGAGATAACTAAGAATTTTGGATGTTGTTATTAACATTTTTACTGTACTTTCAATATATTGGTACATCTGATTTAAATCCGTAAATAATAGTACGCGGAATGAAATACACTAATTTCAATTATAAATGGCTAGGAAAAGATATTTATTTTTCTGTTCTGTTTTATTTTTAAAATTTGATGTTTTTCCATTCCTGACGGTAACATAATACACAACAGAGGAGACAACATGTAGCGCCTTAGAATCGTTTTTCATAATTATGCGATGTCTGTGCCCCCCAAGACGGCTAAATGCCACTGGCCTAGAGATCTGTATCCCGGATCAAAACTGCTTACATTGGGTGGCTTTCTTTATCGAGAGAAGCGAGTGAACTAAAAAGAGTAAACTTTCTGTAATTGTATTTATAAGTATAAATATTGATTGTGCAAATAAATAGAATACAAATAGTCTTTACCTGTATACCGACATTACCAAATGTCAATGTGTAGAATGGTGTATTCACCCGTGATTACAGTACAGTTTTTCAGGCTGTGCCGAGAGAAACACAGTGTTAAATTCACAACTGGCCGTACTGTATGAAATTAGGGAATAATTTAATTAAACGGGTTTAAATTGGAATGGGAGTTTTCAAATGGCGCTTAATTAAATCGACGGGTCGATTGCCGGAAATTCAATTCGCTCGAACGGAAATTCCGAAGATTTGTTTTCCCACAACAGGGTATTTGTATTGCCTCAAGGGCGGGCTAATCGCATAAAAGTGAAAGCGGGTAGAGACAGCTGCCATATTTCAGCGGGCTGAGGCCCGAGATAGAAACGACTGATGACATCGTCCATTTTGAATAAGAAGAGAACGGGGTCGACTCTCACCTTACAGTCTAGTCTGTCCCAGGGCCCATTTATCCGGGACCCGATAAAAAATTAACAGCTACATAGGCTCCTTGTTGGGCTCGTTTGGCTGCACGAAATATTTCACGGTCCGGGTCCAATGGCGAAAATAAATTTGGAAATTAAATTCACCGTCAGGTGATAATTAAATATTTCGGCGCGGAATTAATAAACATCGGATTTCAGTAACCAACAGTCACCAACGTAACAATAGTGCGTTCGAAGTCCACGATCGACTTGCGCTAGGAACGTACTAATATTCGGTGGGGAGTAATACTTCGCCGGGCTGTATTTTCCGATCATAAAATGTGGGGGGGGGGGGGGGGGGGTGGACGAACGGAGAGTCTGTTTTGAATGGGCCAAGTCTGAACTCATTTATCCGGGCGCGCTAACATCTGGCTCACTGGGACCACTCCTGAGGCCGTATTTATCCGCAGCGCTTGCACCTGCGGTTGAATTAATGTTTATACTCGGGTTCGTTTGTATCAGTCCCGAGTCGAGATGGTGCAATCGAGTTCTATAAATTTTCCCCACCCCCTCCGTACAATGAGACCCGTCCCTACAATGACAAAGCCCTCAACCGACAAAGTGCCCTACACAGTTACTGAATCCGAATAACGGCCGGTATTTCGGTATCGTCGTGTCTCGCCGATTTCGTTCTCCGCTAGACCGGTTTCGACTTCTAACCATTGTCGGTAGCATTCCGCACCACCGGCGAGGCACTAGTACACGGGAAATGTACAGCACGTTACTAATGCAAATCGAGTAAACTCTGACTTACTTCGTTACAAAATATAGAAACATTGCCGTGCGATTAACCATTTCTGTCGAACGAAAGGAATGTAATTCATTATTATATTACGAACAATCTCATTTTGTTCGGGACATATCCTTTTCATTCGTAAAACACAAAACTAATGTCTCATATTTTCAATTACTTCGCTGTCGTGAAGTTATTTAATTAAGGTTACTTCCGTTTTAATCGGTTTATTTTTAATTTCAATAAGTTCAATAAGCTTTCAATAAGTTTGTGAAGCCGTTTTATGAACGAAGGTTTTAACTGAAAATAAGGATCGGAATATTGATTTACTTTCGTGGAGAACAATAAAGCAGCAATAGCTGGGGTCGCCCAAGATTTTAAGGCAAATATACTATTTTATATAGTACAATATTTGTTTTTCCAAGGAATTAATTATGTTAGTCATATATTAATGTTAGCATATATTCGGCTTATAATATTAGCTTGTATCCTGTTAGCGAAAGCAGCTGCTATCCAAATTTCTTCTCGGTATATCTCAGGGCAGTTGTCGATATGTTGCTGGCCAAAAGTGGAGTTTCGGTAAACACCATAATTTCAGCATCGATCCTCGTTCCATTATGCGAAGGAGTGGTCGACCCTAACTGCAATATCATACGTCCGCATAGGATAAACTTTTTTCCCACCGCCGAAAGTCGTTCACCAACTTCTCTTAGCCCCCGATAAGTTTCCGCGAAGAGTTTCATCTACCGCCGACCCGAAAAGATCCTTCGGAATATTCAGATTGTTAATCTACCGGAAGAACATATCGACATCGAAATCGATATAAAAAGTACGCATCATAGGTCGGTTATTAATCACAGTTCATACGATATTACTTATTATATGGAAAAGGAATTTTAATAAATATTTCTTAACAATCAAATAGAGGATATATATTTTCTCTAAAGATACTAAATGCATCAACGTCTATCTAAATTCCTGCCAACGGTCTCGATATGCGACCTAAAAACGATTTTGTAGAAAAATAATTCGTTAGTTTAATTTTTGATAATATTTTTCTTAAACACAACCGAAAAAAATACACTGATTTGGCAATGAAGTCATAATGGAGATATCGCCAATAATTAATGGCCATATTCAATTTCCTGCGATATTTTTGTTTAAAAATGTTTAGTAGTTTGTTAAAATTACAGAAACAGGACGCATACATTCTCGACGCCTAGTACAGGGCAGTGCGCCCAACGGTCAGTTTCGGTTGTTCCAGTTTCATTCAGTTTCAATTTCCCTTAACCCGACTGGGCCGAATCCATTAGGCGTTGCACTACTCGTTTTGGTTCCAGAGCGCCGAAATCGCAAAAAAAACCCGTGCCGCGACATATTGAAGACCGAGAGTGGGAACGGCGGTAAGAGGTTTAATATTTCCGGTAACCCGGGGGCCGAATGGCGGTCCGCTCCCGTTCTTACTTCAAAGCAAATAGTAGCGACTCAAGTTTACTCAGGCCTCGCCCGACCGCCCGTCAGGAAATGTTGGAGGCCCTGTTCAAACTCGACCGCCGCGACACAATGTAAAACATCTTTCATTTTTTATGAGCCCCCAGAACAGTGGCCGGCATATCCATTAGCGTCGGGACAATTTTTCCAGCATAACAGATTCTAAAAGAATTAAGCGCCTTGTTGAAACCGCGATGATTTATGTTTATACTGTAATTTTAAAACTAAAAATTAATGTGCGCACGAAACATTATAATTTCGCTTTGAGCTCCGCTGGCAATCAACTAAAATTTGAAACTGAACGGCAGTTTATGCACTGAATTTTTCAATTGTTCAATCGGGAATTGCTTCTCCATTACAAAATATATGTATATAAAAGGAAAACTTATTATATATAAAGTTATTATATATTATAGGCATATATGTAATGTTACGTGGTAACTTGTTCCGGGTTCGATCCGGGTGGATAACTTTTCATTAGATTTAAAATTTGGATTTATTTCACGGCATAACATAAGGAGAAGATAGGCGATACTAAAACAGTAATTGTAACCTAAAATCAAAATTTGAAATTTTTTATTTTAAAATTTCATTAAAATCAAAATTTTTAATTTTTAAACTATAATTCAAAATAATTACTTTTTTATTTAAAAATTTGTTATTTATAATTTTAGATTTATAACATCAGAACCGAAAAAAGTGACCTTTCAGCCATTCGTTATTTGTAAATGCTGCTTATTAAAATATACTATATTCGTCTTTTCTGATCTGCCCTCTTCTACATACCTCAGGTCGAATACCTAAAAAATACCGTTTTGGAGCCTTTACCGAAGTTTGGTATAATTTTTAAGGAACTTTTTTATCTATATTATACAGGGAATACACAGGGCCCAATGTTTACACCGAAAATTAAGGAAATTTCCGTATTACAAACTTTACAGCGGAAGAATATAAAACGACGTGCATTTTTGATGGGGTCTTAGAAGGGCTTTAGTTAACTTTGGACAAAATCATCCATTTTATCAGATTCAACATGGCCTAGGTCTAAAACTCTCAGGCCCTCCCATGGCTTCCTATCTGTAAATATTTTTCTTTTCAGTACTAACGCCCAAGCGGAATATAAACTCTTTCTTTACTTTTAAGTAACAAATGTATGAATACAATTACAGCTTTACAGGTCGCGTTAAAGAAAGGGAGAACACATATGATGAGTAACTTTTGATGAAACTGTAGAACGTGAGTTGGGATTGGACAACCTATCATGTGAAAGGCAGTAGATTGCCAAGCTTATAATATATGTCTATTAATCTATAATACAAAATGTTTAAATTCCAGAATTTATACAAGGAACGGCTTTATAGAGCAAAATAGATAAGAGTCCACAATTTGTAGGCAATGCGTAGAACGGTTTTCGTTCCCTATTTTTAGTTTCCTAAATTTATAAAATTCGTGTTTCGCCAGTAACACTTATTCGCAATGAAGGGTTAATAAATAGCCGCGAGATATTGTCGAAGACATTACGGCGCACACGTTTATGATTTATTAACCTAAGTTTATATGAAGATATGGCGTGTTTATTCGAAACTGTGTGTACACTAACGAAAAAAAACATGGGTCATCCTTCGTAAACTATTCTGGATATAGATTAACGGTACAGTTTACAGTTGTAGTTGAAAGCTATAAATCAGAGAATGGTACTGTCCGCAATTTGAACCGGTTCTTCAACAAGGTTGGTAAGAACAATGGCAGGACCATACTTCATTACCGATAAGCTCACATAATAATAATTGCCTAAGCTCTGTCCGAGCGATCGAAATTCAAACGATTTTCGACGACTGAAGAGTATTATCATTATATAAAACATAATATTATATAAATTTTTTGTGTTAAGTTAGATTAGCTATTAATGAATCACTAGCCGTTTCCTTGGTGAAAGGTGTTTCTGTTTCATTCCAACTCCCTGCAAAATTTTGAATGCGGTAAATTATTGTTAATGTATACCAAAAACAATTATTTTTCGATAAAATGTGTTTATCAATTGGTATAAGAGCCAATTTAACTTGAGTTTCAACATAGGTGGAAAAATCGTGGTCATAAAACATTTGACAAATTTCACCGGGCTAATTTAAATTGAACGTAAAAACCCGCACAAGTATTAATTGGTTGACATTTGATTGTAGCTTACGTGGGGTCCCCAGTTCAACAACCTACGTGAATTTTCCGTATAACAGTGAGCGCATTTCTTGCAATAATAACGGAAAAATTAATAACATTATATTTATCACTAACTTACGTTAGGATCGAGCAATACGTTTTTCCGTTATTTTTATGTCAAAACTACAATTTTTATAACTATATTTAGAGCAGACCAATGTGATGACACCATGAGATGTACTTTTGTCTAAGAAACCACCTATCGATGGTAATCCTGTGCGTAATACTGTGGGAAGAACATCTATTAGTAGGGGTTGACCCCTGCTATTCCGGGAGTTGTAATATGAAACGACCTACCAGATAATGGAATCAGAAATAAGGCATACAGATTAAATATTTCTCAAAATATCATACTAGCCCATGAAAATAAATTAAATGAACGTTTTGAATACCTGCTCGGTAGTCTAACCGCGGAAAAGCATCCGTGATGATGATTCGCAAGATTCAGCCCGATTAACAGGAAATAAATAAGTACAGGATTTGATTTTAATGATCCACGCGCCAGCCAGTATGAAAGAAAAACTGACGAGAGAATGAACTAAAAAAAAGAAATGAAACTTGTCTGCGAACAAATATTAGTTTACATTCATAAACCTTGTGGTCTATCCAACTTCAATGCTAGGGCAGAACTGGGTTTCCGGTTATGAAAATATCAAGCGGCCTTCGAGATAGCGTACTCGACGCTAGTCGAGAGTTTGTGCTCCCCCGGCAAATACAAAGTCCCGGATCCGGGAGAGAATGGAAACAAAGCATAAAATACCGCGGCCTGAAACTAGTTATCTGTAATTAGCCAGTTTTCCAGGCGTACTTCTGTCGCCACCGGGAAAAAACTCGATGCCGGTTAACATAACCGTTTTGGTATGTCCACCTTTAAATGTGGCGTTTAAAAAAACCAAGGTAGAATTACGTTTCCGGCTATGAAAATATCAAACGGCCCCCGGTGCGCTCCTCGAGGAATTTATGCTCGGTGAACAAATTCAAAAACCGGATCCGGGAGAGAGGAAACAAACATCAACACCGTTGAATAAATAGGTTGAGCGAGACCCTCTATCCTCGTTAGCGTAGTTCCCGTATTTACCAGCGGGTAAAGCGCGCTCAGCCTCAGTTTCTTTAAATAATAGCGGAGGGGGGGGCCTTACGAAGAAGTCCCATTTCCTCCCTGGGGATTCCTCGTTGTATTATACCCGCGGTCCTCGTACTGTTACTCCCCTTCCAAGGATTTGGCCTGCAGCTCCAGACGGCCCTTCAAAACATTGTCCCGATTTATATTTCTAGCGGAAATCCGAACGGTATCGTCCTACCAGGAGTTTCTAACGGGGGAAGAAAGTTTATGAATCGGAATTACGTTTTGAGACGTGTACTTTAAATTGACGACTGGAAACATCCTTACCCACAAAAGAAAAAAATACGTTAGTTTCACACTCGTAAGTTAAAATACTCGGGAGCGTTTGACATAACATATTCTATGGTTTTTACCCGTGATTGGATTGATTTCAATCTCTTTGGATTATTTTCAACTAAATTGGGGTTAGTTCCTTTCAATTTCTTACGCTTTTTGAACTAAACAAGTAATCCAGGTTATTCTATGACTTGTTTTTATTCATTACTGTGGGAATTTTCGATAATCCGGTTCTCAGCAGAGCAGACAGTTTAGCTGCGGAGTTAACTGTACAATATTTTTGGGCCAAAGGCGCCTAGTTACGCCAAGTTATTTTATTTCCCAAATACTAATTGCATCATCCCAAGTACCGCCATCATCCGATTATAGTTTCGGTATGCCGATACCGGTTTACCGATGGACAGAAAACGCGAGTCCCTACTCGCAAAACCTGACACGAAACCCACGTAAAATATTTTTTCATATTGTTGGGGTTTTTCAGACTATAATAAAAATTTCTGGTCGCGTTTTTTCCCCTATTTTCAAAGAGCAGAGAAAAGAGAGCTGCTAGGAAAATGATGCGCCGAGTTCGCCTCCGGGCCCCTTTCATTTCTGTTAAGTGCTCCCCGCTGAGGGGAGGGCTCCCATTGAATTAGTTTGTATGCGTTGGGACGACAAGAAAGCCCTTCCTCCCCATACGTTCCGTCCGATGGCTTTTTACACAAACACGCACTAACAAACACACACGCATATATAATTCGATATATATTAGATTCAATGAGGGGTATGTATACACTTGATTGGCAAGTACACTTGATTCATCACCGTTGAAATTGAAAAAAAATGTTCGATTTTCATCATTTCTTTGTACGGCCAGTGTAACTCACCCGGGTTTCAATAAAACTCCTCATATTGTTTGTTGAACTTCTGGTGAGTATCGGGCAATACATACTATGCGTAGTAATACTCATGTGAAAGTAATCGTTGAGACGATGAGGAGTTTGCGTTACTAAAAACAGACGTAATCTCACACCGAATCTGAAATCCGAAACGGTATTTACATTCAGACAGGTAAATGCCCTGCCTCGAGAATTTACAACCTACTGACTATCCCGAGGAGCCTATCTAGCGTAGGAGGCAAAATAAATCTAGAGTAGGACCATGGAGTGAAGAGAGCATTTCGGGAGACTAGTGATATTCCAAACCCTCACAAGACATGAATATTAAGGAAGAAATACTTTCAGCAAACATGAATAGATTAATTAGGACAGTTAGACGTGTTACAAAGTGAATTATTTCCCTGGAATTTAATAAGGAAGGCGAATTCTTCATTTTGTATTGGAGAATATTGTGAATTTGATTACTGAAGTGTCGGAAATTCGCTCGATACGAATTCTGTATTATTTTTAATGAAATCCGACTTCATTCGATTCAATTAATTCGGGAGACTGGGTGGGCGAGAAAAATAAAATAGCGGGAACAATAGCAGAAAGAGAGAGCCGGCCATGAGCCGGCAAATTAGTGGAAGGGGGCGCCCACCAATAGTTAGTCGTAACTTCGCTAATCGATTGACCCCATCCTACCCAACGATTTGTCGGGATTCCAGAATTATAGTCCCGTCCGCCGTACAAATATTCGGCCCGTAAACCCGTCTATTCCGAGAACGAAATTGGCGCCCGAATTCTCGAATATTTGAAAATGCGACTGCAAAAATGTCGATGCCCATTCCGTTCGAATGAAAATTCGAAATCCGAAATGGTGTCCTCCACGTGAAACTGGTTTTGTCGGTGATTGGGAGATATTTCTTTGGACCGAATCCCACTGTGTCTTCTGCGTCAGCAGCTTACGTTCAGCCGCTTAGAGCTCGACGAAGAGGAAAAAGAAGCTCACGCGCTGGGAGACCGAACGCTCTTTGAACGCTTCTCAGCCGCGCTCAGGACAAGCCGCGAGAAACAGGTCCTTTTCCCGGCGAAATGTTTTCTCTCCGCCTCCGGAAAAGTTGATTAAGGTTTTCCGCCGCGAGGCTTCTCCCACCGTAAATACACAACGCGAACGCCTAAAAAAGGAAAGGGATACATTTTTTCTCGGAAACGAAAAGTATCCTTCGGGAAAATTGTTAGGGAGAAACCGAGGGTGAGGCTGGGCCCGGATTGAAGATCGACTGCCAGTCGCCAGGCAGTTTGTTCAGAGGAAACTTTCACTGATGCCAACAAGGCGAGTGAATGAAAATAATCTACCTCGAGTCTCCAAATTAATGTTCCACGTCCCCGTGCACGATGAAGCGATTCTCGTTATTTGTAACAGTATTCACATGCCTAATTGAAGTAGGTTGATAGCTTCGGTACTTTCCGAAAAAAACGGCTTTTCCGGACCAGCAATTCTTAAGGAATGACGGATTTATATTTTTCAAATAATAAGGAAAATAAGAAATGATTTAATAATTACTCTTACGACGGAATTCGGTAATGGAAATACATTTCTCAATCACTCTTCTGAATTTCCAGGAAAGAAGAAAAAATATCTATGTAGGTATTAAATTATGAAAGAAGTATTTATTCTATATTCCGGTATGTACTTATCACCATCGCCAGTATTCTCTAGCGGTATATGACTAAATAACGAGTGTAATAAGCTATTCCAAACCCCAAAATATTTAGAAAAAGTGTTTTCTACTTTTTTTGCGTCGTACCGACGCATGTTTCTATCTGGCGCTTTATTCCCATTCGACTTCCTATAAAATTTCGATTCTACATCAGTTACCGCAAATTGTGGGCGTGCATTTAGCAGGGGCTAATTAAATGTTTGCCCGCTGTAGGGGAGTTCCCAATCGAATCGTTAATTTGGCGGGAAGCGGACCGGAACGGGCTACGTAATCAGTCCTGGCAAAAAAGGCATTCCAAAAGTCCCTCCCGGAAGACCCCCCCCTCCCCGGAGCCTTTAATGAGCCGCCCATTCGATCATTTAAGAACGCTCCAGAAATTATTTCCGGAAGGACAGAAAGCGGGAGGAGGTCCATCCCGGAAAAGTTTAAAACGGGGGGCGCCCTAAGAAAAGATCGGGCCGAGGAGAAAGGAATAATACGTTTCCCGGACACTGGGTGTGAACAATGAGGGTTTCCGACAATTGAGCTTTCGTTCCTTTTCCTGTCGCCAATATCGGATTTTCCACACCGAGAGAGCTTTCAACAGAAAAATAAATTAGATGTCGAATCGATAATTGTGCATAATAAGCATACGATCCAAAAGTGACACATTCAATAAAACGTCGAAATTTATCTTAAATATTAATAATAATTTATAATCTTTAATAATAATCTAGAGAGTATGGACAAAGATGAATTTGCTCGCGAATCCTCAACTTTAATGCCCGGAGTTGTTAAGTTACTCCAACCCTCTAAGTAAGGTTGTAATCGCAATTAAATTAAATGAGGGCTGGACGCGGCGGATTCCGGATCGTTTTAGAAGTGGGCAATGAATGTCCTCCGGGTCCAAGGAAGAAAACCGTTGGCAATTTAAGTTGTCGGCTGAAGTTCGTTTTACCGCTCGGGTAAACAAATAAGAAGTTCCGAAATGGAATAGAAGAGGGCGAGCCCGAGGGCACGAGGGTTATCCCTCAGCCGGGCTTTGGCATTCCCGCCCCTAGTCCTTTCATCATTATTTCCGACAGACGATTCAGCAAACACCCTCCCGCCCCACCATATTTCGAACTCGCCTTTTTCAAAAGGCCCCCTTAACCAAACGGACTCGCTAAAGATGCCATCGCTTTTACTTGACCGTCACTCCCTTGATCCGGATCCGGAAGGCAATCAAGTTCAAATACGTTTCAAGTCGAACACCGGCCATTACGGATACGTATCGTAAGAAGTTTCGCCTAAAATGATAGCGTTCAGTCCTGAATAATTTGAGTACGCGAAATGCCCGGGCCTGGAGTTACATATCTAATCTTCAGTCCATTCAATACGATAAGTGATTCGGAATAACAGAACATTATTCGGTACCCCCAAAAAACGAATATGAATATAAACATGATTTCGATTGTCCGATGGTGGACCAAATTTTTATTCAATTGAAACGAACCTCAAAAGGGGTTCAACGAATACAATACCGTACAAGGCAAGCGTACCAAACAAGCGAGAGGAGACAGAAGATTGAAAAAACTGCGGCATTCCAAACCCTTGCATACCACAAACAGGTATTCCAACGAATACACGAATAATACAAACGATTTTTTCCTTTTATTTATTGTAGACTCATATTTTATGGTTACGGGTTACAATTACAGAATTGTCGTTAATTTTACTAGTTTCTCCCGATAAAGAAGCCAAAAAAAAATATTATCATAAATGATTTATTTTTAAACACTGAAGTGTATGTCATTGGAATTCGAATAACTAAAAGCCTTACTGTTCGGTAGTGAGTGAATACACTACTCTTCAATATCACCTCAAGATCGGCGTGTCGATATAAGCCGAACGAATTAGAGAAGAATCCAGGCCGACAGGCAAATGCCAGTGTGTGTGTGTGTGTGTGTGTGTGTGTGTGTGTGTGTGTGTGTGTGTGTGTGTGTGTGTGTGTGTGTGCCATCGTTGAGATAAACGCGAAACGCATTCCGGGCGCCGAACGCCCCGTATTTATTTCCGACACGAATGCCGATACGAGAATTTGAAGCCCATCAACCGGCCTAACGTTTCAGATAAGTCAAACGCGAACGTGATCCCGGGTTAATGTTCCAATCTCCGCATAACGCGGCACAATGGCGCCCAGTTTTCGGACTGGCCGATAATTATTAAACCGCAAAATATCAGTCGAGACAAATCCTAATAATAATGAAATCGAGGCCTTACAAACATAATATTAGGAATACCGCAGATATAAGCAATATTCACACCCAAATAATGATATACTTTAACATCAAATTCGAATTTGGAATTGAATTTAAAAGGGGGGCTCTGAACCATCAGAGCTAGCCCTAATATATTTCATGGCTATCTATGCATGAACATAATAAATGTGTATTGCTCTAAGGTATTTTTCTAGTTGACACCACTAGGAAGAAATTCGGAATGCCCGATATTGTACGACAGTAGAGGTGACTGGGCAGACGGACTCCACCACCATATTAACTGAAGCAGCCGAAACCGGTTTAGCGAAAGGCCAATCCAGCAAGATACTGCCGTGACCTATAAACGATATATCTTGAAATAAATGAGAAACGTTAATGCAGCATGTTCCTAACATTCAGGACAACGTGAAAAAAATAATGACAAATTGCAGTCTCTTGATGTATGCTTTTGTATTATTCGAAATATATATTTTTAAACATAATTTAGAAATAATCCTCCCAGTCAATGATATTCCTAAAGCCGACAAATTCTTATCAGTTATCAGGAAGCATGATGTTGCAATTCAAATATTTAAGTTGGGTAACGGAAGTTCAAAATATTTCCCTTTTTCTCAGCCGGTCTTTTTCATTTTCCACATTTCAAGTTCGCTTACCGTAATAAAACTTTCAGCCCTTCAGCCAACAGAGCCAATTCATCAGCGGACGCCTTCAGTTTAACTCCCTTTGGCAGGTCGGAAATGAAGTCTGAAATATATGAGTCAAATAATAGAGGTGAGTGGATCGATCCTTGAACGACTGGAATAGATGACTTGTAGACGGAGATATTTAATTTGAAAACTTTTCTACCAGCGAGGCAGGTAGAGTGACACGAAAAAGCGTTCGATTCAGTGTGAAGTGACAGACGCGTCAAAAAAATGTTCCGGGCAGAATTAAAAATACCTTCATTTAATAATTAAGTGGGATTAATAACGATAATTAAACCCAGCAATATTAATGTATTGTATTCAAACGTAGAAAAACCCATGAGTCGGTATATGTTATATATTGTAAAATATATCCTATAGATATTTCAACTAACTTTCAAACATTTGCAACACAAGAACGCTTATTAGAAATATAATTTTTCGCCCTTAAAAAATGGATAAAGATAATTCTTGCGTAGACAAGAGGAAATATAAAAACGGGTAATAGATATCCGCCTGCCCGAGGCTAATCTGGGCTGAACCGGCGGAAGCCGTTAACGCGGCGAAGCAAATAATTCACGCGATGAACGCAGAATTTAGCATGCGCACTGAGACATCGGACATTTTCCCCCTGCCTGGAAGTACAATATATAAATAAAAAAGGAAAAATGTTTTTAGTACCATTTAACTTTGGGTGCAAGACAAAATCAAACGGGTATTTCTATTTGCTCAATTTATAATTTTCAATTCATTTTGACTGGAACGGACATCACCCGAGAGGCCACAGAAGGAATGGGCAAAAATCCTTCCAGTGAAGCTCGCTAGGGTAGGTTCGAAACAAAGGAAAAATCCCGGTCAACTTCTGCCAACCGCAGTTCTTCGCGTAGATACACGATCCTACCGGAATTTATTGATAATTATGCTTCGATCTGTTTGATAATAAGTCCGATCGCAGAAAACTTCCCTTATTAATTTCATATATCGTTCGCCCACCACGAGATATAATCCTTTTAATAATATCATTTAATAATCCTCTTAATAATAAATGGGTTGCTAAGTAAATTGTATTATTATAAATTGTATGCCGTTGTATTATCGTTATCCTTCCTAAATGTTGACGCATAGCTCGTAGGTTAGATGACTAACGTTCCCTCGTATAGAATTGCGCATATCTCCGGCGAACAGGAACGAGTGGCCGGTACTGGAAACTAAAAGTTGGAAACCGACCGTACTCGTTTTCTGAGCTTGGCGAACAAAACGGAGCGAGGAACAATGACGTTAAAATAGAACAGGGGAGTGAGCAGCAGCCGGGGCGGTTGGCGAAATCGTAGGCCCACGAAACGCTAATTGGGCCCGCCCCGTCAACATGGAACCCGGAAGACGCACGGGGAGCTTTACATTTCTGTCGAATTATACGTTGGAAACAAATACTCCGAGTATTCCGGAAATTTAAGGTAAACTAACCCAATTCAGAAAACTCTCCGTGGACTGAATGCTGGTGGGACGTATATTTGGGACCGTATTTAAACAGTATTTATAACTGTCATAAATACCTTTTTATGTAGCTGTTTTATTGCCACTGCTGTGCAATGCACTCAATGACACCGATGTCAAAATATCACAAATGTAAATAGAGGATAAGCGATTCAATTAATTTTCCAGTATGTTTAGATCAAGGCTACTGAAGACTGGGTAAGATTAAGGGGAATAGCGCTAGAGAATGTGTGGGTATTATTCGGCCATATTCAGAGATTCGGTTGAATAAATTAAATGTTGCCACCAACTAACTTCCGGTAGGATGGCGTAATAGTGTGGGAGCAAGCTCGGTTAGCGGGGGTTGACCCCTTGACACATTCATAATGCTTGGCTTGATTGACAAACAAGTCATAATCCCATGAGGATTAACCCGCCTCCAGGTATATAGTGGACCCCTAAGTTGATTCACTGTTCAGTCGGACCCTGATTATGGAACCGGTAAGAGTTCCGAAACCCTTCCAGTGGAGCACGCTCAGGTTATTTGAAAATATGAGGCTCCATTAACTCATTTCTTTTTAAACATTTTAAACCCGATTTTCCAGATTTATTTCAAATTTTAATGTCGGTTATTATTGATGCTGATTATATTTTATGCCGATTGATATGGAATAGGTTGTCAGTGAATATTACATGGATATTGCACTTTTGCAAACAACCTCATTAGTTTCAAGCCAATGAGCGGGCTCCATTGGAAGGATTTTTGACCTCTCCTTGTGGGCCCCTCTCGAGCGTTGTCTGCCTCTGACGTTTCGATGGAATCCATCGGTATTATTTCAACAGGTTATGCCTTCAAGTGATTGTGGAATTCCTGCTCAATGCTTTAATTAGAGAATATTCCGCTTATAGGTTTAACATTTTCGTTTACTTTTTCCCAAGTTCCAGTGAGGTTTGATGGAATGAGCAGAGCGTTGATTTTATTGGATAAAGGAAAAAATGCATAAAGCGACGGACGAAGAAGACGACATCTAGCGGTGAGAGGTTTGCTTTACATTTTTTAAAATTCGTTAAATATTTAGGAAAAAAGGAAACTTTCTACTAATCCTAGTTAACGAAAAAATCCTTCGACGAACGAATGTCCTTAGCTCGGCCTTATTAATAATTTAAATTCATCAAAGGAAGAAAGAAACTTTTAACTTGTATGAAAATAGTTCATGAATATGTTAAAACTTTCGATAGAAACCAGTACTTAGAATATGGTCGAGCGTTGTTGACCCTGTACTTTATTATTGCCTGTAGTTGCTAACAAGCACAACTTCGAATATTAATTATACTTTATTTGTTATAAATACGGTAAAACTTCAGTGACAGTGCAGCCTGGATGCCCCTTCCGAAAGAGGTACTGAAATAGGTCTAGTAAAAAGGAAACTAGAGACAGGGGATAGAAGATCGATACAAGTATGAAATTTGTTCTTGGGCGCGATATGGGAATTTGACCCTTCCTCGGTAAGCAGGCGTTGAGAAAAGAGAGCAACACTGTTTAATTTCCTATTTGCATACGATGCGCTGAAAATTTACTTGAGGCAAATTTTTGATTCTCCATGGATTTTCAGTGCCTTAGACAAATGAAAACGCATGGGCGGAAGGCAATTTACAAGAGGCGTGTTTTCATTTTTTCCGCGAGCCGAAATTATTATATTGGTGGATCGGGGAGATCTGATGACGGAACGGGAAATAGTAGACTAATTTTTCACTATATTTTCCCCTTTCCCATCCCCGTTTTTCCTATTTACCCTTTACACGATTATCTCTTCCGAATTCAGCACCTCTTCCGGGATCATCATACGTATCCCGAATAAATTAATAGTGCCTGACTCATATATAAATAAATAAATATATATATAAACCTTCGAGGTTTTATATCTAGACTGTGAAAGAAATTTTTTTTGTGCCACGTTTCGTTTTTCATGAAAATATTGCAATTTTTTTCTTATGGTACATTATTCAGTAAGTTGGGTTTAGGTATTTGACCGCTCCCACCTGGGCATTAGGACGTTGCTCGGGCCAGTTCGGAATTGGGAAGTGGAATTTGCGCCACTTGCTTGCATCCCAAGCCGTGGAACGAGACCTCATGAATTCTTTTACAAGCCGGACCCAGGAAATTAGGTACCGTCGGACCTGCTCCAAACGGATCAGGTTTATTAGCAAGGACGTTCTTTAGGAACGTCGTGAGGTCGGCTGTACTCTCTCGTTGAACCTAGATTTTATACCAGGATAAAATAAAATTATACAAGAAAGTATTCATAGGCCGGTTAAATCGTACAAATAGTAACAAATATTTAAATATAATAACACGCTCAATTTGACTTAAGGCCGGTGTCGGCTTCTTACATATTTTTAAAGAATCAAAGAGGCAATAATTTATTTTCGAAAAGTCAGTCAATATTAATATTAGACAGGAGGCAATCGGAGAATTAGTAGTACCTAATAACCTTTGCCGTCTGTTATATGCATATATGTATCGAGTTCACTGTATTGATTAGGAACACAGTTACATATCAGACTGTAAGCGACCGGGTGACGTCACGGTCATGTTCAATCGACATATTGGCTACAAACACTATACGGACTGAAGACAAGTGACATTTCTGGTATCCGAAATTCTGAGTACGTATTCGGCTTGGTATATATATACCGCACTGTCTATTTTACGGTTTAAAATGTATTTCTTTTCGGACAAACTAAAATTTTATCGCTTATCCTAGCTGTCGGAAGGATCGCGTAATGTTGCGGGAAGAACCTCGTTCGGTATGGGTTGACCCCCTGCTATTTCCGGACGGTCCCTGTATTAGGAAATACTACTGGTCCGACTCAAATTAGCTCCTACCGGAAGTTCCGGTCGCGGAAACCTTCGCTCATTTAAACTAAATTTTGTTACAACTCAGTGCGTTGACAGGATTTCCAATTCCTAATTGGAAAAAGTCCAACCGGTTTAGAGGTAAAAACAGAAGCTCACCCTTCCGACTTTTTACCTCCCGGGAAATGATCTCGAGAGCGGAAGACGGACGGGACAAAGTCCGGAGAGTTAGGACAATCTCACAGTTCGAAATGGGGAGTTTTTGTCGCGTGAAGCTCCAGGGCCGCCCTCTATAGCCTTAAATCTCCGGGCGGAAATCTCCCAAACCATCTGTGCCATGTTGGCTCATTAACCGCATCACTGTCCCCTGCCCAGTAGGAAAATTATTTCTACAGACGTTGAACTCCCAAAACACGATGTAGTCTCCACGATGTAGTACACGATCGGTATTAGTAAAACGACCATCAATACTGGGATAGGCCCAATAAACCTAATTTCACTGTTTCCCAGACCATTAAACCTAATGCTAGCGCGCACCACTTCTATTATCAATTATATATATAGCGCGACTAATGCTAACCCGCAAGACCCCAATTATTAATTTTAAATACGGCGCGTCTAATGACAGGTCTGCCTTCTATTATTAGTTATAAATACAGTTATAGTGCAGTGAACATACCCGAGTGATTCACCACCCTATGACAACACCTACTTACGATGTCCAGCAGCCGTAGCTGGTCCAGAAACTAAACGAGCAAGTAAAATTTCTTGTCCTGAAATCTCCCAGTATCGTTAATAACCCTCGTAATCTAAACGCCAGACGTAGTCTTAATAACGGTAAATGAAAAATGGTGACGTTCGATAAAAATAGGCCTAAACTCTTTTTTGCACATTGACTCAAGAAAAGTTTTTCTGCGGGACCCGTATAGGAGTCGAGCCTCTTTCTACTTGGGATAAAGCAGCGGAGTTGCCTCAACCGTTTATCTTATGAACTTTCTCTGAGACCGCTATTGCGTTCAACTATTAACAACATCGTCGCGGACACCTTCGCTCATTTAATTATTTTGTTTAATAACATCACCCTATGTGTCCTTTATTTACTACTTCAGAATAATTTTGAACTCATAGAAAACAGTGGTTTTCAGAATATCGTTTGCATTGTGAAAATTAAAAATTAACGATACAAAGAAGAACTGGAGTATAGATTTCTGGATGTAATTAATATTGTATTTTTAAATTAAATTGAAATTAACCACCGCTGCTGATTCTGGATATTGGAATATTCAAGAAATACCAGCTCCATTGAATAGCTAGTATTCATCAAGATGGTAATTACTATGCGTAAAATTATTATGAAATACGACAAAACTAATTATGGAAAGGCAATTGCCAAATGAGATTTAAGTTCGATTCAATACGAATTATAATATACGCCATATTTGTGTCTTCCTCGCAAATCTAGTTTCAAAAACATTTCAACGGCTGGAATAAAATACGGTGTCCTTTTGTACGTTCGCTGGAACCTGAAGAATTTTCCGCGGGCAGATACAGGCCCAGCAATGTGGAAAAACTACATGCCTGGGGTTATCTGAGTAGAAACGAATAAAAGGAAAAAGAGAGACGTGTCTTGTTTCTCACGAAGATAATACGACACCCCGGTGGGGTCTATCTCGGCAATAGTTTTCACATTTCCGCAAATTTTCTGTTTAATACCTCCTTTGTTACATCACGCGAAGAGAATGAACTCGTCCGACGAAACATATATTTAAAAAATATATTTTTTAATATTATTAATGCGTATTTGGCGAGAGGACGCTGAAAACAATATTATTATTATGTATATAAGGCAAGTGGTCTTCAAACTTTGTCGACTCACTCAATTTCTAAATATTAAACAAAGATGAAAAAACGATCCTACATAAGAAAGCCATAATATTAATAAACCCATAATAACATTCGGTGGTTTATAAAAATTAATAAAAAATTAATAAACCACACCCGACTGAACTCCCTAAAAATAACTTAAAATAAATTTACTTTGGCCAGTATGACTTTCCTTATATGTTAGAAAACTAATAATAAATATATGAAAACTGTTTCATTAATAATTCCACTCCTTATCTATCGACTGTTGAATGACGCCATTATTTAATTACACCCTCATTCAATTACACCTACAGTTATACCTCGATTTTGAACTAAAATTGTTAATTCTGTATTACTTTGAAATGTTTAAACAGCGTTTAATTTAGGACTAGAAATTCTCGGAATATTGATCACAAATAAATTCACACGAATTCTCTTGCAGATTGAGTCTTTCATCCAATAAAGGGACCAAAATGTAGAAGGTAGCGGGATGAAAGCCGGGTGTTAAAAATATTATGGTCAGCGCCGTATATTTTAAGAGGACTCCTCTAAGAGAGCCGAAATTTTCTTCGACAATATGCCCCCCATCTTCGCCCTGAGAGAATATTTCCATTAACGACATTCAAAACGCTGAAAACAAGAATAAATTCTAAAAAATAAATAAATTTTATATCATGATCGTCAACCATTTTATGGTAATCGTCAACCATCGGGGAATCATACTCTTACGAAATAACACCCAACAGAAGACAACCGGAATATAAATTCATCCTCAACTTAGGCAGTTATTTAAAGATTTAGTGAGCGCCGAATACGTTCCTTTCCGAGCGTAAAAAAAATTTTAAAATACAATAGGCCAATAATAACAAACAGCGAAATTAAGCCTGAGCAGGGAAATACACAATCCCCGTGGGTTCGCTTAGGGGCCGCGGAATTTAAATGCATTATTATCTACCGACCGTGCACCACAAGATGCGGGCAGGATGGAGGGCCGACGTCGAAGAATTACGTAATGAACGAAATTAGAATTTTAAGGTTAATTGATGGAACGAATGGACCCGACTCTAATTTACGGGGGGGGGAGGGAGTCTCGAAGGCCGAATCTGCATAATGGTGAAGCTGAGTTCAAATAAACGTAGGCCGAGGAAAATATCACGGCTCGGAAGTGGGGCGCAGAATTCCGGACTAAGTTGTTTGAGTCGTCTCCGTGCAGTCGCTCATTTCTAATATAAAAAAAGTTAATAGAAGAAAATTTTTACTAAGATACTTCGTCCCGAAGTACCACAAAGACATGATAATATATTATTGTATAAAAATTAATTACGGTTTGTATAAAAACAAAGGTTCACTAAATACATTTATATATAGACATTATGCATACAGAATGTTCTATAATCGTTAGCAGAATAATTTATTTTAGAAGAAAATATTAATTTTTTTTCAACTTGGCTTATATCGCGCAGGTAGCATAAGGATGTTGTTTCATTCATATATAATTTCACATCACAAATTGACGGATAATTAGCTACAAGCGTGTAGCGCGTGTTTCATTTTATCACTCAGATGCAAGTAATAGAAACTAAGCAGATATAAGGGCTTACCCCCTTCATTACTGAAATAGATCAATGGCCAGGATCTAAAAATAAAAAAGTGTTGTTTCATTATGAAAAACTATAAAACATAATTAGGTTTTGTTTTTTGCACGGTTATAACATACCCGTAGGTATTTCTGGAAAACTATTATCGTGTAACTGAAAAAAGGGTACTTCAATATAATAGTACTAACATAGACTGAAAATATCCGAGAGGAATATTAAATAAAATTCGTAATTATCGCATTTTCTTTCGATTTCTTTTACGGGTCTACCAGCCATTCAAACCGGCGCCGACATTTTTTGTCAAGCTAATAAAACAACCCATTAGCTTATTATGAAAAATGGCTAGATATTGGGCGATAAACGCGGCGGCAAATGACCTACAGCACACGGGGAGTCGCTTTTGTACGTAATATTCGGCTGTAATAAAATTTTTCTTGGGCAATTACCTTTCCCCCGGCGGCCTACCAGCCGTTACCTTCCCAACGGCACATCGTAAGACCCGGCCGTAGCGAGGTTAGGGTTATTAAATTAGGTTTACGGTCCTTAAAACAGACGTAATCTCGGATCCTGCGGTCCGAAGGGCACATATCGCTAGAACAGAACATTAGTAACTATTTCTTGTGCTTTTACACGACTCCTCAGGAGATTATTTATACTTATTTAAAAAACCACGCGATAGTGCTAAATTTGACGGCGCTAATATTGCACTAATATTAGTAGATTTAATAGGAATAACACTGTACAATTAGAACCGTATTGACCACCAATATCACTTAGTTATGCACATATGTACTATTTGCTAATATTAAGCAATTATATATGTATATGCAAGTTCGTGTACCTGTTTCGATTACCTAATTATATTGAACCAAAACGTATCATTAGGTTGATTTTCCGACAGCTAACATTTTATGAATTCCGATTGTATATCTAACCAGTACTGTATAGAAAAAGGCGAAAGGCAAATAAACTATAGTTATTGTTGACATTTTTATGTTTCTTCGACAATGCCGTAAGAACATTGTATAATAGATGGTTGAACAACTTCCCTGAATATAATTCGCCGCTGTGACTTGGGTCTCGTGAGCTGACTCGATAAAAAAAGAAGTTCTTATAATTCATCTGAAATTGGAAAGAAACGCCCGCTTTTTGTAAAGGGAGAAAATGATAATTCTGGGTCTGAAAAATGAACGGCAGTTTGAGGTTGATTTAACAAAAGCGGAAATCATTATTAGAACTATTGTATGAAAAGCTCGCCCCATTATTCACCCTGCGCTTTTCCGTCACTTTATTGCCAAATTAGTACCCGGCGCCGTGCGGTCTATTTTTTCTTCTCAGCCAAGTTTTCTAAGAGAAAAGGAAAACTACTGGAGGGATGTACCCGTCGCATGCTTCACTTAAACTAATTTCAGCTTCACACTGGTGTAATTATATTAACTCACAATGATTTGGAATTTTTGAGAAACCATCGAGTAACCCTAATTATTACTCTAGGTAATCTATTCCATGGTCAATACACTATGTTAGGAGACCTTTAAAATTTATAAATTGGATTCTTCTGTTGCGTTTCAGCAAATTAATTAGCAATAAATTTTGTATTTGTCCCAAGTTTGCCCAATATTTTCCGTGAAAATCCTCCGTGAAATTCTGGAGTAAATATGTCAATCCATTTTATATTGAAAATGACACATCAATCTACAGATAATATTTTGCCATCAAAAATGTCATACGGTATCAGAAGGTTCTCCGAAATCTAATGCAAGGAAGAAATGAAACCAAAATGTCGACAGCCGTTTTCAGGGATATACGGGTACCAACGGAATAATCCTTCTGTAACCGGAAAACATTATCAATATTTATTCGACCCCGTTGTCGAAATTCGGTACGACGAATAGTTTTAACCAGGGCCGTCCCTACGGTCCGAAATCGGTGTATGGAACATGCGGCAAGAGACCCCGGGACACACGTGTCCAGTGGTGGGTGGGGGTTGGAGTAATAATTAAAACATCCTATGAATCCATAAAAATGGGGCGTTCCGAGTTTACAGGCCCCGGAGGTTTATGCATTTTGCACCGGTCCGTCGCTCCGATTCCCTCCTTATTTTCGGTCCGGGAAAGCGTGAAGATTATTTTAATAATTCATCGGTTCGCGTTATTAGCTCCCGGCGCTTCTCCGCAGGGATTCACTCCCACCTACCCGGGGCCCAGTCCCCGTCAATAATTGAATTTCGTCCACGCTCCTTGAATTTTACCGAAGGGCCGAACCGAAGATTCGTTAACAGAAGATTTATTTACTTCTTAGGTATAACCATAAAATTCTCTCTTCACTGCGAAGTGCAATTGTCTAATACAAAAACAATCGGTTAAACGCCAGAGACAATTATCCCCACCCTAAAATCTTGTAACAGCTACCCTCTAACTGCTCTAGACTATTCCCAAACACTTATCTGAGTCCAGAAATACGTCTTATTATGAATTATGAAGATTTATTTTAATCGCTATGATTGAGAAACAATGCAGTGGCGGTCAAGATACCCGACCGGTAATCAGTGTGCTTCAGTTCCACATTAATCTTCGAAATCGGTCTGGCACAAGGCCTAGAGGAGGCAGAAGATCACAAGGACGATTGCATTAAAAAGCTTCGCAGACCACAATACAGGTATCTTATACTATTTACCAGATGAATCATTTACAATGCTGTAATTTTATAATTTCATCCCATTAAAATTGTTTTCGCGTGAATAATTATTTACTTCTGTTACTAATTTTATATATTGAATGTACGTGGGCGTTAATCGACCCTAATAATGCAACTAATATGAAGGTTTTTACATGTCTATTAATTTAAATTTAATGAACTGGTTTCTTTTACGATGTAAAATATTACAAGACACGGGTCGGACACAAAATCACGTTTTCGGAAAAGTGTCGTTTTGCAATGGATGTACAGAAAAAACGCCCAAAAGCAAGAAGAGTAAAATTGAGACTGCGGTCAGAACCCCTTTTCAAATTCGCTTGATTTCCCACAGCAACCGCCGGCTGGCAACTCGAGGTCACTGTTTATGGGTATAGAGTCTTGTTATTATTTCATTATCATTTCCGAAACAATTTCCCCAGGACCTGGGGGACGGAGAAAACATTAGCTTTTCCAATTAGCGTTTTCATCTTAGAACGTTTGTTTTCAGTTCAACTAAATGCGGCCGTAAAAATTCCTTGACGGGCGCCTTCTATAAATTATAGGGATATTATCACAGACTATTTTCTCCTTACTAAAACACAGTATGTTTGTCGGTAAATGCAATGAGACAAGAAACTATATTATATCAGTCTGTTACGCGAGTACACTACTGACGGTCGGGAGAAGTCGAAACGTGTCTAGCATCAGACCAAATGGCAGGGTGATGATGGTCAATACGATGTCCTTCCCGACCCCAAAACTCACATCGTGAACAACATATTCCTTAATTAGAGCTTATACTAAGGTTACATCAAAATTGATATATGGCTACCTTTACTTCCTCCATAAGCGAAAGACCCCACAGAATATTTACAGGATCGAAATTGAATAAGGCTATTATTTCAGTAGTAATTCCTGTTTTGTGAAAGCCTAGATGAATATCTTTAAATGTTACTGCAACAAGATAGTGTAAAATTAATGAAAACCTAGTCCCAAAGTCATAAGAATGTAATTACTAATCTATAAAATTAAATTTACAAGGATTATTCTTTTTTGTTCGTATGTTGAATAATAGGGCTTTAAAAAATATAAAATAAAGTGTCCGATTACCGCATTAACAACGACGCCCTGAGAATAATAAAAACAGCCGTTAATGAATAAAATTGGTGTGTTTTAATACTTCCTTTGATTGACAGGAATTCTATATGAACTCATATAGTCTGTAAACTTAATCAGACACGAATGTTGGCACGATAAGAAAAAAGTTTCTAGCATAATCCATTTGGATATTGGCATAACATTTGATATGTAATACTATGGTTATATTATGTAATAGTAGCGGAATAAAACAATTCCTTACAAATCGATAATGTGAAGCTTAATTGTAAACCCTCGTTCAATGTTCTATCTAAAAATCGCTTTCGGTCGTTGCCCCTTTGTTGTAAATCGTCAGGCATTATTCATTGTGACCGTGTCCGCTGTCAATTACCCGTAGATAAGCATTAAGGGCGCGTAGATTAGCCGTGTTAAAACCGAGGGCCTTTCGGCCGGGGTAATTTGTTTCAATTCCTTTTTATCCGGGACGCCTCCCTCGTATTCATTAACCGGCTTTCTTTTCCCATAATTCTCTCGGTTCCATTTAATTGAAGCAATCATTTCATCCCATACGCAGACCTGTTATTGCCTAATCTGACTTCGTGCAATCGAATACACAATATTAACAAACAAGGTGAAATATTCGCATAAATGTAGCTGAAATGAATTTTTTTAGGCTTGAATTTAGAAGAAGCGTTAGCCAGGTTGTAAAAGTATGAGAGAGTTATAGTTTGGTGCTAACATTTTTTTTCAATCGTAATTACTAAATAGATATCTAACTGTCGGTATGTTGAGGTCGTGGTGAATGGTTCCATTTGAAATATACCGGGAACTATTAAGGATGCCGCTATAATCCTAACGTTCATTTTTTGGCTAAACTTGTAAGGCCGGCCCAAGCCCCATTCGCAGGATCATTATTGTTGCCGTGTGCCTTCTTTATATTTTTACACCCGCCGTAAATCAGGATCTCGGACCGCATAATACCTGAATTCGAAAAAAACGTCACGCCCACACCCGTCGCGTTTATTGTTTTATTATCGTGCTCGGGCAATTGTGTCGGCATAAATGTTTCGCGGGGTATCGGTCGGCCCCATTCCGGATGAAAGCTCCTCGGTGGGGTCGAAAAGAGGGACGTTTAAAGAGCCGACAGTATCGGCCGGAGATCTCATTCTCAATTTTCCCATTTTAACACAGGATATAAATTGGGTCATTAGTGGGCCCCGGCCTCGACCCGAATAATTACAATCTTTGTACCATTTAAACTGAGCAAATAATAGGAGACGGCGGTATATTTTACGAGATAAAAAGTGAAAAATATTGTTGGGAATTAAATTAGCTGTGTGCATACGGAGACCCGGGGTATTAAACCGCGCAACCTAGTCTGTTTTTTCTTATTAACTAAAATAAATATCATCGTCCTTTGCAATCTTCTGTCTTTACTCTTATCCTGGACCGGATTTCGTCTTCTGGCCATTTTCAATAGCGTATGAGGCATTATTGAGAAACAGTCTGTCTTATGCCCTTCACCGTTCATAAGTAAATTATTTTGATAGTTTCTAAAATAATTAGTACGCTCGAGTTCGAGGTGTTTCTGCGACACCGTTTAGGTTTTATTTGGGCGAGTTTATAATAAAATAACGCGCTAAACTATTACGTTTAAAACTAGTATGTTTAATTTAAAAAATGTATATTAGTGAACGTGACGAGAAGCGGCAATAGGTTTATTAAACTGCTAGCCGTCTCGGATCAAACCTAAACGTAAAATATGTGTAGTACTATATTTATATGTAAATATAGTGTACAAAATATTCTATAAGTTAGCGACAGTGCCGCCGAAAGACAAAAGGACCCCTACTCTTGTTGAGCACAGGATACCATCTCAGGAAGTCACCCTTTATGTCAATATCGGCAACAAGTCGGCGGGCCATCAAACGGGTATTAACGCCCCCCACCTCCCCGAAACACCTACGTCTAGTCATTTCCCTCTCCCTATTTTAATATAATGTATAAAAAGATAACGAAAAGAAGGAGGGAGACAGCCGACGGTCGTGCTCCGAAGCATATTTCTGTGCTATTATTCAGTTATTAAACCCGTCTTCCAAACATTTCTTAACTTGAAAATAAACGAACACTATTTCATACACCCCTACCTATTAACATGGCGAATGCCTGTTAATGTAATTTTAATGACGAAGGGTTGGCCCGTATTACGAGGGCCGGCCATTTTTCATTGAACACAACTAATCAAGAACCAAATTTGATAACCGCTCCGAAGGTTTATTACCGAGTTTGGAAACTTTCGCCCAGAAACGGTCACGGGAACATGCCCATTGACACCTCCATTACTCCACGCCAAAACTCCCAGTTCTGAGTTTCGCCACGGTCGTATGGTGATGCAGGTCGGGCAAATGCATACCTATGCAAATTTAGCGGAGCAATTATAGTTCCGTTTATATTTCAGTGAATTCAGATAACATGATCTGTTTCATAATATGTACATTTGGCATACTATACTATTAAATCTCCTATAATATTGTACCGGAATAGTTATAGAGATTAAGTACGTACCAAAGTATATCGATAAAAGGATGACAATGACGATAATATAGTTGGATAAAAGCGAATACTTTCCAATGATATTCCCAGTAACCACACAGTGGCGGGGAGCTCGTTCAAAACGGTCATTTGTCACCCAACGTAAGATTAATCGAAAACATTCAAATTTGGCGCATCCATTATAGTTCCATTTATATTTTTATATTCCTCACCAGATATAATACCGCTTTTATTACGAGGGAAGTACCATATATACGGGAATTAATTAAAATATATTTCATTTAAAACACATTCGTACAACACTCGTACAACTTGTGTACGCTAATAGTTATTTTTCGCCCAACGTAAGATCAATCGACAAACATTCGTTGCAAACAAACAAAACACAAAATTGCAGATGACTCGTGAAGAAATTTGTCGCGAGACTCTTATCATTACGGTGGCGACCGACTGTGAGGGATACGAGCTGAAATATTAACGGGGCCACTGCAGGTTGATTAGAGGGAAGAAGAGCGACTAAATTCGAGTTTTATTTATACCTCAAATCATCATTTTGAGCTCACATACACTTAATGGAAAATTAACGGGTGGGAAATAAATCTGGTTGGATAAAAACGAAGCGACCTGGAGTTTTCGTTCCGTCCGGCATCCGTCGATAAGAATTTCTATGTAAATCAAATATTGGGCCGCGAACGGAAACACAAATGAAAGGGCACGTGAAACGGGCGACATAAAAAAAAATAAATACAAGGTAATGAGCTCATGGAACGCTTTGATCTTTTATTACTCTCACGAGTCAAATACTTCATTACAACCGATATACTTGGATAAATATTATTTTAATGGAGGGATGATAAAAAATATAAACCAAATTTAATACTTTTGTATCGGATCAGCATTCAAAAAACGTGTCTAAGACAGAGTAAGCCGATGTCAACTATGACCTATAACGGAAAAGTAGTATAGAAAACGGTTAGATTTCAAGAAGGAGCTTAGTTCACCGCTCGTAACTGTAATTTACGAATATATAATATTTTCTTTTCCCGGAAGTGCCCGGAGTGTAGAGAAATTCAAGTCGATATTTCCGTGCTCAAGACTCGTTCCATTGGGCAGATGCCTGTCATTATTTCATCGGTAGCACTCGACCTTATGCAACCGCCATCGGACACTGTACGGAAGGGGCCAGTTTCATTTGGGTCGAGGCCCCTCGAAAGAGTTGGGGGTGAAATTGAGCGAACGCGTTTAATAGGCAGGCCCCCATCGTCGTCATCATCATCACCATCATCACCATCACCGAACCCGGTGGGCGACCTGGAAGCTACAAGGGGGCCATTCGATTCCGGAAATGAGGAGGCTAGAGCTGCCGGTCCCGCAATTTACACCTGCCCAGCTATAGAACCGTTTGAATAATAATATAGACCTATGCACCCCCCTTCACCGAGCACAATATTGTATCAGACAAGTACGCGCACAGGCACATGACTAACAGGTTTTACGTGTTTAAGAGTTTTCTCGTCCTCTACCTTTCTTTCTTAATACTGATAAGCTGTAATACACATCTCGTTTAAGCAAATTTTATATCAAGTGCTTGCGGTTTTATTCCTAGTGTTCTTATTATAATTGTATGTAGAAACTAAATAAAAAGCAAATACAAAATATTTTTAAAAAACAAGTTTTATAGACTGCCATTTCAAATAAAAAAATACCTAAAGATCCGCCAATTTTATTTTCTCACTGTTATATTGCCACATCTTTAAAATACTATGATCAAAATTGGTGTTAAAGTAGCACTAGTAAGTACACAACTGGTTTTCTTTTTTTCTTCTCTTTATTTTTTTATATTTTATTTACTTCCTTTTTCTATTTTTCTGTTATGTTTAAATCACGTGGCTACTTTTATTTTAATGTCAATTTTTTCAGTGAGTGACCATTCAAATACATCCTACCGACAAAAGTTGCATACTGCCCCCATAGTCCGAGCGAAACAGTCCACTAGTAGCGTGTATGGATTAAAGTTTCATGTCCTCAAGTTATGATAAGAGCGTGCGAGAGAGTGCATGCGAGTTGCGTGACTCGACTGCGTTGCAATTTTTCCGATACACTTCATTTTTAAGTTGACTTGGGCGCGCACCTTGGCGATGGCGAGACGCCTAAACCCGTAACTTTATTTTCACACGGCCGGACGGAGTCACGTGCTACCCCCAATCCGAATCTATCGGTCATCGATCACGGTACTTTTGCCCAATACGTAAACCCTAAGTCTTACCGACCTCCCGGCTCCATCATCCGCCCCCTCCTTGCAAGCGACAGTTTCTTTCCTTCCGTTCCGACCGTACATCTCGGCCTATTTGCTCCTTACAACTCCATTCCTCCAACGCAAATCAAGCGCTAATCCTGTTTCTTAAAACGATGAGCCCCTTCTGGGATAAGCTGTAAAGCGGCTCACTCCCCGATCCCAAATAGTTACTGTCCACATATGGAAATACGCGGTGAGTTACCAAAGAGAGAATAAAAATTGTTCGATAAATTTAAAATTTAAAGAAGACAACATTTTAAAATGCAGTCGGTTTTAAATTTCAAAAGGTAGACTCCTGCTGTAAATAATTACAATATTGTTGCTTAACCGCTACCCCATTTACATTTGTATGTAAATAAAGAGAAGACAGAGTTGGAAACATTATAATACGAACTGTAAAAATATGTATGAGTTTGTGTACATACAAAAACATTGGTTTGTTCATTTCATGTAAATAATTCTGGACATAACTTGAATAGTTTAAGGCATTTATATTGGGGTTCGAGAGGGCTTGAAAAGGTATTCAGTATTGCGCCTGTAACAGTCTGACCAGAACCGAAGGTAGAAAATACCTAGGACCAAATAGTGAAACGGAATATTTTGATAATAATTTTACGACTCCGCTATCAGAGTAAATCAAGATTCTTGAAGTGGTCGTAGAAGTCGGAATAACGGCTTCCGATTTTAATGTATTCTGTGTGGGAGGGGGGAGGAGAGATTCCGGTTTCGCCAAGTTTATGTTAATTTCCCCGACGTGTTGAATTTATGAATACTCTGTTGCTTTCCGTTCATTAATTACCGTCTCGTGTGTTCATTCTTGCCAGGGTTTTTTTTAATTCGTCCCCTTCCCCTTAGAGCTTAAATTTGAATTTTTAGTGACGATGAGTTGTTATATATTATTCCACATTGATAACATTCGTATAGATGTGTGAAAGTTTCCGCGACCAGAACCCGAATTATTGCCGACACACATAACTAAATTGGCTTGTATAAAACCAATGTATGATAAGACCACTGTCACAGTGCTCCTTAAGCACCAACTAGGACCACCCACTTCCGTTGGAAAGGAAGTTCCAACTTCCGTTAGGAAGAACCTCGGTTGCCAGGGGCTGACCCCCGGGATTTTTCCTTCGTTTAGAAACCACCTGAGCGAACCTCATTTGAAGGGTTTTTGCCTTCCTCTTCTGGGGCCCTCTCGGGTGCGTTGTCCGCCTCCGACGTTTCACCAAACCCAGGAAAAATTCCGGAATAACAGGAGGTCAACCACTAACAACAGAGTTTCTCCCCACATTAGTATGCCAGTCAAACGAAAGTGTGTTAGTTAGTGATAACGTAAGTATAATTACAAATGTGTACATTATTATATTTAAATACATTAAAACATCGGCATGCCAATATACCGAAATTATGTATAATAATAATCGCATTTTCATTACCTAAGATGTATACAGTTGCCGTTGTGACTATAACAATAAATGAGAAAAAAAAAGATGTGTAGTCAACTTACTGGAGCCTGAACTTTAAGAAATTAATCACATTAGGCTTAAATATTTGCAGATGTTTAGATTTGATGTTATAGAAACGTAATAAATTACTCTAAATCCGGACAGTATACACGAATAAATAGGTTCAGTCTCTGAAATTATACCGAAATATTTAATACTGGCTGTATTTAATACTCCCTAAACACATTCCTACCTACGCAATATTAAATTACCACCTTACTTAAATATTTATAACCGATAAATACACTTAATAGAGTGATTATATTTAATGTCTTTTAAGACGTATAAAATTCGAGCGTGTGATTCGTTGTCGGCCAACGTGTGATTCGATTCAGCAAAGTGTGTCATGAAATTTGCATTGTTATCGGTGGTCGGTAGACAAAGGCGGACCTAACTGTTCAATTGGGACCAATTCGAATGAATAATCCGTCAATGTATTTTGCTGGAAACCGATGCGCCGACCGCTTTCCCATTAAAAGCCAAACCGCTTTCATATTTCCAACCGCTCAGGCAGGTTTGGATATAAATATATGCAATGAAATATACAGCGGATATTTTCCTCGTAAATTCCCAGGAAAATTATTCGACGCGAGAATCGTTATTCTGTAAAACCCGCATGATTTTCACTTTGTTCTCGCTCGCTTACAATTAGATAAAATATATAATTACCTTAATATATTATAAATCCGTGCAAATAGCAACTAATATTTTTTTCAATTCATTATACCCTTTCTATATGAAATATAAATGTTTCTTGGTGAAATAAAATGATTATTTCGAAGTTCCGCTCACCTACAAATTTTCATAGTTACTTTTATCGTCCCTAAAAGTAAGCAGCATAGCTTTATATTCCGCTTCGTACTATCATCGTCGTCGTTATTGTGGACAGTAAAATGCTGGTCATTTTACAACCGACAGATTTCAAACTGTATTATCATAATTCCATATATTAGCTGTTGCACGGTGGTACTCATTTCTATAGGCTACAGTGATTATAAATCGTAGTTATGATAATATTACTTTCACGGTACTGAAATAAATTAATTGGAGTAACGTCAGGTTTTATATTATATTTTTACTATTGAAAAACTCAGTGATTTAAACCTACCGGGAAGATAAATAAAAATAAAAAAGAGTGAAAACCTCCTCCATTATAATCTATTTGATACTAGTGCTACTTTAACATCAATAACCTGATTGTATTTTACAGTTGCGGCAATGAAACAATTTGAAAAATTTTTTTAAATATTAATAATTCCTTTCACGCGTTCTCCTGCTTTAGCAACCAACGTGCGTTAACGGCACCGGAGATGGTTAGGCGGTGAGAAACAATTTCTGCTGGGTGGGGCAGGAACCGTCCGCCGTTTCTGGAATTTTTGAACAACCGAGTCCGAACCACGACCGGAACAGCGGCTCGAACGCCCTCGGAATTCGAAGGAGGTAACGCGGATCTAATAAGAGCATATCCCGGTGCCCCGAATACCTGGCCACTTTAAAACCGACCGCACAGGCATCCGCTTCCACCACCCCGGTTTCCTATTCGCCCCCAAGTAATTATAAGGTATTTAATGATTAAAGAACGCTATTAAATTTCACACTAAACTCTCTCTTTCTCTCTCTCTCTCTCTCTCTCTCTCTCTCTATATATATATATATATATATATATATATATATATATATATATATATATATATGTTTATATTCAATATGTACGCTTTGAAATCATTGTAGGCAGCTAGAAATCTCTGCTTCAGTCTATCCGGCCGGCAGTCGAAGTACTGACTATCGGCTGAAACATTTTTGGCGCGTATCATAAAACTGGATGTTAATGGGTAGCTGGGGGTGGGGGTATACGGCGGGACGATACGGCCCGGTGTCCCTTAATTTATTACCACTGCCGCTGGAGGCCCACCAATAAATCAAAACCGCGATACGGCCCCCGGCGAAAAAAAATAATATAGAGCTTTCACCCGACCGATGATCCGCCTTCCACTCACAACGACCTTCAATCGTTCCGGCCGCCGAGAGATCGCCGCGACGCGAAAGCCTCCACCTGGCGGGACAGGGGTAGGCTTCTCCCTTGACGAAGAGTCTCGGCGAGAGGCGAACGGCTGTACTGGGCCAACGAAGAGGAGAACAAATTAGTTCTAAGTTTAAATTACCGGTTGCCGGTCAGTGTTGAGGGCAAAACATTTACAAATTCCACCCGGTAAATTGAATAAACTGGAAATTAAACTACCGCGTATATAAAATAGAGGTGAAGATTCGCGAAGGCCTTGCTGTAGGGCCTACTATTTCCGGGTAAGCCCACCGCCTCCCTTTCTAAAAATAAGACCTCCTAAATGAGACCCTAATAGGGCCCCCCGCCGGGTATTATTCTCGGCATAATAATATCCTCCGATCGAGCGTGGGGGAAGACCGATAGGCCACTGAACACTTTATGATGAGACAATGGCCGAAAAAACATTGTGGTTGCGTCAGGGAAATTTTATCTCACGGCCCGCCCAACTGTGGACGGCGCCGGAACCCTGTTTTTAACACTGCAATAATAATAAAGAAATCTGTGGGCCAGAATAAACTACAGAATACAACAAAGTCGCGACACTTGAAATGTCCGTTATAGAACGACAACGCGATGATTTTCGGAACTGAAAAACGATATACGCAATTTTATTCTCCTCTGAACTGTGCGTCATAGCTAAACAATTTACTATGAAATATAATCAGTTCACCCCACATTTGTCTAAAGAGTTTATTCCAATTAAATTCTCAATCTATGTTCCACGTAAAGCGCTACTAAACCAGATTTAATTACCGTATATTTTTTACGTAGTCATATTACGCATTTATTAATGGGCTCTATTGAACCCATGTATCCTCCTATAGCCAACATATTTCAGCCCATGTGAAGTTAATAGTCACCCTCAGAAATACATAGGTTTAAATTATATACCCGAAGAAACTGATTTCTAGGCTCCTTAATAAGCTAAGTGGATTTATTACAACTTATATACGTAATTGGAGTAATTAATTATTATGTATAAGTAATTCATTTCGATTGAGTGTGCACGGACTCGACCGTTTGAGCTTCATTGAATTTTCCTTACCTCTTTGATTACCTTTGATTACCTGTTTGATATTTGGACACATAAATAAAAAAATACAATGTTGTGATTCATTATTACTTAGCAATAAAAAAGAATCAGTCGATAGTCCCCATAAAAGAAATCAAATACCTAATAATTCGCCTAATACCTAATAGGGTAGCGTAATTCAGTAGGTAGCGTTGAACCGAAAACGGCGAAAATGATTTACGGGCCTATCTGCAACGTTTTAAGAACGATTATTGTTCACATTTAAAAACAATTAACCGGGACACACTCCAATTAGGGTTCACTGGAGCCAAGTGAATGGCTGGCCGATATAGCGCAGTGGCCAATGCGAGATACGCCGTAGGCCCGGCGTAACGGCGTAACTCTCGAGTGCAGACCGTGCACTGTCAAGTGGCGTGAAAACGTGCAGCGGCAAGTGTCCCGGAAACGTGCAGCTAATTGCGCTTGAGCCCAGTCGAGTGACACACGCCGATATCGGGCATTTAGCGATCGGCCGCCCGATGGACGCGTGATGTTGGGCCGTCATTCTCAAAGAAACATTTCTAATGCCAAACGTTATATATCATTTGCCACATATCAGCAAATCGGGTAACAATTCCCAATTTCGGTGTTGAACGACCCAATGAACTATTTTGCGTATAGATGAACATACCATAGATATAATATGGGCCGCCATTCTTTCATTCCATTCAAAAAGGGATAAAATGAGATTTCGGGTCTTTAATTTGCTAAAAATGAAAAAAGAATGGAAAATTCTTTAAAAATAAAAATAAAAATTCTTTAAATAATATATTTTCATAAAAACTAGCTTCTAGAAAGATAAAATCTTACAAAGAGATTAGTATTCTTAAACTTACACTTTTGTACAACTGACTGCCGAATAATCCGCGCTATAGATATCCAATTCCACGTATTTACTGGAAGCCCTGTCAAAATTCCAGAAGGCCCGGCCGATTCAGTCGTCGTATAATCGATAAGAATTCCATCATATTTGGAGTCCTTTCTGCTTTCGGCAGAATGCCAAACTGACGGGCACGGAAGTAAAACGCCTGAAATGGAGGCGCGACTTGGAGTAAATTAAATAAAAACAAAAAAAGGGAACCGGTGATTTATATCTCGAAAGTCGGTTTATTTAAATAAAAGTTTCGTACTCTTAATGACTGATTTGAATAGCCTAACGTGCATACTCCAAGTCACATATACGACGCAATAGGAACATTTCATGATTTTTATAAGAACACGTGTTGCGGGAAATATTTTTGAATTACACGTATAATTACGGATTCTGTATAACTGCCCTGACAGAGTTATTTGTGTTCGGGGAGAATGGAATAAAGCGTATTATAAACGCCGACTGGACAATTCGGAATGTACCAGAATGATACTGGCATTGCTTAATGTGTTTCAGATATTCAGGCTCTAACTAGGATAGTCACAATTCCAGATGCATTTCGTTTAATATACTACAACTTAGAGATGCGGTAAGTGTGAAAAGAAATCACTCTTCCGAGACGGTCCGGCGGAGTGATTTTAATCGAGAGTCGGACCAAACATTTAGACGATTGGAGTTTCCTCAACTGGAAATAAAACTGCAGTTCAACTTCGTAGTGCCCTAACTGCCCGCTCATACACTGATTACACCGTTAGAAGGGGGAGTCATTAAGTTACGTGCCCCAGTCATAAAATGCCGAGGCCAACCTTTCTCCGAAGTGTTCTTTTTCCATCCGGACTACCACTGCAGGAGGTGTCCATACTGTAAAAGCATACTAGATGTTAAAACATTAGGTTTCACAACCATAAAGGCAAGAAAACCTGCTTTGTCGATGACGGCGATGAATTTGCGGGACGATGTCGACACAAGCGGGGGCACGCCGATATATAATGAAAGTCGGTTTCGAGATAAAAGAGGCCCGTGGGGAAAGACGGAAACAAAAAACGGAAGGAAAATGCGTCCCCGACGTAGATTAGCCGAAAGAACCTTGTGGTATAAGAAACATCAATATTCAGCCGTTGGGCATTCAGAGGAAATAAAAAAACGACCATTTAATGAACTAAAAAAACTTAATTATAGCGTTAACGGGAAGAAACTGGTTTAAATACCGGTGGCGGGCTACCGAATCTTTGAATTTCAAATTAGATATAATATATAATTTCAAAAAAAAATTTAAATTATACTTTATAGTCAGAAATAATTCCGCCAAGAATTTTCACAAGCAATATATAAGAGGACTTACGCCAACTGTAAAAGAAAATTTTGGCCAGTGTTTACTTTTCCCAATTTTTTCTTTTATTTCGGAAATGAATAATTAAACGAAAATACCGTGTTAAAACGTCGCTTTATTAACGATAGGGAAACAGATAGTTCTTATAGTACTAAAGAAAATTATACTTCTTTACGCACCACACGACCGCTTGTCCATAGGCTACCGAAATTATATCCGAAACTTAAATATGAAAGTTCGAATAGATGTTTAACAAGATGAAAAAAAAAGAGCCAACTAAAACTGAACGGAAAAAAAAAAAACGCTGAAACTGAAATGGATAACAAAGCAACGTTACTATTATAATATCTCTACGATCGCAATCGAGACAATGAAGAAACTGGGAATTATTATATAAGGTAAATTAAAATTTTCAGTAATATAGCCAGGTATTTCCTGTTAGCACTGGCACAGGACGATTTTCTCTTTTGTCAAGAATCGATATAACCGGCTCCCTTTTCCGTGAAGCCACAAGCAAAACGCCGGGAAAACCGGTGAAAACCGCTCGGTGAAAACCGAAACCTTTCCGGGGTTAAACTGCTCTTTCTCGCCCCCTCCGTTTAATCATATTTAGGGAGAACGCCAACGGAGTGAGAAATTTCCGAGGCTAAATATCTTATTTACTCGTGCGTAATAGTGGGCGCGCTCGATATTCACTTGAACTCCCACGGCACTTGAGTTTCTGTCTCCTATTAACATTGCCGCCCCCCTAGGTGCTTTCTTGTTCCCCGACAGGCGACCGCCAGCGATATCTAATACCGTTTTATGCCAATTTCAGCGCCGCCAATTATGTACTCGCTGCCTTCGGACAACACCCCAAATGCGGACTTTCTTTGCGCGAAATTTTTCCCCCTATTTCCGGCACGTGAGGGCGATATTTGCAGGCGGAATCATTCAGCGTGTATAAAACCCTTTAATCGACATTCGTCTAGCGAACATTGTGGTGGGGGGGGGAGCGGAGAAAGAATCACACAAGCGGAGACCTCCAGCAATGTATTTTTCTTTTTCCGCATTTAGCGAGCGGTCTCGCTAAGTGGGGCGCTACTTAAATATTTGCCCGTTCCAGAGGGCCCTGCGGCACACAAAACTGCCATTATTCCGACCCATTAATAGAGGGCCGCTGTTATTCCCCCGGCTCGTTTCCTACATTCCGGTTACCTATTTCTCATTTCAGAAAAGAATTCAATTTGTACCGCTCAATTAAAACCCCGCCCGTTTTTCCGGTCTCGTATTTCGATTTCCGCTGGACAAACTATCGGGAATTACGCTACCCGCGCAGTTCTCCGAGGACAAACAATTTCATTATTTATTTTCACACCGCGATTTCAACATCGGAACACGGCTTTCCGGCAATTCGGGTCATCAATAACTGGAGTCTATTAGCCACGAGATCTATTCTCGATTCTGGGGTAGGCCGATAGCTCATTTATATTTAACGGGGAACGTCGCCAAAGCCGAGGTTTGCCGAAGCCGAGGTTCTATCGACTAACTCAGAAATGCCCAGCCATTAACAGGACGTCCAGAGAGTGATGTGACAAGCTTTAAAAATCATTTCAAGATAATAAAAAATCGTTTACTTCATATAATGTACAGAATTAATAGGACTGGGTGAATCATCGGCCTCATTAATTTATGCTAACCGCGATGACGAGAGGCCGAAAAAATTCTAGCGTAGAACCAAAAATGCCAATGTAATTTAGCCTTCAGTTCAATATTCATCTCAATTTGTCGTTCCAAACTCTTCTTTTTTCTATTTATTAATTATTGTACATATTATTGCTATTAATATGGCGATAGAGCGTGTTGCTTAATTGTGAAGCAGCTAGATTGCACTATTACTGTATTCTTAACTAATAACGTATTTATTATTAATAATGGAGGTCGTGTGGGTTAGCATTTAGACGCGCAGTATTCAAATTAATAATCGAAGTTTTGTGGGTAAGCATTAGACGCGCCGTATAATATACATTTTTTTATTGTAATTATATATCTATAGAACATAAAGAAAGATGGCAGTGACAGTGCGGACAGGATGCCCTACAGGCAATCAATAAGCCTGAGTGACTCACCACCCGCGTGAGTGAAAATGGCGAGAAGCCGAAACCGGTCTAGTAAAAGAACAAACCGGCGAGAGGAGAAGATCAACAAAACTACAGCTTTATGAAGAGGTTACTGTTGATTAAGACAGACTTACTTTACTCCTTGACCATTGCATGAAACACAAGTCTCGATTCCGTATCTTCCTAGAATTACATTTAAGGGACAAAAGGCCTAGAAATATAAACACAGACTCAGACCGCGTCCTGGCTGAGATCAAGAGATCCGGGGAAACTTCGGGAATACCAGAACTTTAGACCAGTTGAGACTCTTCCTTACCGCATTGTTAGAGGGGGAGGAGGATGTTTCAACGGAGACGATGAACAATGTCTGGAAGATAGAGTATGGACTTCTTACCGGAAATCAGAAGTTATACATAGCCAGTTCGGTTGTAACTTATACACATATAAAGTTACCAGTGTTCCCGCGGGGAATAACCAGTGGGGGCCGAAAATCGCAGGAGTGATAATATTGTAAAACCTGGCGAACAACAAACACAGAAACGAGCGGAGGTTTCCGCGACTAAAATTTAATTATCACTAAATAACAACTGGTGGAATCGCCTAATACTGTGAAAGGATCCTCGGTTAGCAGGGCTTGACACTTTGCTTGACACCATCTTTGGAAACCACCTAATAACGTATTTATAATTAATGATCGAGGTGGTACTGGTTATCGCTGAACGCACCGTATAATACAATTTTGTTGGTTATAATTATATACCCCTGGAGAATAAACAAAGACCGCAGTGACAGTGCTGGCAAGATGCCCTACAGGTAACCAATACGCCATGCTATGCTGACAGTGGATGGCAAGTGAATGACAGTCCCAGCTATTTGAAATTTTGTTACACACCTGTCACGAAAGAGCTGGACTGGACACCGTCACCGATAAGAAGGTAGAGTTCGAGGACGTCCGTCTAATTTGGGCTAGCTCCAACGTCGAAAAATGCCCGGATCCACCCGTTTGGGCGGCTGTAATAGAGCGGCTTTAATTAAACCGAAATATTCCGGACGGACGCGGTCTCCGTGTGAAAGATTACCGTACCCGAGCTCCCCCCCCCCCCTTGACCACTCCGAACCGACCGACCGAGCCTAAACACTGATCGGGCAGATTTCAAATTCGCTCTGCGCCAGAATTCTCAAACAGGATTCGGATTGCCGGATTCGTGGCGTCCGTTTTAATCGGCGGCTTATCAGGCTCGAGCGCCGGGCGGAATTTTAAATTCGAGCTGCCCAAGTCCCTAACGTGAGCCGACTTGTATACGCTTAAGGGGAATCCCAGCAAGACTAGTAATGGAACAACCAAAAAAACCCTTATCGGTCTCGACACACTAGACGTTTAAAATATTGACGATATTGATATATCGGCACAATTGCCGATATTGATACGGTTATTCCAAGTTAGGTTATACAAAATATAACTAATATTACAATTATTTTTTACATATATTTCAATTCCCGCTCCTTTCAACTACTTTCCCACTTCCCTTACGGTTTGTAGAGGGAGATTCGGGATGTGGGAATTGATTAAGAATTTGGGTCTAAACTAGATGTAGAATTGGGGGTGAACCTGGTCGCGTTAATTTTGACTTTACCCAAGTCAATTTAAGGCTGCCCATATCCAAATGGAGTCCATCGAAAAGTAATTTGGAGGTGGTGCCCGAAATATCATCCCAAGTGGCTGTATGAGTGAGGTGCGTTCATACACCAGTGTAGCCATATAGAGCGGTCGTTCCCCAAACCGCAATAAAGCGAGTGCGGACGTTTATTGTCATATGACCTGTCACAGGCATGCAGTCTCGGACACATCCCCGTTCAACTCTCTTCCGGGGACAACGCGGCGAGAAATGAAGCCACCCCTTACTGCCCTATTTCTATATCGGGCTTCTAAACCAAACCGGATAAAGACTCCTTTTTCTTTTCAACTATAGTCACAACCGTAAAATTCAATAATACATTGACGTTAGAGTAGCACTATTAATGAGTAGAGAATAGCGAATTTTATTATCGAATTTTACAGGCATTTAGTAACCTGTCGGGCTGCAACAATCTTGGATTAATATTCCGGTAAGTTGTTCGTCATAACCGATTAGCACGAATTCTCAAATAGGCCCCGTATTTAGCGTTATTCGACAGCTCGGAACAATTCGTACGCGCTCGCAACCCCGATTACGGTTTAACATATCGAGCAAACCGCAACACCAACATGACAGGGTAATGAAGTAATTAATAACAATAATTACTCCACAATAAAAAATACTTATGTATTAATTAAAAATATGTCACGGTGGTTCTCGTAAGAAGAAAATTCTATTTTTTAAATCTATTGAAAGCGACATTGTTTTTGAGCCAGAACAACGGTACAAAGAAAATAAAACCGGTTCCTCTTTTTTTTATAGCTTATATTATAATACGTTTATGTGGTCATGAGTAGATTAGGTATGAGAGAAATCTGAAATACGCTGTAGAACAGAACTCACGCCTGATCAGAGTGCAGTCTGCCCCCGTTTATTATAATGTCTTTAGGTTGTTTAAGACAATGAGCCGGCCGGTAGAGGTGGGTGGTGCTCGGGTAGGCGGAGCAGGTGTCCGGTTATACCCCCCTTTGACTGGCGGCCCCTATTCACCCGTACAGGTACACGTCCGGACCACCACCTGTCCCCTCCTTTTGTCCCTTTATCACCGACGACGGCACACTACTAATCTATGCATACGCTCCATCTCGCATATCCCCTATTAGTAATTCGGGGACTTTAACGGCTCGATTCGCCGACAAAAAATGGGCGGAGTGTAGCTTTAGAAGAGAAAAAAAACTGTAGATGTCCTGTGTTTATGTCTCCTCTCGCTGGTTAGAAACACGCGGTATCCAACCCCCCCAATTATTTCCAACCCCTCGCAGACCACAAAACAGGTATTTAAAAAAAACTATAGTGGAACGACGGCCTCAAAAATAGGAAATAATAATTCGAGTTTTTATTGGATTCTGTTGACCCGTAAAAGAGAATGAACTAAAAAACTGCGCCGTTTAAGAGGACTGCAGGAATCCCTTGCATTGTACAGTTAATGGGCCCTTGAGATATACGACATTATGCAAAACCGAACTTAATATGTGATGGAAATAATTAAGATGAATTATGAGAAATGAAAACACCTTACTCGAAACCTTCCTAGATAAACTGAAACCCGCGATTCTTGAATTATTGAAGGATATAGGTATTTTAAAAAGTGTGATTTAAACTTTTCTTATTTCAATTGATCAGAATATCGGGTAGTAGGCATGGCTGAAGGTGCTTTCGTTAATCTCCGATACTTCCAAAGATCGTTAAAGAAGGTGTACTTACACCGCAAATTTCAAGGGATGGTAAAACCGCAATTTCAAAACTGCACTATCATCGATTTCCTGTACACCGTCCCCAGTGCCTCAAGTGTATAGGGCACAGAGTATAGTTTAGTAGATCCGAATGAGTGAAAGTGTAAGCTAAATTTATCTACTGTAACTTTATGCCTAAGCCTGACTAAACATTTTTATTTAGTTACATTCGTTAATCAGACTCGATTCAATAGTTCAAGTGAACGACCGACGTATTAAAACTTTTTTTATTACTCTTTTATTGTCACAAGTATAAAATACAGTAAGCCCAAATATCCGAATAGCACTGAAGATAGTGGGATTTCGACCATAGGATGGTGTTTTTTATTCGGAAGTGACATTTGTTATATTTTTTTATTGTAAGGCGTAATTATAACTAATGTTTTTTTTAAAAGAAAACCGCTGTAATGTAGAAGGCCCCCGTACCCTCCTTACACCGCGAGGTATTACTGCCCATTTTTCCTCTGACACGTCAGTAAAAATGAAATGCAAGAAAATAAAACCCGAGTCCGAGGAGTGGTTTAAAATGCGGTCCAGCAAGGGAAAGAAGCGGTCGGGCTTATTGAAGGGTTGCAGGAGGGAGAAAAGGGGGAGCGTAAATGGGCGGATAAGGAGGGATTACGGAGGACAGGAATAAAATATAAGTGGAGCCGCCGCTCCGAGAGAGAGAGAGAGGAGAGGAGAGGGAGAGAGAGAGAGAGGGGGGAGTGAGGGAGGGAGCGAGGGAGCCTGTCACCGTGCGAGCTGTAAATTGAAAATTTCGACGTCTCGGAAATTGACTCACACATTGACCTGGATTTTGCCCACGCGACGGCTTATATTCTGATTTAAAAATCTCGATTCTGATCCCTTCATATTTGCCCCGGCCTTAACACGCTTTATGCCCGGCGCCCCGCATAGCGGTCCCCAAGCTCGGGTTTACTTCGCGTGAACTCCCGACGGAGGAATGTCAAAAACGTGGACGGAATAGAACACAATGCGCCGTCAGTCGAAAATCTATAGATCGAAGCATAAATTCTGCGAAAGACATGGCACCGGGTGACTTGTGGAATTATGGGACGAGTATACAAACCCATTTTAAATATTAAATACTTTCATACCTTAAATAAATATTTGCAATGTGCTAATTAAGCGGAAAGTTTATAATAGGAAGAATTATATATTAATTACAATAACCTGAACGCCATTAAAGTTTATATTTATAGATTGAGGAAAGATTCTCAAAAATATCATTATGTAGTTAATAATATGTCCAAGTCAGTAAACGTTTTTTTTTTTTTTTTAACTTTATTTATTGAACAATCAACTAATATTAGTTATAGGTACAATGGCGGTTTGTTTGGCTAGTATTAGGGAGAACTTCCAAAGGATTGGGAAATAGGTTGTTCTTAGGATGCTATTGTAGAGGTAAGTTAAAAATACTATGGCTCGCCTAGGACGGTGGCGGAGTACATCTGACGTTATTAAGTCGTAGCCGGGGGCTTTGCGTGCGGGGAGCTTTCGGATGATATAAGCAACTTCAGAAGGTAGGATAGCCTTAGGAGGAGGGGAAAGAGGGAGTGATGATAGTAGAAATTCAGATACAGAATTGGTGTGATCTGTATCAGAATCAGGATTTAGTCTGAAGGTTGTGGTCAGGTGTTTAGCGAACTCGGCCGCCTTTTCCGCATCAGTTCTGGCCCAAGAGCCGTCACTTTTGCGAAGAGGCGCACTCATTGCTGGATAGGAAAGAAGTCGTTGGTGGCTTTCCACAAGGAATGATCTTGGGTTGAGACCGAGGATATAAAGGAGTTCGGAATGTAGCTGTCGGGATAACTGGTGAAATCTAAGACGATCGGAAGGATAACGAGTACGTCTCCAGGCAGCTCGAGCTCTCCTTTTGGCGGTTATGAGGAAGCGTATATGTAATGGGAGATTTAAAGGAGCAAAATTTGATGGAAATGAGGAAGGTTGAGAAGCTTTAGAAGCTTCCCATGCGGAGTTTTGGATGGTTGCGGTAAACATTTCTACGGCTGCATCGATTTCTGCAGGGGTTTTTAAGGAGATGTTAAGATTTATGCGGAAGTCTACGAGGTTTTAGAATTGGGTGCAATCAGTTAGACCTCGTGTAAGGGATGGGGGTCAAGAAACTGGGATGGGATGAAGGTTGAGTAGGAGAAGTACTGGAGTATGGTCGGATGTCAGAACATCCAGGACAGATATTATGCTGTGGATTCCCCTTACACCGAAGGTGACGAAGAAGTCAAGGAGGTCAGGAAGGCGAGAATTATCCGAGGGTCAATAGGTATAGGAGGATGGAGAGATGGAGCTATAATTTTGGCACATTTCGGTGTGACCTTCTCGCGATCACACTCGTTTGCCCTGTGGTTTCCTCCACAGCGTACACATTTTTGTTGCAGGCTGCAGTATCTACTGCTCTGCCCGAACAGTTGGCAGCGAAAGCACTGTGTCACTGCTTCCTGCTGATTATATTTTTCTACCTCGACTTTATGGTAGTAAAGGATTTTATTCTTGAAGTCCTTTAATTGGACTTCGTTTGTGGATATTGCGACGAATGTCGGCAGCGGCCTCTTTTTCCCGTCGCCGTCCGTCTTATTCATTTGTATGACCTGAATTATGCCAGGGATGGTAGCCTTCAGGTCGGTCATGATGTCGGAGACGGGGGCGGAAGTTAGGAGACCGTGAATCACCCATTTCTTCCTCCTGTCGCTTTTGAAAGCGAACGTGTGGTGTAGTAACCCGTTCGCTATGAATAGCGAACTGGAGCTGCGTGGTCTTCCTTGGTTTTCGGGAAGACTTGGGTGGTCCTCCCGGCAGACTTAAATATCACCTTGTGTTTGGTGACTCGCTGGCAGTTGTTGATGAATCCTTTGATGTCAGAAATCGTTCCACTTACCACTATCGGTGGAACCTGTTCGACTTTTTCTTCGTCGGTGTTGAGGTGTTGGAGTACACCGAATGGATTACTAGTGGGTACCTCCATTCTGTTCTCCGTTCGCTGTCTTTTCATGGAGGGAGTCTCCCCCCTTCTTGTGTCTTCTGGGTCTTCTATTTGCAGCTTGCTGAATACTAAGTCGCGCTGCAATAACACAACACTCACTGAACAGGCGTGGACAGAGGCCCGCACTCGTCTAGGTATGTCGCAAGACAATGGGGGTGAGCAGGTAGTCGAGAGATGTTATCCCTTCGGCTTCTCGAACTCAACTGATATGTATCCGCAGAGCTCTCTCTACGGACCGGATTATCGCACTATCCCTACTCTAGCGGTGCCCCTATAGCCCGAGACAGCCGGCGACGACAGGACGGTGAACACTATTTTTTTTACAATGTTTTTTTTACAATGTTTTTTTTACAATGTTTTTTACAATGTTTTTTTTACAATATGAACACAAAGTTGTCACAACGAGAGAGAAACAAACGCACGATTAAACACAATCACGAGCACATGTCATACACGAAAATTCACTAGACAATGACCACAATAACTATCAGAAAACATAATTTCACAGCGCAAGGTTAACCACGTGCGGACTGCTAAGCGTCAGACAATGGAATTAGTTAGTCAAAGTACAGACTAAATGGATAATTGTCCGGTTAACATAAATTTCTATTTCAATATTATTCTGATTACTCGGCTAAAAGAATTATACAAGAGCTATACTGTTTGTATGGTGAGGTCCCGGAGAAACGGGACATTAAGAACTGTATGTAGGGTGAGGTTGGAGACATTGTAGGGTGCGTTCGTTATATTCCTTAATATTTGTTTGTCAGTTTGTCCGAACTGTCTCGTCTATGTGAGAACGTGACGTGTACACACTTGTTGCGGTTTACTTTGATCCTCCATCTTTTTAACCATGTTTGGATTGTGATTATGTAGGATGGAGAATGCGGTATATTAGGACTTGGATCCTTTGGATGGCTTTGTCACCAGCAAATGACGCTAGATACTGGTCTAGATGGTTTATGTATCATTTTGATTATTGAATATTTCCATAGTACTGGGAATAAGAAAAGGCAAAAAAATAATTCGACATCCGCTGTTTATATTTCTCGATTATTTTTTTTATGTTGGCCACCATATTAAAAACAATATTTTTTAAATTTCAGAATATTTTCAGGTATACTTCAAACACTACTAGAATACTATGCTAGTAATACTAGAATACTTCAAATTGAGCGGTCAATTAAGTCGAATTAGCATACATTTTCTTTCATCGAACCCAAACTGGCCGTCATTTATTGGCGCTGGATTATATGCAAATGGCGTTTAAATTGTAATTTTGTCCAGGGATGAAAACCCCCCTTCTCATAATTCTATACCCGGTTCCATTTCCATAAATCTCTTTCAGAGAAAATAACGCGAGGGATTCGTTTATGTAAAGTTCAGGTCGAGCAAGCTATTAAGTCCCCTAAAATTAACGAAACTTTTGGCAGTGGATTTAATTATACCCCTGGGGGGGAGTTAAATATTAACACACATTCGTTTTCGAGTATTCTCTGTATCAAAGCTCGTTTATTCGAGTGGTGAAAAAGATACAGTGAACACCACAGATAAGCAAACATCTGATTGTATTTCATTCGAGTATTAATAGTTATTTAATACATTTGAAAAATGATTAATTTGTTGTTACACACAACAAAGAAGGTTTGCATATACGCAATTAAAGCTAGTAGAAATCAATTTGAGCACCCGCGCATGTCATTATAAAGCGATCTAAATTAATTTTATATTCCTCTGCGTCAGACCAAAGTAATAAATGTTCTTTTTCCCTTATCACAATTTATTTCCTAAAATTGAATTCTGCAAACTTAATTTCATATGATTGGACTTATTCTATTTATTATCCATACAGGCCGTTAATCCCAATGTCTGGTGTTTGACCTAGACCTCCCGGTTAGCTCTCAAATACACACAAGTCATTTTTCATCGGACTGAGTCAATGCTTCCTGGAGTTCTTCCAGAACTCTAAATTCTTTAAAAACCCCGCTTCAATTTTCAAGAGTTATGTCGGGAACAGGAAAAGGAAGGTGGGGTGGGGGAGTCTTAAAAAGCAAACGTGCAGTTACCTCATAAACTGGTTTCTCTCGGGGTAGAAAATTTTCTGCGACTAAACACATGCGATACGAGTATATTAGTTTTATTTTCAAAACTTAATTGAATTGAATTTCATTACGTTTGTCAGATAAATATCTCTTGCAAAGTCATCCCCATCTCCAAAATACGGTTGGAGAACAAATTCATGATATCTGTTGTTTCCATTTATATCGACAATGTCCTGGCAGAAAAATACGTAATCAACTGGTTCAGATTTATAGGATACACGCCTTATTTTCGCATGGATATGAATTGGTATTGTCACAAAAAACATGATTAAGCTGGAATATTATAGTTTCCTAACGAGATAAATATGCTTCCGTTTGCTTTGTGAGGAAGATAGGGTTGTCTGGAAACTGCCTACCCACACCTTGATATAACGCTGGAGAAATAAAAAATACTGAAATGTATGTTTTATAACACCATAATATTTCAGATGAGCGGACGAATATGTTTTATAAAATTAAACCAACATTTTCAGTTTGCAAGAAGTTGCTGAATCCCGAGGTCAGTATACGACGCGTTCCCCTCCGGTGACTGTTATAATGAATGTATTTCGTTACTATATGAATGTAGTATCATTTGCACTCGTTAAGTTTAAATAAACGCTAACATGTGAGTGTAATTAGCTAATGATATTAATTGAATGAAAGTTCGGTCGGCCGCTGGAATTACGGTAGGACCCCAACCACCGGTGATTTTAAAATTCACTTCTTTTTTGCCGGAACTTACTCTCATTATATATGAAGGGTTATACTCTGGAGAGGCGGCCTTACAGAACTATCGAACCGAATTCCACTGAGAGTACTCTAGTTTACGAGCTCCTCTTGAAAAGTTCAATTGAAATTTTAAAATTTAAATTCCTGGAATTATTAACTGAATATACCAGTCGCTAAAATTTTCGTTACAATAATTAACATCTGAAAAGATAAACAATGTTGCCTGTGACTCAGGAACTATTTGTTAGGTATATGTTAAAAATACAAATACTTAATTTTTCATTGAATATGCATAGTACATCGTAGACATATATAAATTTTGTTTGATAGATACATGACTGCCCTCGGTTCTTCTAAATTTATGTAGAAGCATTGTCCACAATGCTGTTATGGTAATAGGGAAAGTTACTTAATAAAAACATGAGAACTTAAATTCCAAGGTTTTTATATAGAACCGTATTCCTGGTATCATAGACTAGTCATTTTTGAGTAATTAATTCTTCCATTGCCGAATAAATTTTCCAATAGGCTTTTATCTTTAGATTCATATCCTTGCTTCGTATAATGCCATGCGTGTCAATAAAGTTTTCAATGAATAATTCCCGGAAGCTTGGAGGGGTATTCAGCCCGGATACATCAAGCTCCGCGTTGTTTAATTATGTTAAATCAATTATTTTTCCACATTATATAATTTAAACAAAAAATAATTCAGGGCAACTTTTCTCCGGCCGTGGGACATTGCAGAGAACTTTTTAAAAACTTCTTTAAGACTAAATCGCGAATAATTTAAATAATGAAATTTCCCCCTTCAATTCATTAGTTAGGATTTAATTTCTTTTATTTCGCTCGAACTTAGCGAACTTCTTCCTCTACTTCTTAAGCGTTTAGGTTGGTTTTTATTCAATTTTTATTTAAATAAATTATGGACTATTCAACCCCAGAGGGTCTAGTGCCCTTGGGGCCTTTCCTATTTCTTCATTATCCCGGTTAAAATCTGGAACAAGAAGAAACTTTGTTGAGGAAATGTAGCATTTTCTTTTGCTTTAAAATTGTCAATATATATTTGAAAGTTTTTTTTCACCTTTTATTTTTGTACAATCAACTACAATATTGTTGAATGTATATTTCTTGTGTCAATGTCTCGATAAAAGAGACCAACCTATGATGGCACTTTTGACACGAACAATTTACGGCTCCGGACTAAGGAGATCTCTATGCCAGTGGCGTTCAAGCCGACGCGGTGGGGAGGACGTTTGAAAGTAAATGTCAGTTTTGAGTTTTCGATTGAGCTGAACGCACCTCAAAACGAATAATGCGGACAAACTTTACTTTATATATTTGTAAGATGGTAATATTCCAAAGGACACACTTCGGAGCTTTTTCATCAATAATTCCTTTTGGAGTAAATTCAAAATTTTACCATTCCTGTTTTTTATTTTTGAGACTAAGCTGGCCATCTTTAATAGCGTTAATTCGTTAGTAATGTGATTGATATCAGCAGAGTAATCATTCGACTGCACGGTATAAGTAATAAAAGAGATAAGTAATGGAAAAACAATTATACATTTAGGTATCCAAAAATGTTTTAACATGAAATACACGTGTATAAATGAAATATCGTCTCAACTGAACAGTCGTATGGTAGTTAATCTAATAAATCATTTTGTTAGGGAATAAGGAGGAATATAAAATTTGTGGGCGTTTACTAGATAATATATTACAAGTTAATAACTTATAACTTCTAGTGTAACTACGCTATGAGATGCTGAAGTTTGAAGCTCAAACAGGAGCTAAGAGCTTACAAAATTGCATAGTCATATATTCAGCGCGCTTTACGTAATATTAAATTAGAGCGTTACATAAAAGATTTCGGACTAGATTTTGTATTACTCCGAATGTAGAACCGCGTATAAATGTTTTAAATACTCCGAAACCAAACTTCGAAATTCCGACGGATTTAATTATCCGTTAAGCGGGCGCGGGCGTAGGAGTCCTTCAGGGATATCCTTTTATGCAAAACGGGGGCGCCGCGAAGTTTCGGTGGAAGGGGGGGAGGGGCGGTCAAAAATTATGCGGAATTAATTCTACTTTTTATTTTATCCGCGGAGCATAAATTTGTTCTCGTTTGAGGACCTAATGAATATGCATACGGGGGCCCGGGACTGGGCGCCTGGGAACGGAAAGCGAAGAATTGGGCCGTGAGAGTCGGACTCTTTTTTTTATTTTGCACGATTCCGGTAAAGGTCCCGGACGGTTGGGGTTTGGCAGAAGGAAAGGGGAGGGGATTCCATAAGCTGGAGGTCCAATATCGTAAGCCCCAACCCCCTACACGTCCACCCACTCGCCGCCGCAGCCGGTTTCCACCATCGAATCCCATCGCTGGATTCGACCGAGCGCAATCCTAAGCCGATTGTTCCCCGTTCCCGAATCTCAAGCGTGGCCCACCTTCGAAATGTCCGAAAGGAACTCTGCCCGATATTAAACTGGCGGCCGAATACCACAGTTTTCAAACGGAATCTCGTGTATATTTCCGACACTGACGGCCGATAATTGAATTCCGACCCGGCCCTCGATATCATGTACACTCGCGGATCCGATAAAAGAAACCTTGAAGATTGATATTCTCCTGTTTGTTTTGTTTGTAGTTCCAGTGAAATTCTCGTGTGGAGGATCGAAAGGATTGAATGGCATCCGCGACACAGACTGAGGCTCTTGGGCCGCCACGTACATAATAAATAAGACCTAACATACATATTTATTTGAATCAGAATTTACTTACTGACCAATGTCAATAAATGTTATAAAAATGTAATGCAGCTATTCAATTACACTTTTATGTGCAAATTTAAAAAATCTCCTCCCGCTGGTTTTGTCGTCTGGTTGATCTGTTTCCGCTCTTTCGCGTCGCTATGGCGGTGAGTCACTGCAGTCTTCCTATACGTTCCAGAGGTATATAATTATAATCGACAAATATCTATTATAGGGCAATACAAATATGTATTATTTCCATGTAATCCAATAACATGGTGTTAATATGCGTACGAGGTAGATTATATGAATTTTACTTAAGGAATTTATGTCAAAACGAATATAAAAATTTTGGCGGTTAGATAGTATGAGGCAGCTGTATGTAGAACGGTATAGTTATATAATCTAAATCCATCCAACATATCTTTAATCTTCCGCGATCCCGAGACCATCCATACCAAAATATTTTGATATTCATACTACCCAGGAGCGTCAACTACCTTCTAAAATAACAGATATTTCAGAATGTTTCGGAGGAATACTAAAATGAACGAGAGGGTAAAAGTAAAATGTCTTTGAAAATATAATTTAATAATTTTAACCATTCATTTAACGTTTACATTCAAGTAGAATCACTCCCCCCAGCCCTCCAGCACTCCCCTCGAGTGGTTTGCGTTAGATTTTTTGACATCCCCCAAAATAACATTTGGAAACGTACGCCCAGAAAATATGGTTGGCTAGGACCCTAAAGTTTCTCTGGAAGGTTGAGTTCATTTCGGGCACTGTTCCTGAATTATGGCCCTGCTAGAGCGTAAGGGCCACCCGGTAGGCCATAAGAAAACCGAGGATTCTTTAGCACGAGAGTTCTTGACCTCGCCCCGTTCATTGGACTCCTTCAATAGTGATCTGGAGTAACCCTTCCGCTGTAAAGTTCAAAGGAATTCATAAATTGTAATAGTAAATTATAATATAATCGTAGTATGTTTTCTGGATTAAGAAAACTGGCATAAGAATTAAATACTAATTAATTTTCTCATAGTCGTCGTATGACAACAGATCCTCCAATATGGTCTCCAAACAATACATCAAATACTAACTAAAAGAACCTTGAACTTTTCATAAATACGTCATGAACACATTATTTCGCTTGGAACCCTCTGTATAAGTTAAAGTTCTAAAACAGTTCGGAAAATAGTTGAGAAACCTTAACGAATTACTGAAAATTGAAATTCAATTAAATTATCCCAATTTTTGTCGGGACCCGAGCTATAGCTCATAACCTCTATTTGGGGATAGAAAAATATTTTTTATTAATTATATGAAAGCCGGTGCGGCGATCAACACATAATAGTAATTCCTCGAGGGGTAAATTACTTTTGTCCCAGCGGGTCTAATGAAAAGTCAAGATTAAATAATTATTTTCAGGAAGAAAGCCTTTAAAGAATCCGTCAGCAGAGACATAAGTCGACCGAAGTTTGAGTCACCACTTTTTCCACTGCGGTACTATTCAGTCGAGTACCCCCCCAACGGTCCGCCCCGTTTCTTCACGACCTTTACTTCACTTTGCACTTTATTACGCCGGGACTTATATCTTCTCAAAGTTCTCCCGAAGTGCATTTGTTAGAGATTTCCAGGGGACCTAATGGAACCGAGAGCGCGATAATCGTCCCAACTCCGAATACGGGAAAAAGCCAAATACATCTGCCCAAACTTTATTCCAGGTACGACAGGGAAAGCAATTTCCAAAAGTTATTTACGATTCTCTTGGTGTCGAACGTCTTTTTATTTCATTCTGTTTTTTTTTCGAAGACATTGAATACAGTTTATCGCGCGACTGAATTTTTACCAAACGTAATGGTGTAATGTAATTTAAACAATTTTCAACTCCATTCTATTATATAATGTAACCAACAGTTATGTAATTATGTAATTGTTTTTCAGACTGCATCGATACCAAGCTACATTAGCATAATTTCTTGTCATTCGTTTGTCTAGCACTAATATATTTGTTTGTAACCTAATTTTCATTCCACATATCTTATAATTTCGCTCATATAACACAACTCGCTCCTCATTTTATTGAACCACTTCTGGTCAACTGATTAGTACAAATATTAATAACATTGTATAATATCGAGAGGTGTTTTTTCGATGTTCAGCTCCAGCTTTCCTAAGAGCTTACACGAGTCATTATAAAATAGAAAAAGAACTGGAAAACAGCTTGTTGGAATGTTAAAACTGCTTGTTAATCTCTACCTTGGCTTCTTGGCTGTAAGCGAGCGATAGGACGCGGAAAGTTGTATTGTTCGATAATATACACAGAATAGACGAAGAATTATGCTTGGTCTTCGTTATAACGTTTATTTCTATGCAGTAGAACGTTGTATTTATTATTTCCTGTAATGCGGAAATATTGCGCAGATCTTTTCGCGAACGAATTACTAAAACGCCATTACTAAAACGAGAGGGGAAACTTTAAGTTACAAACTGAAGAGGTTCAGCTATCAAGCCCTCAGTCTAACGTATAATCGGGAAGGGAGACTATTGAGAGCTAATTTGAAACTGGGTTTATTCGAACCGGGCTAAGTCCGAGGATAGGGCCAAGATTTACAGCGGGAAACAGCAGAACACTTTGTTAAGTGGGAGAGGAATTCGCTATTTAACAGGAAGCCAAATTTATCCCGTAAACACTTCTATTAACGAGAATATTAGCCAGGAGAAATATACTGCCGGAATGGACTTTTGCCATTAGAAATCGCCTCCCGGATTGAAACTGTTGACAATTCGGTACTCTAACATTGATGTTAGAGCAGTACTAACAACGAGTATACAATAATGGAGGAGATCCACTGGCTTTCCCCCTTTTTTATTTTTATTAATTTTTGTTATTTAATTAATTAATTTACTTACTTATTTTATTGTATTTATTTATTTTTTCCTACACATTTAGATTACGTTGCCACTTCCTTTTCAGGCGTCTGGAAGGAACGTCTCGAATGTCGATTCCGTATGTCCAGATAGGTTTAACTATAGTATTATATGGTAATCATTTATTGTTTAAACATAATTTTGATCTATTATCCAGTAATCTAAGTAGTGGTTTGTATCGTCGGTTAACGCCCAGTCTTTTTAACTTTATATGTGGATTCTATGTCAGTTTTCTGTTTATATAGAGGCCCAGGTATTTTACCTTATACACCTTAGGGGTGTTACCAGGTTAGGGATACTGGCGGACAAGTGTCTCGTCTACACACGTGTAGACTATTCGGCAAACGCTGTTTATTAAGAATAAATAGTCAAGTCGAATGTACGCTGTATCATTTTCGAGCAAGCTCTCTTGAATTTTATGAGTACAAATTTATGATTATGATAAGGAATAATATTTTTTAATGATACTATGTTCAGACTGTTGAATGCTGGGGTTTGAAGTTGTGTTAACCTTAAAGATTTTGGGAGTTATAACGGCCAGGACGTCGGGTCGTTAATCATTTCGCAGCACGTGTTCCACGAGAGAGCTGTCGGTCCCACACAACACACCTAATTGAAAATGAATCTGTAAAATGTCGAAAACACGGATATATTCATAGGCTACTGACCGAGAAATAACAGTCACGACAACCCAAAATATTTATCCCTAACTTACAAAATGGAGCTGGGTACCAGCGAGGATATTAAGCGATAACAGAGACACGAAAAGAACAAGTGGCGGACCTCCCAATTCACAATAATCATACATTGTATGGAAAAACGCGTAAATCGTCCAGTGGGCCATGCAATATCAGAGTAACGGAGATATCGAAAGATCTGTTGCTAACGGAAGACGCACAGCACGTCCAGAAGCAACGTTCTTTTTCATATCTACCGCGTCGTAAAGATTCATTTGTCCAGCGTTATTTAAGCGACGCATTTTTCACCTTTCTTCCCTCGGCGCCCGGGAAACCCTGAAACCGGACGCGTTCAAAAATGTTGGCGGAAATTCTCTTAAATTGTGAGGAAAATCTAGGTTCAATATGCCCCCCGGTTTGTTTCAACCACACCATTTTTCCGCGATCTCAACATGCCGACAGTTGAGGAATTAATAAGACCCCGGTTTCTAAAGTTTCATTCCCGTCTCACTACTCTTCCTAACTCACTCGTTGAATGCCTCTCCTCCGTTAACCGCCTTTTATCCCCCAAAAGTGGCGTTTAACACTGGCCTAGAGATCTTCTATAGCCCGAATATACGACAAAAGTGCCATCATTGAGTGGCTTCTTTATCATGAGAAGCAAGCGACAAAAGTACATTTCACAATTGTACATTCAGTGTAGATTGCACAATAAATAAAAAAAGCTTTAATATCTTATTTTCATTCCCGTACCTGGTAATATAATCGATTTTGCTAGTAGACCAACAAATCCCAGTAATGGCACACTCAAAAAGACATTTCAATTTCCTTTTATCTAATTTCTAAATTTATTTTTAGCCGCCCACATCTAATGTAAGGCATGTGATAAATTTGGATTTTTCTTTGGTTCCTTAATTGGGCCTCGACATCCTTATAATTCCTCACGAGGAAAAGCAGGCATTATTTGTGGGAGGGCCGAATAAAACAGCGACAAAAGAAAGACTGAAACGTAATTATTAAAAGTCGATATTTCAAAACGGGCGAACAGTATAAATGACTCGTTATGGGGGGAGGGTGGAGGTTTTGACAGACCAAAGCCCAGACGGCAGTAAGAATACGCGAATGGAAGTCTACGAAAGGGGGAGGACAAGACACAGAATTCCATTTGTAAATACGGAGGCAAAAGTCTTTATCGGTGGACAAAAGCGGTCCCTTCCGAACGCTCCGGAAATTCGGGCGCATCGTTTTTTCCAGTTGAAAACCAATTAACTGAGGCACTAAGACATCTTATAGACCGATGGCAAAATAGAACAGGTATCCCGAAACGAGACCGATGAAATTTATTTCCTTTTTATATTCACTTGTACAACATTAAAAATTAAACTTCTCTTAATAATTTTAAATAAGCCTCGCTTTCATTCTGATTACAATTCGGAAAAACCCGATCTATATAATACAATTTGCACTCATATTTTCTTACAGGTACATTCAGTAAGGACGCTATGCTAATGTTGTTAGATCTAAACAAGTATTTTCAGTTTTTGTTGAGATCAAAATTCCTTGTAAGCAGGAAAAAGAGGTCATATTAATTTACATATACTTGCTTGTGTATATAATTTAATTATGAAACAAACAGAAATTTTAAGAAACAAGTTTGAGTACTGAGGAAGGCAGATAGGGGGTGTCCAATAAAGCGTGGGCTTTCCCGGGGCCGAAATCGGGCAGTCGAGCGGCGGCATTTTCTAAATTGACTCAATCGTCATTAACAGAGGCCGGAAAACAGGAAGAGGGGCCAGGGCGAACGGGGGAAATTTTCTCGCCAAAATAAATCAAGGGAAGGTTCCTATTTTGTAGTCTCTCTCAGAATCTCTCCCTTTCCTTCTCCCTCTCGCTATCCCTCTCCCTCCGTCTCTCCCTTTCCCTCTGTCTCTCCCCCGTCGTTGCTACATCAATCAGCGCGCGGTGGTTGATGGAGTTGGACGTGGAGTTCCGATATAAATGCTCGGTTATTGAACTGGAGAAAATTACCGTACGCATCATGCTGAGGTTTTAATTCTAATTTATGCCGGAGCGTAGATACATGTCCATATTAGGGCAGACCCGCCTCGAAAACTGCAGGCTGCACATAACGTGACGGTCCAAAAAGGTTAGCGATCGGATATGATTAATCGACTGAATATTAAATCGAAGCCAAAGTAGATTCTACGACAGAATTTGTGATTAGCGGTTACTAGGTGGTTTATGATCTGAAGTTACATTTTTCAATAAACATCCTTAAATCGGTATTTCGAGCATGTACTAAGATGCAGTACATTGACTTTCCATTTTAATGTATGGCATATTGATATCAATCTTCAATTATTTTTAATTGATTTATAAAGTGCAATTGTATTCAGCCGTTATGCGCTCGGGATATCGGGATCCCTCAGAGTTCCTCTAATAATTGTGAATAATTTCGCGATTATTGCCCTCATCTTGGGCATTGTCCCTGGTGCCATTCGGAGCCAAACATAATGCGATTCTCTACCGAAATACCCCACCCCCACCCGGTCACACACGGCTTCGAGTAACGAGCTTTCACGCAGTGGGGGAAATTGGAACGCTAACGGCTGAATAATTCCGGAGCCGCGGATTAATTCGGGATAAATATTCAGGTAAAAGCCCGAAATTTCCATGAACTTGTAATTCCAAATCGTATTCCCTCCCGCAAACGTGCTTGTACGCCTATAACGCGAACCGAGAGAGGGAGAGCTGTTACAGGATTCAGGATAATGCCTTATTGTATCCTACGACCGCCTGAATCTCTTAATATTTATCCTACCCCTTTAAAATAAATATATATTAAATTGTATGTATTGAATACATTATTTTTAATTACGGGTTAAACTACAGTTTATTAGCTACGGGTTAGCATTAAAGGCCCCGTATTATTTTTAATAATATAAGTCGTGCGGGTTAGCATTAGACACGCCGTATTTCTTATCATTAATCGAAGTCGTGCGTATTGGCATTAGAAGCGCCGTATAATAACAATTTTTTATTATAATTATATGCCTCTAGTACATAGAGAAATACCGCAGTACCTAGCCACCATAAGAACGAAAGAGTTATTGAAGATGAGAGCAGCCGATACCGGTCTAGCAGAAGACCTAAGCCGCGAGGATGACAGAAAATAGAGAAAAGTGGGGTATTCTAAACAAAAATAAAATGGTAAATATATTAAAAATTCCGGTCGCGTATAAATTTAAGGCCCAATATACGCTTTAATCAAACCGGCGAACTATTAATTCGCCCAGTGCGGTTACTCTTGTCTGTATTCTGCATAAAAAAACACTCGGGGGATGTCAGAAAATTCAATGTAAACGGTCGAAGGGGGTTGAATTCGGTTGAAATAAGGGGAGGGCCGAAAGGGAGATGGGAGACAATAAAGAGGGTTAGGAGGGGGTGGGTATCACTGCTCTTAGCACAATTGGTAATTAACCAAGAGCCCATCTGTTGACTTCATATCCCTCCGGATGAACACCCTCGGGCTGACTACTCGGTAACTCACCCCCTCCCAGGAAAAGGGAGGATTTAGGCTCTGGGCGGAATTCACCGCTCCAACTCATTCCATTCCCCGCACGGACTAGGTGCCAAGTATGAAATCCGTTTAAACATGTAACATGTTATATAAGTTAATCCTTCATTTTACACTCCTATATATGCCTCCCACATTTTATTAGACCTCATTTATTTATTTTAATACCTAATGGCGATAATCGCCCCAATATTAAGGCACGGTCCGACTCAAAACTCCGTATGCGGGAAAATCACAATGCAGCTGCCCAAAACCGAATTCAGGTACGGTAAGGAAAGCTATTTCCAAAAGTTGTTTACGATTTTTCGATTTTTTATTATTTTTTAACTTAATTTTCATTCCACACACCTTTTAATGTACTCATATAAAAGGACATAAATGTAATATCTTTCTTTTAAAACTATATTAATAATATTTTATAATGCCTAATATGACTATAGGAAGCGGATAATAATGTGGAAATATGATATGCGGATAGTATGTGAACGAAATAAACACGATTAATAAAATGAGAGGGAACGTTTCAAGTACAAACACAACAGGTTCAGTATGAGATGCGAGCTACCGAAACCAGTCTAGCAAAAGACCAAACCAGCGAGAGGAGACAGAAGAACGCGAAATGTACGGTAACAAAATATACTTCCTTTCCATCCAGGTCCCTGTACAGAAGGAAATCGGAGTAATTTAGAAGTTTCGTTTTCCTTATTTGTCTAGGATCTCCCTAAGAGTTGGGTTATTAAGCGCCGGGCCCAAGAGCTCGGCTCGGCTAAGACGGCCTCTCGGCGAGGGCCGCAGGGGATCCTTGAAAATCCATTTCGGGATTACTCAACCCCCTTTTATAGTTTTCCCCTCCGCCTCCTATTTTCCATAATGTCCGAAGTAGACTTTCCTCCGCCACGGGTCAGTTTTTCCGGCGGAAAAAGCCCGGCCGAAAATTGGCCCCGAACGCGATGATACCCGACCGCGGAGAAATGCTCCTACTGTAAGACTTTAACTTTCTGCCCCTATCTGGGACCTGTAATTTTTTTTTCATTCGCGAAAGAGCTTTCGAAATCGGGTCTGAAACAAGAATAATTTAAAACGATCCGAACTGGCGGAGTAGTTCAACTAGATGCATACAGTAGATTCTACGGTTATTAAATAGGAATTATAGAATAAATTAGACCTCGTCAATGGTGAAAACTAAACGGCGACCTCCTCCGGAGTCTTTAATGAAGGGCGGGGGACCTCTGAAAGAATGGTCTCCTCAGAACTAAGTTTAAGCCGGTCCCCCTAGAAAATGAACGTGTGTCCGCCCTGACTCCCTTGGGAATTCCAAACTGGTAACTCCCCCGGGAGAAGGAACAAAGCCGACTGCTAGGAACTTGGACTCTTGTTCCCTACAGGAATAGTCTGGAACAAGAAAAACGACGGCGGAGTCATACATCCGATCTTGAGTCTGAGGACATGGATGAATAAATACTAATCTTCCTTTCTAGACATTTTCTATATATCTCCTACAGAGTATGTAGCAGACTGATGCAACAAATCATGTTTCTACAGCTAGAAATGTATGTCCGGTGTTGTACCAACAAAATTCAGCATCTGTGATGAAAGACAGTATTGGTTATTTTACACACTGCTTTGTTTAAATTATACTAATACTTTAAATATTTAACACGAGGAATAAATTTAAATTTATTAAAAAATTTAAGAAATTACTAAGAATTATTAAGAAACAAGAAATTTAATATATGTACTTAGTTATTTACTACACACCAAAAACTTATTCGCGCAAAATAATTGTCCGAATAAAGAATAATTCCCATATTTTCCCGTCTTCAGTCTACTCTCACTGATTTGGTCTTTCGGTAGACTGTTTCGGGCGTTTTAGCATTACATACACAGTACACAGTACATTAGACGGGGCGTATAATATAAACTGTCGATTATAATTATAATTACTTGCAGCTCATTCTTCTGCCTCCGCACATTTAGGTCTTATGTTAGGCCGGTTTCGTGTACTTTCTACCTTCAATAGCGTCCCACCAGTACATTGAGTTGCCGGTATGAGATATAACATCGCTGCGACAATCGGACGTGATGAATCAGGATGTTCCGCTACCGTCACCAGATTTCCCCGACCGATCACAACCAAAAAAATGCTTCGTCGGCCAATCATAGTCTTCCTTACACAGCAACACTTTTATACGCCATTTAAAAGATTTAAAGTAGGAGAATTGTAAGTTATTATTTTCTTTAATTTAGGATGGGACTTTAATAAGAAAATAGGTAAAGTTGCCGAAGATGGCATTTTTTCGTCCCCACATCTTCTGCCTCCCTTCTCCAAGCAATACCCCCACTTTTTCTTTTTACAAAGGCCGATTGTGTGTCTTATATATTGCTACTTTACATTAATTGCGCAACTACTGACTACGAAAATGAGTCATAATCTGCTACCGGTCCGGGTAAAAAGCGAGAGCAGATTTTCACACCGATCTAATTTACAAATAACTATGGGATACGGTAGATTTCCGTAGATGAACCTCGGATAAGTCGTATCCACTATGAGAGTGGATACTATATCATTTTTTCGGCCGATGATATGTTGTTGGCGTCCGCGATGTTGAAAAAAAATAGCGGCGAAAGCGTTGTTAGTGCCGGCCGATTAGGCCCCAATACAATAGGCGCCGCGTCGCCCCGATAGTGGGGACAATAAACAACGCCACTGTCCCAAAATACGGCCGCTGAGATATTCCTTTTTTTAGACTCTGGGGATCCCAAATTGAACGCTCAAATCCCTCGGAAACCTGAGTGGGAAATATTTTATCCCCTCCATATTGTAGCGGTAGGAAGAACTGGGAACAATCCGAGCGCCGCAGAGAATGAACACGCTACAGGAAACGAGAATGGATGGTCTCACATAACAGAAATTACTATTCCTCTATTATATTCTATCTCTTAGATTCTTATATTATAGAAAATATTAGAATCTTCAAGAAAATGCTACTGCATTATCAATAAAATCATTCACTGTGAAAAACATTCCTCTTCGAGAATATTACAAAATAGAGATTTGTTATATTTATGCTAAGGAAATATTAAACATCCCTGCCATTATTCTCATAACAGATATTTCGCAGGTAATGAAATAGTAATTCTTAAATACCCAATCTTATAATGCCCGATAATAGTTTTGTGTCTTCATAATTGTTGTATTTATTATTATATTTTATTATATTAGTATTATTTTTATTTTGCTAGGTAATAGGTGAATAAAAAAGGTATAATCCCAAGAGGACGACACCCCACCTTCTGGTATTTAGAGGACCCCGAGGTGATCTGTTCTTCAGTCGGACCCTGATGATGCAACCGGTAAGAGTTTCGAAAGGAACACCCGAGAGGGCCCCAGAAATAAAGGGCAAAAACCACCCTGCTTGGTGGAGCTCATTCAGGTTGTTCCCAACACAGCAAAAATCCGGAAATTGCAGCGGGCCAACTCTTGCTAAACGAGGTTCTTCCCACAATATTACGTCAGAACTACCGGGAGTTAGTAATAATTCAAGTTCTGGTCGCGGTCACCTTCGCTCATTAATTTTATTATTTGTTTCACAAGCGTGCGCGTTAATAGCCGTACATATTAAATCGCTTAAAACGAAATAACCCAATGTACACAGCAAATCTGTATGGATCAAATAATCCTCCTTATTTTATCATTTAACAGTTTCCCTCCTACTTAGTCGGGACCGGTTTGGGAATAATTAATAAATAATTTTCAGAAACTCCGAAGAAGGACGTCCTCACAATGTCAGATCGGGTTCGGCAGCCTTTCAAAGTTAAAGAGCCCTCTAAGTCAAGTCGACCGCCCCCTAAGCCGGCCGACTTAAGGCGACGCCAATCTCCCAACTCTAGTGAAGGGGCGGCTTTGAATAATTACCGGTCCGGTCCAGGCTGCAAATAACGCGTGTCCCTTCGCCCGTTCACCTATTCTACAGGAAATATTTATTCAGTCACTCTAGAAGTTCTTCGAATCGAGAAGAAGATAGGATGACTCATCCAATCGTCTCGAAGAATGAATAAATTTTCCACATCAGGAAAAAACCATGTTCCCATGTGTGCATACACACACACACGCCATTACATCTGTAAAATAATTTATAATAACGATATGTACATAAGTGCTATATAAGTATCGATTAGCCGATGATGAATTTTCAAATACGAATGATACGATTTATAAGCAATACCTAAAAATAAAAACATCATAAATATCAAAAATTGATTTAAAAATTTAAATTTTGCTCTTACAATCCTCGTGAGTAGTAGGTTCCAGTAACAATAATGTAATGCTGATCAAGTGAAAGCGTTAGGTATTGAAAATGTATTTACTAAATACTATATGTCACTGTATAGTGGGATAATTTTAATCCCCTAGCGGATCATCATAATAAAAATAAAATCTTCAAAGGTTAAATAAATGATTTCCTGCCCGAGGATCGTCTAAAACCTATCTCATGAATTCCAGTTTTCTTTTTGGGGATATCCAAACGCCAAAAGAGGAGCCAAAGCGCTTCCAATTCGAAATCGATTTCTTTTGACTCGACGCCCTTCAGTCATGCTGTCTTTAGGACTTGGGAAAATAATATTTAAGGCGTTTCGAGTATACAACGAAGGGCGGCGTTTCGAACTTCCATAAAAGACCGTCGTCTACGAATCGTGTCACCGGGCGTTTTGTCCTCGGACCGCTTAATTTATAGCAGCGTTATTAACATACTGGACAAGCGGCGAATCGCTACTTGGCCCGCCGCTCGCTTAGTCATACATATCTCTTAGTCCTATATATCTCTGTTTTTGTGCAAACGTCGACAGTACCAATGTTAAAAAAGTCCTCCAATTCGCCAGATAGGGGCCATAAGCCGGAAACCTTTTAGTTTAAGTCAACAAGGAAACAATTTGAGTAGGTGAAAAGAATTGCTTTTACAGTTAAATATTTTATAAAACAAATATTTTTCGTCGCTCTCTTTTATTGTCCTGGAACATTCTCGTGTACCACATGTAAAGAAAAAAGAATCCTTTGTTGAGCAAAGGATATGATCTCGCAAATTCACCTATATATGTCAATAACGGCGACCATTCACCTGGTCGTTTAGCCTACTCCCTCTCCCTACTGTATTATAATGTATAAATGGATAACGAAATAAAGAAGAACGCAGTTCTGGACGACACTCCGGTTAGTTTAGACGGATGTGCTCCGAACCAGTCTTAGTTAATTATGCTGCAATTAACCCTTCTTCGAGACCTTTCCTAAGTTGTATTTTTTAAATATTTTTGCTTATACCTTCCCTGTAAATTGAACGTGTTCAACGAATTTACCGGTACCCTTCTTCAACCGAATTCTTTACAACGCGTTCCCCCTATTTATTCCTGACAGTTAGTGGGCGGCCAGTAATTTGGGGAACCGGAATGGAGAGGATTTCGGGTATATTTCCTTTCAAGTGTCCCGCGAATTAAAGCCGACCCCCGGGCAAATGGAATAACTAATCTAGGACCTACCCACCCGGGCACATCACTAAAACTATCAGGACTGTATAAAATGCCGGTTTCGTTAGGCCTAATTTGTATTAGCGTCGGACGTCTCTGTCTTGGTCGCGGCTAATTGAACCGCCCGTCGTTCCGCGTCCAAACGAACTTCGAAGAACTCAATTATAAACCTCCGGATTTTGTAAAATCATTTCATGTAAATGTATGAAATTACATGGAAGTCATGTTTATGTATGTGGATATTTACACGTTAGGAATTGGTCGTAGATAGTGAAATCGGGGTTTCAGTTCCTCTATAATTAAACAAGGGGCATTCCCAACACCACGAGTGCTACCGGCAGGTAAATAAGTTGTCATACTGTATTATTAGGCTTTCATTAAAAAAGTATATTGTTTGACGGCAGAGTAGGCAAGTGAAGTACCGATATATTGTGTCCAACCATAATTTACTGGCAGAATATACTGTTGCTATCTCAAGGACTCCTCAAAATTATATTACAAACCTTCACCAAATACCGAGCAGGTATCTCAAATTATTTGAAGCTGAACCTCGTGATAGCGCGGTTATATGCGCCATATGCAGGTATTAAGGGTTTAAAAAATGTTTAAATTAAAAATGTGAATAGTATTAATTTAAAAACATAATGTACACGAGTACAATTCACCGGCTCTCTGACAGACCCCCATTCGCGGTTTTCGCTTCAAAAGCCGAAACCGAACGTGATATAAACGCAAATGACAGGGGTCGGCTGGCCAGAAACGCGTCACGTGTTGCAATTCATTTGGCTTATTTAATTAAAACGAAGCAATTACGTACCGATGAAATATTAACACCATTGCATATAACACGAAGGGGTCGAGAAAGCTAACAGCACCCGCGATTATTGTTTAATGTTTGCAGTTGATGTACGGAAAAGCAGTTTAATTGTTCTGGTCATAGGCTGCATCATTCTCGGTACGAGCGTTAGGAATGCACAATGTAGCTTATCTCATCATAATTACCACACACTTTTATCCTTTTTGTATTATATATATGTATATATATATATATATATATATATATATATATATATATATATTATCTTGCTGTGTACCTGGTCCCGGGTTACTTAAACGGCTGTGGGTTCTTAAAAATTTCACTGCTTGAATCAATACGGCAGTAGTACAAAACATCTATAGGAACAATTTTTGCTAAAAAAAACGACTTGAATATGAATATTGAAAAAATACAGTATTATTTATAAAGTGACACTAGTATTAACTGGCTCGTTTTCAAGGTGGAGAGTGCACGGTCGGTCGGGTAAAGTGTTATGAAGTAGATGCTCAAAACGGAATCCCCGGATATGGGATATTTTATGCAAGGATTCACCCCCTGCCGCCACACATAATTAGCTGTGAAGATTGTTTTGAATTTGTAATTATAAACAGTCTAAGAGGTTTACTTTAAACAAGTAAGTTTATTAAATCTCGAGTCGAGTTAACTTAGAACATTAATTAAGGAGGAGGAACCGGCTGGGGAAAAGGAAGCCAACTACTCGGTCCCGCGGGTCTAGATTTCATCAACAGGTGATATGTTCCATCACATATGTTGAACGCGTTCCAGTTAGAAGTTATAGTTAACTTTATAGAATCGATCAATTCAATCGAAACACCTTTTTACTCGGAAATTGCAAATGAATGGCGTCAAAACCCCGATTTTTATTAGGCGAGTATTGATTATTCATGAATTTATAATATTAACCTATTTACAGGGCTAGAAGGGTGGAGAATGCAACAACTACTGAATATCATGCACTGTACAATTAATAATGAAGAAACAAGTCAGAGAAGCTATGGAGTGGATCTGCATGAATATTCATTACATATATAGGGTCACAAAGAAAGGACATTTCTTCTATTATTAATTTACTCATCGTCTGGTTCAAAATAGATGCGGGAACATAAAATATGCATGGAACCAATGGCTACTGACGTCATAAATGGCTTCTTAATAATACCATTTTGGCTCAAAAGTACCATTTTGAAATATGATAACATAATAGCTTACTATAAAATAATCGATTCAAGATAGAAACAAGTTTTATTTTCTTTAAATACAAATATTACATCGATAAAACGATATACAAATCATGATTCGTACTTGCATTCCGGCCTACGGGCCTTTCTACATATATATACTTAAATATTGTAATACATTAATCATGAATTTTTAACAATATTGTTGTAATAATCGGGAAAATTTACAATAAAACCCCGAGAACTTAAGCTACACTCACTTCATTCACTCATAAGGTAATAAAGTTTACATGAACTGCGCAAAAAAACAAGAAGTCTCACACAACAAAACAATTTGTTTGTTTGTCTTGCTTTGTACAGTACAAGGAGAGGAGATTATGCACTATCTATTTTTTATTTTAATTGGCCATTGTATTCGTTAACTTCTTGCATTGACATTATCATTCCCGTCTCTTGAGAGATTTGTATTTTCTAGATAAAAAAAACAGTTGAATCCGTATTCACAGCCTAATCCCTCCAGTCAAGAGAGAGACCACTCCTACTAATCCTGCTCTCCGACCGGAGGCAGAATGTCCTCCTGACAACGAACCTTTTATAGAACGCACAATCAAGATGAATGCTTCCCTTTCCAGAGCGGGAAAGTAACACTGGCGGTGGATTCGAAAAAAAATGTTATTCCCGACAAACAGCAAATACGAAAAGGACTCCTACGTGTAGAAAAATACACCAAGCGTTAAACAATTACTGTCACTAGATCAAAATCAAATCATTGGTTATTGAAAGTTGGTTGGTTATTGAAAGCCAAGAGTATAATTGTGAAATTGAAACGTCACCCTTAATTACTTTATATCGCATTTTAGAATACCTGTTTTGTGGTCTGCGAGGGTCACCCTGTATTCTTACCAAACAGTTATACGAATGGGGCCAAAAAGGGAAAATATATTTACAAAGCAATACCACTTGGGTACAAGCTTTTCTTATATCTGGGGGGGTTCGAAGTGGGAACCGAAGTTTTGATTGTTGCCCCGTTCAACACAGTCGGCCCAACTTCTTTCAAAATTGTCTCCCCGTGTTCCCCCACTGCTGGAGCTGAATAAAACAGAACCCGCTTTAAAGACTCCGAACCTTCCCAAACTGCAATATTTTAAATGTATTGAATTGGCAACTAAATAATTGCGCATTTTTCCCATCCGCGAATTATGATGTACTCATATATCGGACAGTTTTTGTACCCAAGATGGCGCCAAGTAATTACTTAAGACCGTATTAGTTGGAAGATGTAAATAAAGGTAAAATACAAATAAGTCCACCTATCGGTGAAATCCGCGATGATTTAGTTACCGTTCCAATAGAAACATATAAGCATTATTGCGACGCGTTGGCGTGAACTGAAATGCGAATTTTATTTAAACATTTTCTGTTATTTCAACGCGAAGTATCCCGAAATGATTTCCGGAAATATTTCCTGGTCTCATCGCAGAATAGAAATGTCTGGACATAAAGCGGGTCTACCATCTCCATAACGACGCATTCAACCGCGGTTGATAGATAGAATAATTATCAGGAGTACAGTTCGATAGACTTTCCATTAATCGAATTTTGACTGGAATCTCTGGATGCGGGCGATGTTGGATTTCTTGGCGGAACCCCATAGTTCTATTCCGTAAGTCCGTGTCGGTTTTAAAATGGATTTGTATATTGTCAGTTTGTTTTCTATTGAAAGTTTTGATGTCCCTTTCAAAAGAGGTCTCAGCAGTCCAAATTTGCGATTGAGATCTGTTCTTTGGAGTCGCGTATGGGGATTCCACGTACATTCGTAGATCTCGATTAATCACTTAATATCGAAGGTATACTTAATTATGCTTACTTAGCTTAATATCGTGGAAAAACTCAACGCCTACTCCGTATGGGTGCCCTCGTGGGAATAAACAGGCATTTTTTAAAATCCGAGGGCTTAACGACAACTGCCGAAAGTACGGACTTTAGCTGGACCGGAAGGAAACGGCCGCTGCTCAGGGCAGGACCCAAAGTGAAAATGTTCCTCCCCCTTGTTAATTAAATCGTACATCCGCGCAAGAACGAATCTCAATCCATTTTCGGAATTAACGTCCGAGCTGAAGTGGTCTGGATCCGCACTCCGGTGGTCCTGACCGAAACATTATCTCCGCAATAAAACCTTTTTAATTAAATGTTACTCCGGTTCCCACCCGTCTTAAACAATCCTCTCCGACGGGTTAAGTCCCGTTAGACTTCCTTTAGTTTTTCTTTTTTTTCTCCACGTTTTACTTTTTCTTTTTTTTATCCCGTCGGCTCGTCACCTCCGCCTTCCCAACCTCCCGCCCACGACTCTTTATACGAAGAACAGACGATATTAAACCCCATTAGGTTAATTGTTAGCATAAAGATTACGCCGATGCTATTAAGGGTGGGGGCTATAGCACAGACAAGGCCATAAAATTATCGAATTCACGGGTTCTTTATATTAGATTAAATTTATTCCCCTCTAGGAAATGCGGTCTTCCCCGAGTAATCTTGCCTAAACTGAATTGCATTAAAAAAAGGCGGCATTAAACGTCCCCCGATAAAATAGTTCCAGAGGAACGCGATAAGAAAAAGTCGTTCGCCGTATAATGTACACGTTCTGATTCATGCATATTTATATCCCTGTACATTTGCTAAATTAAGAGAATTTATATACATTATCCTACCTTCTGTTGTTTCCTATAGAGTAAATGGAACACGAGATAAATTTATATTTTATAATTTTCGAAACGGGAAATTATTGTTTTAAACATTTCGACCGGGCGAAGCATTCCGCCCAAATTACCAGCGACTTTTTCCCCGAGGCGTCCCTCCACTTTGTATTTGAAAACGGTGGCCTCACGACTATTCTTTTATACGGAAGGCAGATGTGACGGAACAAACTACCAAACGAGGAAATGTCAAATGATTACGACAACAGTAACGCGTCAACCCTGATATAAAAATAATAAAAAATAGATTCTATAATCCTATAACAATTTATCACCACATACGTATTACGGCATAATCTTGTGAAATTAGTGAATTGTGAATATAAATAAATTATTATTACTAAAGTTTCCAACCGCGAAAGTATCCTTATAATATTTCTAAATGATCAAGAAATAAATACAATGAATTGAATTACAAACAATCTAAAATAAGCCGTTATAAGGAAACATATAGGGAATTTGTTAATATTCTTAATACAATGTAATAAATGTAACTCAAATTAAATTTAAAGTCCACTGCACACGAGTACAATTTAGCCATAACAATTAAGGTAAAAATACTTTTAAGAAACAATCTCTTTTATTAACAAGCACTGTTATTAATCATCTTTCGAATCGTTTTTCTCAAGTAAGTACGTCATGAATTTCGCTCGCTAGCCTTAGCTGCTGGCAATTTAATACAAAAGCTTGATAAATGTGTTATATAATCCATTAGAGTATATTCGTTTTAACTATTTTACAAGGTTATTTAGAACACTCAGGAGGTCTCGTAAGTTTCAGCTATCTCAGTCACTATTAAATTACTTTCACTATTTGATTTAATTTCCATTAAATACATTCCCGGGGGGTTTTAGGAAAACTTAAATTACGGGTTAATTTATCTAAAGAAGAAAAGTAAAAACTACCGGCATCAGCACACTCTAGTGAAGCGTTTCCAGTCCTATCAGTTACCGTTCACCAGGTAAAATCCTTTGTGAAATAATACCTTTAAAATATACCATCGCATTTTAATATTATACTAAAAGGAAGTGTTCTTTTTCGAGAAGTTCAGCTCCCATTAATTTTATCGAAGTGGTATCCATTATACGACTGGAACGATTCAAATGGAATTTATCGGGAATGACTAGCCAATACCCGTTGCACCACTTCTTTCACACAATGTTTAACTAATATTCAAACAGGCCATTCTTGTTAAACTTACCGCACGTTCGTTTAGAAGAGAATTTACAATGCGAATAATATTTCCAAACGTTTAAATAGAACAAAGGTTTAACGCGGCATTTATCTAAAACGATTTAAGATCTTGATCTATGCTCTTCGATTAACGCACTTTAATCGGCTACTAATAAAAATTGATTCCTGTTTCTGTATGAGTGCATCTGATTGAAAATGCACTACGGCTCACTTATATTTGTACTTGTACAAATAAATAACAATAAAAACAAACTAGTATAACTAAATGCTCATTCTGTGCGCGCCAAACAGTTATTATCACTACCTAAAAACTTTCGAAGCTCAAGGGGGTCAGCCCTAATACCCTGATTTCGTCTGGTAAAACTAAGCGTTTATTGCACAGTGCAATGTGTGTGAGTGGTTGTGTGTGAATAAACGAATGTTTTGAGTCTATGTAAACTACGTTCTCCTATGTTTAACATTGTAACTTTCCCTATTACCAGAACGCCATTGCAAATATCTTAATTCCCAAATGAATGTATTAATCCCCTTTATGTAAAAAGACCCTAAACCTGGCATGTATTAACGAACTGTGGATATTGTAAACGATATGTTACGTGCATTTAAAGAAAATAAAATATTTGTAAATTAACAGACCTTAGGGAGCAAAAATATTATTGATTTATCACTATTATCCTCTTAATAATAAACTGACCTTACAGGAGCGAACTTTCATTCCAGTTTCCAAGAGTAGAAGTCACAAATAACAGACTTCAGGTCTGACACCAAAACAATTCTGTTAAAAGAAATTATAACCTGAAAATGATTTCACTCTGTGGTTGTACATATTCCTGCTTACAACACTTTTCCATATTTATATGCATAAATATTTTCCTAAAACAGGGATGATCCGACGGTAAAATTCTTTAAAAATCCGGTGCCATATAATGTGAACTAAAGATAATCTGACCTTATCAAGAACGTACGTTCATTCTGACCGGTAAGGGTCATAAATAACCGACTTCAGGTCTGACCCCAAAACCCTTCTGTTAAAAGAAATTACAACGTGGAAAAGATTTGACTCTGTTGGGGGGAGGCCGTTTTATTGGGGGACGGCTTACCTCGGCGCTGACTACGCGGCTTTTCCCCCCGGGCCAGACTCCTTGTAAATCATCGCTCCCCCTTCCCCTAATTAGATACGGGACAAATGCACAAGTGGCTTCTCTACCCCTCGGCACTTTATATTGTAGGCCCAAGAATTTATTAGGCCGTCCAATTTTCATTATTCTCGTAAAGCTGGAATCCCGGAAAATGGAGTCGGACAGAAGAGAGGCCCAATTTACATTCGACTTCGTGTACATTTGGTAATGGAAATCTAATATGGATGTGAAGTCGAATATTTTCCACTTTTAAAATATTACATATTACAAAAAAAAATAGGATTTAAATCACTGGATATACGCCTTCATATACAAAAAATTCACCTTCTTACACCTAAAATTTAAACAACTTGACGACTGTATGTCTTACAGTATATATCCAGATTTATAAACAAGTTCGTATCGTTTATTTTATAAGAATTCTGTTTGCACCAATTCGGCTAAATTGGTAAACGCTTGAAAAAAATTAGTACAGCTAAATCATAATTTTTATGAAACATTAAAACACTACATGACTACAGTAAACAAAGGGCCGTACATTGTAGCCGCGGGAAATCGCCGCGCTAAAGCACCCCGAGAGGGAGCGTGTTCAAAAGACGATATCGGGTTTTGAGCGTCGGACCTGGGGGAACATTTCATCCGTACAGTTTCAAATCGACTTTCAGAATATATAAAAATAATTTGGTCCGGCGTCGTTTCCGCTACCCCGGGAGACAGCACTGACCCCCGAGGGGTTAACTGACGGATACAAAAACTGTCAGAAGCACTCAGGCTAGCCTGAATTTATTCCCCTTAAGAAGCTGAGTATGCACGATCGAAGGACCATCGGATCGAATAAATAAAAAAATGAAAAAAGAATCCCAAGAGTGAAAAGGTGGCAAAGTCCCGTGTGCCGTTGGCCGGCCGCGTTTATCGGCGCTAGTTTCTGCCCGTAAAACCGGAGACGGTAATAATATTTATGACGGAAGTCCCCGTTTTACGGGCGCTTATTGCCGGACTTTACGACCAGGAGTTTATTCCGCATTTGACAACTTGTAACTGGTTACAGATAGGGTGCCTCTCGAACCAAGTGAAATCTAATGACGGGCTCGGAGACTGAAAAACCCGCCTTAATGTCAGCTAAAAGCCTCGATTATCCATTTTATGGATGCCCGCGAGACCATCGAATCCATCCTATAAATAAACTAGGGCCATAAATTAATTATGTAAATTTTCGCCGAACCTCCTTAATCGAATGAACCCTAGTTACAAAATCGAATGAGGCCTAACGCCTAAAGCGCTTTGAAGTGCCGACTGTAAATTCGGAATTCGCTTTTTACGCCCCCCCCCCGAATTTGTCTCGCCAATCTGCTAAGTGCCCACAAACAACCTGAATAAGAACCTGAGAAAAACAAGTATTAAGAGTACATAAAAGAAGTAATTATGTTGTCCCTTATGTATCATTCTACAAATAAATTAAGAAAACTAATACACAAAAAGAGCTAGTATACAAAAGGATTGACATAGGCAGAGATATTCTAATTTGAAATTTAAGGAATTATATGTAAAGAAATAGTGTATCCTCGAGAATCCTCTACTTCTAGAACTAACAAAACCTAAACAGTTTGCCGAATTATATTAAAATATATGTTATCAAATCATTTTATCAATTGCCCTATATTACAAGCGAAAGAGTAACCTCTATAAAGTATTTTGAGGTATATAACGCTATATAACATTTAAAATTATTCCCTGCTTATAGCAAGCATACGCATATATATATATATATATATATATATATATATATATATGTCAATCTTTTCTATTTGTTTTCAGGAAAAAACTGGTAAATGAAGAAGGGGATAAGTTACGACGGGGGTATGACAAGATCGCAGCTCAGTCAGTCGTACGGATTCTCAGTGCCCTACTGTGCTCATAAATTTTCGGCCTTAGACGCCACTAAAGGGTTTTTACGCGAGGGCGTATGTACGCAAATGTAGGCTCCCAATATAGGGGTAGAGATTCGAAAAATTAAAGAGATTATTCTTTGCCTTGCCCGCCTTTTATGACGGCCAACTCCTCTTTCAGCTCCGTAGTTCAGTGCCAATTTTAATTTCGAGTTACCCCCGCCGGCCATTGTACTTTGAGACGGGACTTAAACTTTTCGGACCGCCGAGGTGCCGAGAGAAGGTGAAAGGCTCTGCGTTATTGTGGAAGCGGTGGCAGAGAGGCCAGTTTAATACTTTGGAGGGAAACTCGCAGACTCCCGGTTTTTAAGAACGAAAATTAAACACCGCAGTTCTCTCGATCTCCTGTCTCCCCTCGCTGGTTTGGTCTTTTCCCAGACCGGCTGCTCGCCACTTTCACTAGCTGCGTCTGTCAGTATGGCGGCGAGTAACTCTCACGCATAGGATGGTTGTGGGACATCCTGCAATTTTGTGTGACATTTTGAAAATGTTCGATATTTTGAACAGTTCTCGGCCAGTGAATGTGAACATTCACCTGACAGTTCAGGCAGGATGCCCCAAAAGTATCCCATGCGCCAGTGATTCACCAGCACAAAGCAAATGAACATGTATATATACACCCCCACTTTCGCTTGGTGGAGCATAACATTTTAATAACATAAGGTAAGTGTTTGGCGGAGTATCATCATCATTTCTGTCTCCTCTCTCGACCGTATTTACCTCCGCTGGTGACTCCGAATGTTCTCCAGTCTGGCATTAACAATTGAAACACCCTTAATAAGAAAACAAATATTCCTAAATATAAAAAAATACCAAATACAGAAGAACTCAAGAGCAATCAAGAACTTTTTCATTCTTTATCCGTCAATTAATTATTATTACTTACTATAATTAAAATGAACATTAATTTCGTTATAACATCCTAACGCTTCACCAATAAGCCCCAGTCACTGTAGGAGAATAAATCGAACTCCAATATTGTTGTGAGTTTTAATGTGGCTGTTTGAAAACGTTCGGACGATTGATAATCCTAAAATTTGAATTTTAGATAGTAAGTAAACATTCAAAATGTTTGTTTCTAATCCTATTGCGGACTTAGTGCTCATGATTTCTCGATGCAATCAAGACCTAATTTTCACCATCTCATTTCAATCTGTCGGTGAAGAGAGTTTTCAATAATGCCACCCGTGTATACTGTCTTTTGTTCCATCAAAATGTGGACCACAATTGTAGAATGGCATTTAGAGATAAAACATTGCCGCAATGATACTGCTGGTACACAATCACTGCTCAACAGTTCGGTCCCACGCCATGCAGATTTCGGCATCTTGTCATGGTCAGTAATTAAGTGAGGTACTACCGCATCTGCCTACCAAATATTCCGCTGCACTGTAAGTGCACTTATAGCACGTTGCAACGTCGCTGTGATTGTATTTCGTGGTGTGAACATTTTACATTTAAATTAGTACATTCTCTTTTCCGTGTTTTGCTCTCAACACTGCACTTTGACTGTTTATTAAAACTTAAATTCTGAACTTTAAATTGCTATTGCCTCCCCGATAATTCTGTAGTAATAGTTATATTAGATTTGTGTTCTTTCGAACTAAATTTTGTGATTTGTTCTTAGGCTACAGCGGATTTAGTTGGCTAATTCATGATGAGTTTTATGTCATGAAATTCTTCAGCCTCTTTGCCCTATGTAGCACTTCATATAACTGCAGGTGATCTCGTAGGTTTCTCCCGCAGTATTACGTGATCCTACCGGAAGTTGTTTAGTGATAATTCGCTCTTCTTCATCGTGGGCGGACTGGTGAGTACCAGCGGAGTGGATGAGCACTGGTGTGTTTAAGCGACGAAATGCAGCCGCTGATGAGTCGGCCATTGCATGTTGCGGGGCTGTTATACTGGGCAGTCGGCGGTCCACGGGGCCTGCATAATGGAAGCTTGCCGGTTCTCGTCCACTTTCATTCTCTAAAATTTATGCACCGGCCCGCTCCTTAACTCTTTCCGGCTCCGGACAGTTGTCAGTACTTGGAATCCGGCCAAGTTCGCGGCCGTCCATTTTGCTGGTTGTCTTCATCTGTCGTTGCACGCGACAGGGACCGTAGTGGCACGACTTGTGAGTTTCCCTCTGAAATTTCCATGGGGGGGGGGGGCCACCGAAATTCGATTTGTCATATAGTCATTTGAGGGGGAAAATTGCGCCCTACTACAGTTTTTCACCCCTACGGAAAATGAAAATTATGGAACCTAGAAATTAAGCCTTGTTTTATTAAAAACATTATATTTTATTATTTTGAAATACCAGTTTGAAACACCAGAATGAAACGAAGGGTTTAATGCTAATCGGAATAACTTCCTTTAATAATAAGAAATACGGCGCGTCTAGTCCGCGTGTTAGTCCCGACAAAGAAACCACCCAGTGATGGCGCTTTTGACATGTTTTAACTACTGCCCGAGGTGATCTCTGGGCCAGTGGCGTTTAAGCCGTCGTGGTGGGGATAGTGGATGGGTAGAAGAGGAAAGGGACTGAACGAGTGGGTTTGGATGTGGAGAGAGGCGGGAGTGGAATTTAAGGAAGCGTGATTTTACGACTTCGTCGACTGTTGGTATGTTGAGGTCATTATGGATTGTTCGGTTAGAAACATACCAGGGAGCATTAAGGATGGTACGAAGGACTTTTGATTGGAATCTCTGGATGCGGGCGATGTTGGATTTCCTAGCGGAACCCCATAGCTCTATTCCGTAAGTCCATGTCGGTTTTAAAATGGTTTTGTATATTGTAAGTTTGTTGTCTACTGTCAGTTTTGATGTCTTTTCAATAGAGGTCTCAGCAGTCCAAATTTGCGGTTAAGGTCTGTTCTTTTGAGACGCGTATGGGGGTTCCACGTGAGTCTTTTGTCTATGTAGAGTGCCAGGTAGCGAGCCTGCTGTTGGGTGGGAATAGGAGCATTGTTGAACTGAACAGGAGGGCAAGGCTGTCGCCGTAGTGTGAAGGTGACGTGAGTAGACTTAGAGCTATTCACCTTCACCCTCCACAGTTTGCACCAGGACTGGATGTTTGAAAGGTGCTCTTGGAGTTGGCTAGTTATAGTTGAGGGATTTTTGTCGGATGTGAGGATGCAAGTGTCGTCAGCGAATGTGGCGAGGACTGAAGAGGGATGTGTGGGTATATCGGAGACATATATCGTATAGAGTAGTGGGCCTAGGACACTACCCTGAGGGACAGACGCTTCGACCGAACAGTAGTCGGATAGCACTTGGCCTTCCTTAACTCTGAAGAACCTGTCCTCAAGGTAGGATTTGAGGATAAGGTAATATGTATTTGGAAGGATACTTTTCAGCTTGAACAGTAACCCGGGGTGCCACACTCGATCGAATGCCTCTGCAACATCGAGAAAGACACCACCGCAGTACTGTCCAAGCTCCAGTGCAGAGGAGATCTCGTCTACAACGCGGAAGCACTGCTGGATGGTAGAGTGTTGCGATTTGAAGCCAAATTGATGGTTAGGAATTATGTTTGAGGAATCGATGATTGGAAGGAGTCGTTTTAAAAGGATTCTCTCAAAGATTTTTGAGAGATGATAAAAGGCTTATTGGCCTGTAGGAGGACGGTTCGAAAGGACTTTTGTTAGGTTTAGGGATTAGTTTTATTAGGGAGAACTTCCAAAGGATTGAGAAATAGGTGGTTCGCATTATGCTATTGTAAAGGTATGTTGCGAATACTATCGCTCGCTTAGGAAGGTGGCGGAGTATCTCGGATGTTATTATTTCGGAGCTGGGGCCAGCAAGGCAGCTGGGAGTTTTCGTGATGATGTAGGAGACCTCTTATTCTAATTAATGCAATTTTCAGGTTTATTATTAAAATGGTACCTATATACTTAGGCTCCGAGCATTATTCGACTACTGTCCAGGCGAAGCGTCTGTTCCACAGGGTAGTGTCCTAGTCCCACTACTATATACAATATATACCCCTATCAATAGGGGCCATCAATCTCCAAGACCACTTTTCCAACATCCAGTCCTGGAGCGAACGATGGGGGGGGCGGTGAAGGTGAATAGCTCTAAGAGTATCCACATCACCTTCACACTACGTCGACAACCTTGCCCCTCCGTCTTTTTTAATAATAAACCTATCCCCACTCAACAGCAGGCTGGCTACTATAGAGATTGGGCTCTATACAGACAAACGACTCACGTGAAATTCAAACACCCATATGAAAAGAATAGACGCCCAAGTTAATTTAATTTATTAATTTAACCGACCATACCAATGGGAGGAGTTTAATTTTTTGTTTTCTTTACTTCCAAGTTATTTTATGCCTCAATTTCTTCACCTTCACTTGGGTGTATCGATTTGAGCGAGTTATCCAAACGGGGGTGAGGAGGCAAAGCAACTGTTGAATCAGATCCGACTCCAGATTTATATCAATAGAAGGCATATAAATTAAAATTTCAGACATTTCAAAGTCAACGTTAATTTAAAATAAATAAATGTCCCCCTTCCAAAAAAAACAAAAAAAAACGGGGTGACGCTTATTTGGCGCGCGAATGGATATATCCGGCCGAGTCCGAAGACAGCCGGATCAGACCTGCCAAATAATAACTCGCGGGTTCGGAAAAGGGAACGGGAGAGAAGAGGAGGGTGAAAAAAGAGAAGAGCCGCTCGTAGATTTGAAGCCGGACGTTTATCGATCCGGAAAACCGAGCTCCTGAAAATACGGCCGCAGAAAAATCTGTGAACCCCCCCCCTCACCGCCCATCAACCCATCCCACTTCAACACCACCCTTAGAAAACTGTCTTTACGGAGAGGACGGAATTTTTACACCTTCCTACAAATTACACCATCCGACAGATACAGTTATATCTCGATTCCATCTATTTTTATTTTAAAATATATTATTATTAATAAAATATATTCAACCCTTTAACTGCGCAGACGTTTGTGTGAGGGATAGCCGGTGGGCGCGAAATTCGTTGTCACGATTCTGCTTTAGATATTCGTATAATGCGTACTGAGAGTCATAATTGATTTTAATGTTTATTTAAACCGCGATAAAACTGAGGAGCCGTTATACGGGTACCGACAAACCAGGGCCGCTATACTTTGGCCAGTTAAAGGTTTATAATGTATAAATAATTTCAGATAAATCAATTTGTGTGACAGATATGAATGTAAGGTGAATGGAAGGGGCGGAATTCGGCTAAAACTCGAATAGGGAACGGAGTCGATATAATTCGGAGTGTTTTTTCCAATTAGCCTAAAGCGAACTTTCCCGGATTTCCGTCAGGGATCGGTTCTCAGAATTGTATCTAAGCGAATCTCGGATGCGAACGTGGAAAAAGGATTGGTTCGAAAAGTTTTTAACAATCGTACACGTTTCGCTTCGTCATTAATTAAATCGCGGCTCTGTACGGAAAAATAATCCGATCTCGAACGGTAAAGGGGAAAAAAAATGATTTTCCACGAACACATTTGTCAAAACGCAATATCATCGCTCAAATATTGGATGGCCATCCACACACACACACACACACACACACACACACACACACACACACACACACACACACACACACACACACACACACACACACACACACACACACACACACACACACACACACACACACACACACACACACACACACACACACACACACACACACACATACATATATATATATATATATATATATATATATATATAATGGACATTAAGACATACTGTGGCATTTACTGGAAGGTCAGGAAATAAAACTCCCCTAATTCCCCTTGCATTCTATTTTACTTCCTACGTTCCTTTCCGTATACGGCAGTATTGCACCTTCCTCGTCGTGGCCATTTAAGAAACATGCCGTAAAATGCACTGCCTTGGAAGATCGCTCTGTTCTCACCATTTCCATACCAGAAAAACCTTTCTTTGCAGTAAAGTAGAACTCACTCCCATAAAACCTTTTATCCTTCCTTTTTTACCGGCTTAGACGAACCGACCGGAAACATCACCGGTGTTGTACCTGCTGAGTTGTACCACGTTTACCCTAAACGTCTCGGGCGCGTTTGTTTAAATTCAGAAACCTTTTCGTCTTAAAATAAATACGTATTTGAGTATTCGGCTTTTAGAAAAGAGACAGTCGTTTCATTTGCGTTCATCGAACCAATCTTCTCTTTTAATTCTATGTCCTCAGTTTCCCTGTAATTTGGGCCAATAAATTTATTATTAACACCTTTAATGAAGGCCCATTTTTAAAGGCCATCCATTTGTATATAATAATAACCAAACTTAGTCCATTTTCGCTTATAATGAAAATCAAAGTCGAGTATTTTATAACAGCATTTTCACCGTCGAATGTTCTAACAAAAGTTTTACAATTACCGTCGATTTCATTTGTTTAATTTTTATAAGATACTTATTTCGAAAATGTCGCTCCACTATAGCAAGTAATAAGATACTTTATTAACGTGAAAACTTCTTTTTTTCTCAGCGAGGAGAGAAACGGAATATCAGAAGTGAGCTATAAGCGGACGGAGATTAGGTTAATGAAATAAAGTTCTTAAACATTTTTATCGCCAAAAAAGCTATACTATGTTCCTACCGACCCCAATATTAACGCTATAAAGCACGTTTTAAAATGTTTCTCTCTCCTTTTAATACATTTTTGATGCCGGCATTTGACCGTTCCGTCCGGCGCTGTAAATCTTTTCCTTAACAGCCGTTTATTCGGGGGAATTAATCGTCTATTAGCGCCGAAGTCTGAAGCGAGATCTTTATACAAAAGCTAATTAAAACAGACCGTTAAAAATTCCCAAACACACTCCGAAATAAGCAGGAGCCGACGCATTTAGGGCTTCCTTTGTTCACTATTAGGCTTCCGGTAGTATCAGACTTTGTACACGTGTCTAATTACGTATATAAAATTTTTTTTCTACTTAAATACCAATTGTGTCATTCAATCATCCGCGGTAACAGTACAGGAATCTAACATACGGGTGATAATACGCGCCTACAAGAATTAAAAACTAAACGGTAATTGATCGATAGAGGGTTCGGCGGGGTAAAGGTAATCTGCTGAGGGTGCTTTCCAGTTTGGCTTACTTGTCCCCCCCCCCCGTATGGGAAACTTGGCGAGGGCGAACAATGTCCGTTGGTGTGTGTACGCCGGCACTTGTGTGAGCGCCCATGCGGATTGGAAATACCTGAAGGGCACGGGAGAACCGAGGAAGTGCTGCTCGAATAAGATTTATGTTATCCACGTACAGCCAGAAACCTATTTCACGGTGATCGGGGGCCGGTGAATCTTAGGCGACGGTCGTAGGCGAAATATTTCTGATGAAAAATGTACTGTTTTATGACATTTAGATGAACGCTGTAACGCCCGAATGAGCTCTCAAAACCAATTCATATTTCGAAATATAAAATGATTTCTTTTAATCGTTACTATTATTTAACAAGCGCTAAAATCGTAGCTTAAATAAAGGCTCCGGACATTGATATAACTATCGAATTATTCTGACGATGGCGAGAAATCGAATGCCTTCTAGATAAGACCAACCGAACAAACGAGTGGACACATAAAATAAGAAATATCCGCGGGATCTCGAACGATCGATCTACAGGTCGATTAACCTTCTCTTATGAACCCAGTTATCCTTTAATAATAACGCGTTGATTAATTCACAGCGCCAGACAGATTTCGATTTCGGAATTTTAACAAATGAAATTACGCCGGGAGAGAAATAAGAATATAATTGACGTTCTCAAGTAATAAGGACGGATCGAGCGATGCGGTCGTAATCAGATTACCCGAACTGAATTTACAACAAAGGCGATTCGGTTAATGTGACTTGAGAGAAAAGTGAAAATAAATGACCCCGGGGCTGGGCGTTATTAGAGGTGTCTAAACTTTATTCCATTACCTTCCAATCTGTTTCTAGCGTTTCGTGAGGGGTAAAAAATGAGTTAATTATGAAATCGATAGTTGTTGGGCGCCTCGCGATACATTTCCCGGCTTTGACTTTTACGGTTCTGCGACGTAAGACATAAGTTCGGTCGCTGAAATATCCGGTAGTTGTGATCTTAGGAAAATAGGTTAATATTGATATGTCCCATTTATATTACAACCTAGTAAAGCGTTGTGAAATTCAATTAGTCACGGTTTTATATCCTATAAGATAAAGATAAATTGCAGTAAAAATTGTTCCGGTGTTCTGTATCCATAGCCAGCAGTTAAGATAGTGATAACTTAGGATTATAAACTGCTTAAGTTTTCAATTAATTTATTGAAGTGTTACAGTGAACAGTACGACGCACAAAAATTACTGTAAATTATTATTTTGTCTAAAATAAGGATTATTGTTTATTCAGCAATTAAACTGCAATCAAGTGTTAATATTTAAAGTTCCGAGTTAACGTTAAGTTTAATCCTATCTCAATTTACAAGCATATAACTTGCGACTACTTCAAAAAGATTTTTTCAGTCAGGAATTAAAATTAGATGTCCAATTCAAATCTGCTTAAAGCATTCAAACGAATCAGGACAACTTTGGGCTGTTACCGACAGTGATTAAGGTAATTCGTGAAATAATTTATTGAATGCCGTAAACCGCAGGGACGAAAGCTGGGGAAATACCCCTCATGGGGTAGGCCCGAAAACGGGGACAGCCCCGGGGAGCCCTAAGCCCAGTAACGAGGTTATCCACTTCCTCGACCAATTTGCCCAGATTAATATTTTTATTAAGGCCCCATCGCACAACTTGAGTAAGTCATTATCGTGGGGTGCGTCCCGGGGAGTTGGCAATAACGCTAGAAACACGGTCGTTGAAATCCGGACACAGATGACCGTCTTGCTGTTAGGGCAACCGAAAATTACTTTTCCCGACAAGATTCCAGATACTTTGGGGCCGCGCTCTCGCGGGGACCCGTCTCGCATAAACCACGGAATTAAACAGGGAACGACGGCAAAATAGCCCCACTTGACAAAGTACAAGACCTCAAAGGTGGGCGCCTTTCCATTTACAAAACCTAAATAAAAATGGAATAACTGATGAAAACCCGCAACTAAATCATACAAAAATAGCCAAAATTGTTCGGAACTAACTGAGCGTAATTAGTTTCACCTTTAATAATTATACTATATAGCTACTGAAGATGTGAGGGTCTGAAACCGGTCTCGAAAAACACCAAACCGGCGAGTGGAGACGGAAGATCGAGAAAGATCTGCGGTAGCCTACGCTTCAATTTTGCAAAGTTGCAAATTACAACTGGTTAAAAAAAGCGGAACTCATTAGCCGCAGGCTCCGAGTCGGATTTTGACCACATCGGAATTCCCATTGACCCCTCCGGTTTGCCGGATTAATATTTAACAGAGGAGTGCTCCCTTATCGACTGCGGGGGTGGAAAAAATGGGGCCTTTTGTGCACGTTCCGGAGTCATGGCTTTGCTTCCGGCACTCCTTCTGGACAATATTTATACCGCACGGCGTAATGTTTCTGGGTTGTGGATATATTATATGAAAACAGAAAATCTAAATTTGCTATTTAAGGAAATTCAGTCCGCCACCAGAAGACGGCGGAACTACTCACCCAAAAGACTATCCAAAAAAAATAAAGCTTACTATCTCCAGTGCACTTTTCATATTTCAAAATTCGATGTCACGAAGCATTTTTAATTAAAATCAGCCAGTTAACGAATTAAACACAAAGTACAATTTTCTGTGGATGGCGGAACGAATTTCCTTCAATTGCAAATTTCCTTACGGTAAAATAATAATTTACGCTAATTATAACAATATAAATACCACGAATTCCCCCAACTGACTGATTATCTTCAGCGTTAACTAAATAAGCAGAGTTCAATTTTCGGACGGCGGACCGAAGATTCTTTCAATCGCAAATTTCCTGGGCGCGAAATATACCAGCGCGCCGAAATAATTTTGCTTATTATAGCAATATAAATCCCCGAGGAACGGAAGTGTTTAAAGACGCTTCCCAAAGTAGACTTGGTTCCACCGAAGAGAGTGGGAGCCGGGGAGACCATGTATCCCGAAAGTCAACAATGTCTGGAAAACCTCTCGGGGAGAGTTTCGAAAGTGCGATTAATAATTCACAATTCTTTAATAAATGATCGGAAGCGGACCATAAAGGAACGAAATTCGGATAAAAAAAAGTTTTGTTGTCGACTCAACTGGATTTTCATTAGACTAACTATACATGATACCAGGTATATTATTTAATTAGGAATTCTGGTAAACTGAATTTCATTTTTCTTAATAAAGTAAAATTTTAATTACTATAATATACGTTTTTATTAGTAATAATATTGTGGGTAATCTAAATATGTGATCTACGTTAAAATTATAATCTTTAATTGTGGAGTGTTCCATGGCTCGTGCTGCAAACCGCTCTCAGTTTTAATATTCTTTTCAGATAGTTAGACTGCTTAGATTGTTCAGTGTACGTTGTGTTTGTTTTAATGATCATTATTAATCGTGTGCCTTTCTGTGCTGTTATTGTGACGGGTTGTATAATCAGTTAAAACTACTTTCTGCACCGACAGAACAGTGTCGACTGCCGGGTCAGTAAAGGTTGAAAATCCCATTCAAATCTTTAAAATCTCTCGTGAGTTTCAATTTTCCCCTTTGACGTGCAAAATGATTAAACGTCAAAATAAATCGTCTCGATAAAAAATTCCGCGGGCATTCGATGAAACGATCCTAACCATGAAATATTGTCACATATATTGCAATTTCTATCTAATAATAAAGAGCGAGTTCTGAAAACATGCAATTTAACATGATGTATGAGCAGTGGTGTAGCCGAGGGTATTTCGCATTTCGCGCCCTGGGGTAAATGCTAATTTGGCAAATCTCTTTCCGATTTCCGCTAATCCTTGCTTAGTTTTTATACGAAATTTATGTACATATTTATCTTAATCAAATCCATAATCGTTTAGGTTTTTGTTTAAAGACAATACATTAACAAACTGAAACAGTTTATTTATTTTTAGATTATTGAGCAAATATTTCCTTTTTTTTCATATCGAACATAACAGATTTCATTAATTTTTTAAGGTAAATTTTTAAATTAATAACAAATAACACTTCACTATTTCTCGTGATGCACTTGTGCAAGGGCCATGTTGCGATGATACTCCCATAAGTATCACGCACGCGTGATTTCCTCGCAAAATGCGTACAAAAATAATTTAAAAGAAGGTTTAAAGCCTCTTCGTGTGTTTAAAATCGATATTCCTTTGTTAATACATGTGTAAGTTTTAAGTAACTGGGATGAAAATACTGATTATTTGGCCCTCTGCGAGTGTGTATAATACAAAAGGATTAGTTGTGGTTTATTGGAGTCTGATGAGCAACGCAGCCTCTAGTTAGGGGCGCTTCGACTACTCAATGGGCTTAAATCGTACTAATGATAATGATGGGGATGATTATGCATATGTTGATCTTCACCAGCTAGGCCTGCAGTTGGAGTCAAATTAATATCACGTCTAGTTCCAAGTGTCGCCGGCAAATTCACGTGTGCGTAAACATTCTCATAAATAAAGAAATATTGGATTGGCAACTAATTCATTGCGGGTTTCCGCGTAGGTAGCGGTATTTGTATTTTTATGCATGAATATACATCGTCGAACAGATAAGGTCTTCTGATATGATATATATTCATACATGAATTGAAAACCATTTGAAACATCTTGGGTACCAAAAAATCCTAAATATGTGTGTAACTCATAACCCGACAATGGGAAAAATCCGCAAATATTTAGTTGCCACCCCAATGGAATTAATTGTCCGCTCGGTTAATTATTTGGTACAAAGGGGAATATTCTGTTGGCCCTTTTTTGTTTTGTTTTTTTATGCGTTAGGTTTTGTCTCCTACAGAAAATACAGAAATCCACAATGCGGGCGTCATCATAGCTCAGTGTGCATGCTGTAAAACGGACCCCAAGTAAGCCAGGAGTTTGACATATATATATATATATATATATATATATATATATATATGCCCTGCACACAGCGGTCAATGGGGAAGCAAGGTTGCAATCGTCGACGATGATTTCCGAAGCCCCGGAAGGAAAACGCCGCCGAAATGGGCTCTGGGTATTGGAAAAGGTTGCGTCTGGGGACCCCGTTCATAACACAATTGTAGCACACGGCCAAGGAGAAAAAGGTTTATATATTTATGGTGCGATACATAATATTGGGAATAGCAGTTTGTACCGACATTAAAATTTTTAAAATACAGCCGCGTGATGACTGATACGTCCAAGAACCAGAATTACCACGCATTTGTTTTTCGTTTATAAGAAATATAAATATTTACTTTGAAAAATTAAATAACCCTCACCAGACGTAAGTATTGTACATGTATAGAGTAATGAGTATAAAAATTAGTTTAAAAGAGATTAACAACAAATTTCGACCCTGGATAATTATATTAACATACACGGAATATTGTGTTTGTAAAGGGTTGATACCCTTTAACATAGTAAATGACCGTAGGAGTATAAAAATAATTAGAAAAATTCTCTCGCAACCTGAATGCTGTCCGACAGCAGTCTTACTCCATCAGTATCCATTAAGTAAATCTCCGTAGTAAAATCGCAGATCGGAAACCTCCGTTAAAGTTAAAATAACAGAAACGGCGCGGATTTGGACCCACGAGTTTTATCGCATTTCGTTTTTATACGGCCGGCATCGGGTTGAAGGGCCGCTGTAATTCTGCCGGCCACAACTTCCCCGGCATATTATCGGCAACGCCGGATGTTTTCGTTTCCGTATTTTTTTGGATTGTGGATTTGGGATCAATAGCAGTAAGAAATCAAATGGCTCTGATGTGTTGTGCAACAAATGAACGGAACAAATCGGAATTGCCGAACGCATCCCAATCGGGAACTAACATTACCGGTAACAGTGATGTTTCATCCCGAATAACTGTTTGAATTTAAAAAGCGACAATTACCTGGACCCCGCTCAAGAAACTTTGGGCCGGGGAGGGAAAGACATTCGGCCGAAAAACCAAACGCTGATAACGGACAAACGTTGTTATACGGTTATGAAACTTGGCCAGTAAAAGTTGTTCGCGATTGGACGCATTCCAAAATCGTCGGTTTTGTAAGATAGGCTCGCCAAAAACGGTAGTAAAATAATTTTGAGTTACACGCACAAGTGATTTTAGTCTACGTTTTTATAATATTCTTTCATGTTTGCCCTTACTCTGAAATTGTTTTCGCGGTTGAAAATGCGGACAGTTTAACCGGGAGGTTGAAACTTAAAATTCTGAACTGTATCGCTGGAAAAGGTCTGTAAAACCCTTTTATATAAGGCCTATAGTGTGCGAGTGCCGGCCCACTCCCCTGGTCGGGAGTGCTTCCGGTAATAGCCTGCCAGACGCTTTCTCGCGGTTCGAAAGGAACCAGCCTCCGATTTTATTTCCGACGCATTTCCGGTCGCATTTTTTATATATCCAACGCCCAGGCGGAAGTGCAAACTGCTGAATCGGTCGGCTGGATCGGAAAGGTCGTTTCGGGGAAGTCATTTATTTCCGAGGGACGCCCGCTTTACCGGCTATACACCGGATAACGCATCGCTAAGTAATGCGTAAAAAAAAGCGAGGAAATAAATACATATTTTTCACTCCAAGGAAAATGAAACAACTTTTCTGCCGAGCAGGCTTTTATATTAATAGCGACAATAATAGCTCTACGTCAAGCTATCATTGGCAAACCGCGAATCTCCGGATTCGCATATATATATATGGAATAAGACAGTGTGAGATAAAATAATAATCTTTGATGTAACTAATATATAAACACACTACATTTTTCGGACGTGTTCTTCTTTAGTACGTATCATTATATGAATAGTGACACACTGAAGTAAATGATATAGAACTTATAACTGCGGCAATACGGTATTAATTAAATTGAGATAACAAATTCTGGATTTAATTTCCGAACATATTTCCAATATTAGCATATTTTATTATTTTGCCGGCTACATCCTCACCCGCTTGACTAACAACAAAATAAATATTGAAGATAAACGGACAAAATTAGTCTGGTCTGTATATCACGTCTATCTTTAAATGTTCGGTTTTCCGGATGGGGATATGTTGTTCTCAGTTGGGAATAATAAATATAACTTTAATGATTTACTTATTTCGAATAGCATAAAAATTTCCCCAGAAAGGATTAGTCCACACCGAACTTTAATAATTAATAAAACATAGCTATTATACCATGCCCAGCTTAGAGGAATTAGTAGTATAGAAATGATGATGCACAATGATAGAAGTGTAATAGACAAAATAATGAAGGTAGATTGTGGACCCCGTAATTCCATAATCTTTGGAATAAAAAATGTATTAAAGTAACTAACTGTATATACATTATATGTATAAAACATGGCAAGCAATTGTATATCGCTATATTCGATTGGTTCATCGTTAGCTTAAGATTCAGGAATATTCAGGATTAGTCCCGGAAGGCGAAGGGCCGGTTCGCACTCGAAACGGATTTCAGGGCAACCTCCCGATTTTTCATCGTAAAGAGAAGCAACAGGTCCGTCCGCCCGAATCACACAGCCCTCAGCAATAGTAAATCCCATTCGGCCGGGTATTCGGAATCGGAAAAACATTATCCGGAGATACTAGCAATTAAATACTGAATACAAGGGCCTCCCGGGAGGAGAGGACAATATGCGAGTTCGTACCGCGAGTCGTTAAAAAAAAATACGCCTGTACGAACATTTGACCTACCGAACTCTTTTCTAGGCAGAGCTATCTAAATGGACATTCGTATGATGAAAAAAATCGGTTTAACTTTTATCTATCGTTTCCATTCAACGCGTAGGCTGTTCCGTTGTCAATTATTTGATAAATTAAATTTCATCAGAGTACATTTATAAAACATTAAATAAAAAGCCTAAATAATCGATTGTTATCCTTGCCAATTTTCTTTGTTAGAGTATATATGACAATGAAGGAAAATCGTAATATTGTTAAAAACTTACTAATGCTGACTTCTTAAGTTGAAGAACTTCGTCTCTTACCTGAAATCCATAAAGAATTTATTAATGTTACCAAACAAAACCATAACTAATATTTAAAAACTAATTTACTAAATTATAGATATTATATTTATAGATTTATATATAGAATTATAGATATTTTGATATTAAATTTAGTAACTTAAACCGATTATTACAACATAAATCTCAAAATTAAAAAATGCTACGTCCATTTACGGGAAATGCCTGTATAGAAATTCCTAATCGATTAGCTCATTAGTTTGACGACTTCTAACATAAACCGTAGGCGCATAACCGGGAGACCCTAATTAAGCCTAAAAACGAAATAATAAAAACAAAATAAATACAGTCAGAAGTACTGCTAACATATGTTTAGTTGGCGACATCCCCCGAAAACACAGTAACAAGACAAACAGATATACACGACAAACAGACAACCACCACAGTACAAGTGACAGTGACCGTGCAGTGAGGATGCCCAAAAAACATTCAAAGTGCCAAAGTGACTAAAACCGCTAATGAAGATGGCGAGCAGCCGAAACCGGTCTAGCAAAATACCAAACCAGCGAGAGGAGACAGATACATACGAAATCTACGGTATTCCATCCCCTCGCAGACCAGAAAACAGGTATTCTAAACTATAGTAACGTTATTATTGAATACAACTGACGGTATGATGACAAAAAAAGGTATTTTCATTAATTAATTAATTAATTTTAAATGATTATTAAAAACGTTCGACAGATATTGACCGGCAGATAAAGAACGGTCGAATACTACCGTTAATGCAAACGTTTTCAATTTTTAGGACGCCGTTAATTATAATAGATAATTAATGGGAAAATGGTGCCAACAGAATATATACAATGAACAAAAATTAAAAGCCGATATAGATATCAATGGCCGCATTGGTGAAATTCGCTTGTGAAATGCCAAAGTTAATTTATTCAACGTCCCTATTTTCGAATTTTAATCGAACAGGTTTAATTAACTCGGTATGTAAAACTGGCAATGACCTAATGAGGTCATATATTAATATAATGAGGAAGCATACTGATATTAAATTCCTGTTTAGACTTACTGGAACTGGAAACGCTGTAGTCAGTACCGACAAATTCAATGAAATATTTTGATGAGGAATCAAAATTGTGTACTTCGAAATGAATCCAATTATTAATAAAATAATTATATACCACTACTAAAGCTCTGTAAATTTGCATAGAAAACAATACATTTAATTTAGAATCAATACTTATTGAAGGTATTCTGCCGGTTTGTTAGGATGAATAAATTTTTTAAGCGGTATATTCCTAAAGGGGGAAACTACAGATCGGTCAAAAAGAAGATCAGTAATACTTTTACACTCCAAATTTAAAGTTTACATTACAAATCTTCGCCGTAATTTCCTCATGATTGGAGGCTGTACTGTTTACTTGAGTATACAAAATTGGTAAATCACAACCCGGTATTAATATGTCGGAATAATAAACATTTTTGCTTCGTTAAATGTGTTGATGGTGTTTGTTATAATATACTTAAATCTCTATTTCGGCTGTCTTAAATTATGTACAAATTTAATTTAACTATCCGGAAAATTAAGTCCCTACTGAGCTATTCAATTACTCCTTATCCATAATCAACTCAGATCGTCATGAGGCGCCGAATTTTACTTTGATTTTTGTCGTGAATTTCCTTTGAATTTCGTCCCCATTCAATACAATGACCGGCATATATTGCGGTGATTGCAAAGTTCGTACCCGTTTTTCATTAGTGCCGATGTTATCAAACAAATAATAGTTTTCGTGCGTCTCTGTCTCCTCTCGCTGGTCCCAACCAGCCGACAGTTGACATAAAATAAATAACAAGCTATATCGGTACTATTTGACTATAAATACAGACGAAAATCCTGGTAAACCTTCGGATAAGCGTACATCTTTTCCGAATTAGCCGGTAATTTGTAATACATTTAGTGAAATGGTGGTGTGTCGATTTGTATGTAACCTAACGGGCCCTTAGTTACCTTCATGAAGTTCCGTTGTGAGCCGGGGATTGGATGTGATTTCCATCTGAGAAGGGATCAGGCTAAATAGGCCTTGTTAGAAGTTCGGACGCAATTCTCCATGTCAGCGGTTCCGTATTGGACACCACTGAATAGCCTTTGTACAGTAACGGGCCCCCCTCGGGTTGTATTTTAAAGGCCCCCTTCTCAATTTAATTCAAATAAATTTCCATTCATGAATAAATTTCGATCCTTTAAGACAACAACGGAGGGATATAACACTTCAGAAGAGTCGGAGAGCTGTAGTAATGAATTAAAAAAAAAATAAATAACCTTAATATATCTTCCGAGTATATTTTTAGTAATCATACAAGAACTTAAAATTTAGAAAACGAGTTATGGAATCAAAATGACGAGCTTAAACCAATCAAATACCGGCTGAGACGGCAACCCGACTGCACCTAAATTTTCTTGGTGGCGTTATTGGTCGCCTTTTCAATACCTGTCACTGCGACGACGATCCTCACAATTTGGGAAATGCGGCGGATCCTGACGTGAATATTGATTGTGGCCGACCTCTCGGAAGTAAGCGCTGTATAGACCATTCCCCGGTTATAAATAAAGCCCGCCTGGGAGCAAGTTTCACAAGGGCCCAGCCTCGTTTTCCTTCCGGAGTTGGGCTTGTACGCGACAAAACCGGAAATCGAATATTTACTTCATACGACCTCATAGGGCTATGTAAAACATACTATGCGTAAAACTTATGTCGTAGTTAACGCGTTATTTTGACGAACATTCTAAATGTGCCTGTTAAAATTTTTTTTTAACTTTTTTTATTGCACAATCAACATCGTTTACATGTTATGGGTGCAAGTGATTTTGTGTATTGTTCTGATACGATTCACATGATGAAGAAATCACCCACCGGTGACACTTCCTGGCTCGTTGTCTAGACATAGACTACAGAAGGGCCAGTGGCGTTTAAGCCGTCGAGGGAGACTGCTACAATACAGCTTTTTCCTTTAAATAACGCGGTTTACGTGACTCTAGTATGTATTGGAAAATTGTCCCAATGTTTGTACAATAACGTATGAAACATTCGACAACCACACGAGACCCGTAACGCATTATTTCAAATGGCTATTTTTTCCTGATCATTTTTTTAGTTTTAATCGAACGCCTCTATAGCCCAGATATGACTTCAGGCAAATAATCGACCTATAAATACAAAGCGATATAATAATGTTCGTACTTGTTAACCGTGATTACAAAACCGTCATTAGAAAAACAGCACTCTGTTATTCCAAATCCTCGAGGACCATCAAACAGGTAATAAACTCAGAAAAAATGTCATTCGGGTGTATTAGGTTTTGCGTTCATTGTCTAATTTGACAGTTCCAAGGAGTTTCAGTTCCGAGCGGTTCGAATATTATGACCGCCGTAATCATTTAATTTTGTAACAACTGCATCCGTTGACAATATTGTAACGAATATTTATTTTTTAAACTTTATTAAGTTTAAAAAAATAAATATTTTCTAAATTACAGTAATAACTGTAATTTATAAAATATCTGATATCAATCAAATTTTTAAAAATAGGATACGATGCCGTTCCGTTCCTGGGATAACGCTTCGGCGATTGTCCGAGAATTCGGGGGGTCAGAAGGTAAAAAACCGGAACAAAAAGGCGGAAGAACATTATTTCGAGAGGTGGTCCTCTAATTTATCGAGGGCCTGCAGTTAATAAAATCGGGAACAATAGGTAACAAGTCTGCGGCGTCGCTTATTTACGAGCAATTACCCCGAAATGAACCAAGAAACACGGCTCGAGTGCCAATAAATTCCCCCTCCTATATTTGAAATATTACCTCCGGCTATAATTTACATAACTTTAGGTCGGGGGCCAATGAAAAAATGCGAGGGAGCCCGCCGATCCTTTACAGAGCTATTTGTCGACACTTCTCCTTTTTTCCCGGGTTCAATTTTTGAGCTGTTAACCGGAATTACGGAGCAATTTTCGTTCCAGTTGGAGTGCCGTGAATTAGGCTCACCGGGAGTATACCTGCGAAATCCAGCGGCTCTACTCTATTGCTGTTAGGAAATTTTAAATAAAAAAATGTTATATATATATATATATATATATAACATATGTATAAGCTAGAAAGGTTGTAGGATTACCTCCTTCTACCTTAGTCATTACAGTCTTATCGTCAGATAAAGTTTGCTTATTTTTGTAAGAATACAGGGTGGACGAACGCGACAGTTCGCTTCTGTTACCTAATACTCGTTGAATATTCTCTCTATTTCTTTCATATTCATTCCTTAATTAGTCTTTTCCCTTTTCACAATTTTTTATAGTGCGAGGTAACGATAAATTGGTATCAATAAGAGCACCGGTATGACCAGGTCTCCGGTAGAAATTTGTCTTTCCTGCCTAATCCCTAATTAATGGAAGGACACTTATATGTCCTATGTGAGTGCCCCTCTCGCGTCGCCAGTGTTGTGCGTCCGCGCTTGCGGCGAGAAGACAGCGCCGCCCCATATTGAGCCTGACCCTGGAATAATTCGAGACTCCCTAATCCCCTTACGGCTTCTTTGTTCGGAGAGTCACGAGGGTTCGCCCTGAAATTTTATCGCTTCCGAACTGCAAATTGGGCCGAGAGTGAAACGGGAGAGAAACCACTTTGGAGGTGGGGGATGATCTATCGCGGCCGGCCCTCCACGGGCCCAATCAATATTCACGTCAAGAGGCGTCGCTTTGCCCAAATTAGTAGGATCGTCAGCGTTTCCCGGTGACGGCAATTGAAAGGGCGACCTGCGGATTACGCCTGTCGCGGATCAATCGCGGGCGTCAGATTGGATTAAAATACGCCGCCTAGAAACTTTTGGCTTCGGAAAAAAATGGTGCGGTGTACTGTCTAGCGGTGCGTAAAAATAATTCTAAGTTCTCTCTTCTTGGAAGACCGATGATGAAAATAACTAACTGGACTATCGAAGAGCGTTATGTTACAACCGAATTTAAAATATAGTTTGAAAAAGCTATATTGGTGTTGACGCGGGTTTATTAAGCTTTAAAATACTAATATTATCTTACAATTACATTTTCCGTATATATAAACCTGTAACAGCGTTGTTACGGGGATACTCCAAGAAATTGTAGAATAAAATACGACGCTAAACAAATTAAAAATATACAGTTACACAAGTACAACGAATTAATATATTTTGTGTAAATATCGATGAAAAATCAAATTTACGAATTAAACTTAATCGGTTTTGTATAAATAATATAAGATAAACAAAATCGTTTTAGTTTAGCACTATCGTTCAGTTATTACAGATAGACTAGCGGCTAAACACGGTTCTATATAATATTATACGTTGTTTAAATGTTTCATATCATAAATCAGTAATAGTACAACGGGGACAACGGTGCATACGGAGTACCGAGTAAATAGAACAATTTGTTGTCGGATTACGGAGCAAGGTCTCGAGCTCATTCCGTGAAATAAGTTCTAACCGACCCGGATAACAATTTACATTGTAATAGATATTATTGATATAAAATGTAAATTTATATTTGTATGCTAATCGAATCGGAACTGCAATTTTCTTTTTCGCTTTACAGGTTCCCGGGGCCATAAAAACAACAGTACAGAACCGCTCTTTGCTCGTACAGTTACAAAGTGCAAGTGTGACGACATAGCCATAAAGATTGCTGGGCTGAAATTATCTGTTAAGGTAAAAAAATCTTCTCTTTCTTTAGCTCTGCAGCTCATATCAACGATTAGACAACTTCATTCATTTAGCTAGCTAGAAACACGAAATTTATGAGGCATAACCAAAATTACAAGTAATATTTGTCTTTAATTACTATACCAAAGAAATTAATTACTACGTTTGGCTAATAATAGCCCATCAAACTATTCCTCAAGCCATTACTGCCTTTTCATTGACCCGATCACCCCAATTAATGTTCCATTCACGGTTGAAAAATGTTTTTCTTCAGATTTGAAGCAGGCCCTCTCTTTTGCCCCCGGCCGGAAACGGGCCCGTACGAAACCAATTAACCTCACGATTATTAAGGAGTCCGCGTTTCAAACAGAGGGTGGGCCGAAAAAAAATCCCGAATTAAGACTCGGGGATGGAGTTTAATTCGCACTGCCAGAGGGAGCAAGGTCGTTCCGGGGAAAATTGAAAATGACTTTTCAAGCCTCTGTAAAGTAATTACTCGAAAACGTGAATTATGAAATTTTTATCCGTCCGTCACTCCCGCCCCCGAACTCGCTCTCCGGCGAAAATACCCAAAACGTACCTTTTAACGAAAATTATGCATGATAAAACCGATGAATTTTACTCTCTATGTAGGATATTTTCGCATAAATAGGTTTTTTTCAGAGGGATTCACCGACCAAATGACAAACGGAGACCCTGTGATCTTTCTCCTGAATGGAAACGCCTCCATGGTCCATGGTAGGACAGGAATAGAGAAAGAAGATTACCAAGGAGAAATCAACATAAGCTCACGGTGAAAAAGAATAAATTAGTCCTGAAGTAATTAGTCTAATAGAAAGAAAATGTTCGCAATTGCCACCCAAACGAGAAAACGAATTGAAAAAAAAACATTAAAACAAACGTTAACATTAAATGGCGTACAATTATATTTCTGAAAAACAATTAGAGCCAAAGGAATATTGCGTACGTAATATCTTGGGCTGTAATTGTTTTTCAGAACTATAATTCCACGCTATTTATAGTAGGTATATGGTACAAAATAGAATTATTTACTAAAATCATTCATAATCTGTACCACTTCCGCTTCGATTGCTTAAATTTGCAATTACGGTTATCAAACGTAAATCACTTCTTTTCGTGGAAAAAATGGCGCACATATGTCGGAATTGACCCTTACTGACTTGTAAACGACTGCTGGTATCGTATCTGGCGCTGGTGATTCCAAATCTTGGAGAATCCTGGATTTCCGAGATTCGTGCCGAGAGGATTGGTTTGTTTAGGGCACGAATGTTCACCGGAGGGGTGAATTAATCACCGGATTCCGTAATTAGCTTCATGAGTGGGGACTGATATCGTGCTCAGCTGGCGTTTATCCATTACTTATAGGCTGGGCGCACCGTACAGCGAAGTGCGCCTTCAATTTCAAATGAACCGGTCTTGATATTGAAGTTATCGACGGACCTGCCTCGCAGGTGGGCTACAATCGCGTCGTTTACGACAGCGGCTAAACATCTGGCTATATTTATTTAGGGAAAATACATTTTAGTTCTCAATTCTGTCTCAATCTTTGCCCGAGAAGATTTATCGATGTTTCCGCGGTTAATGATAGAAGCCTAGTTAACTGGATGGCAATAATTCATCTTCATGTTCTTGAAAAATCATCACGAGTACTGAAGCGTGTGTAGACGGATTTTGAGGTTTAAAATTTTAATTATAAAATGGGCACTTTAGGTGCCATATTTCACTATATTCAACATTACGATTGTATCGGGTTGGCAACTAAATTATTGCGGATTGTGGGTACCTCATAACCTGAAGGAACTCTCCGCAATTGTTTACATACAATGTAAACATATTATTTATTTAAATTAATATATAGTAGGTTGTGGGATATGAAATCATCCAATCTTGGTACATTGAAACAAATCTGTATAAAATTAAAATAAACGAATTATTTTTTCTTCAAAATCAGGTTACACTTATCTGCCAATAGTAGCACGTCATAGGAGATGTAGGAAGTGTTTAGGTTCACAATTTAACATATTAGTCCCTCCCCGATAATATGCAATTATGTAATTGTTCCTGAAAAGGAAGAATTCTGTTAGTGTGTCGCAAAAATAAAGCAGGATGTTGAGCGTTAGGATTGAAATTCTATGACTTGACTTAGTATTATTTAAAATTCTGTAATTCAATATTATTATTCGAAATATGGACCAGCAGAATGAATAAATTTTTGCCAATGAGAAAGAAGTTTATCACAGTCTGGATGTGATGAGATCTTGGAAGGTACACCATTTTCACCCCAAACTTCATTGATATTCCGAGCCGTTTGAGCTGCACTGCGGCCGAGTTTAAATTTGTAAAACTAAATTTGGAGAAAATTCTTCTTCGACATCTTGCATTGCAACAACAACGTTGCTTTTCCCCTTGTGGGAATTGTAGTCTTTGTGTACAATTCAAATAAGTAAATTCCTGCATTATTTTTGCAAGAACCTAATGATAATTTCGAAAGCTAATAAACAATCCATACTGGATATTTAAATTCTTCTAGGAAGTCTTCCTGAAATAGGTAGTGTTATTTTTATCACATTCCGAGATCTATAAGATAAAGGCTTGTGACATCGGGAATACAGAGATGTAATTGAGAACATCGGAGTCAATAAAGTCTAATTATGTTCTTAGTTTATTCATTTCCCCTGGAATGAAATTATTGGCCAGGCTCTCATTGCTCCAAACGTAAATTCAATATTTATTAGCCCAAGGCACGGAAAGTACCTTTCACGTCATCGACCACCTTCTTGAATCAAACCTATTATTATTAAGCAATAATAGCCCTTATAAAAATATATCGCAAACTTATATATGTAAATATTGTTTATATATATTTAAATGCATTAGTTCTCGATAGTTTTAGTGTGCAGGGACCTCTCGGAGAAATTGTGTTTCTCTATTAAATTCAATTATACGCTCAAGTTTATTGAATACTTCCGTGCGTGTCAAAATTCCTCCCAGTCCTAGTGGTCGATGCCTTTGCCGCTTGTAACTCGGTTGTCAAATTGTGAACTGTTCGGTCAATCTGTTTTCAGAATTTTCAGAAGTATATTAAGATCTGTTTTATTGTCAAGAATAGCCGTTGCGTAATTTTTATATAGCGAACTAAGAAAATTGGCTAGCATGAAAAATAATAAACAGATCGACACGTTTATCTTTTTTCCTAGAATCTTTTACCTTCGGCATACCAAGTGCACTGGGCCCGATCTAAAATCAGCCTTAATCTATCTTTATAATAGATAAAAGTTGTAGTTGTGACAATAAAAATAAATGAAAAAATTTATCTTAATCTTGACCGAACTAAACGCGCCATAGTCGCATCGCCATATTAATATTTATATTTTTATAAGTAAGATTAGGGTTTTAAAAACCTGTAGATAAAATAAGATTTGTAGACAAATTTGCAGAATAAATGCTATGTCAGTCAAGTTCTTTGGTCTCAATTCTAATTACGATCTGTAGTTTGTAATTACTTCTTTCACATAACTTTATTAACTTCACTATTTGGCTATAATGAATGTTCCTCGTAGTCACCGAAAAGAAATGCAAAAATATGTTTAAAATATACCGCGTACATGACTATAATAAATTATATTGCATTACAACACCGCTGGGTATTATGATCCGACGCAGGCTTAGAATCGAGTGGGATTTATAATTATAAAAAAAACCTTTTGAATATAGAATTGCTTCATTCCTTAATATCAATTGGGATTTTCAGAGTTATTTGTCGGCCAATTTATCCGGTTATCCTATTTAATGCCGATTGAGGATGTTGTTTCATTTCGTCTGGCACTCGACTGCATGTATTGAATTCGAATTGAGTTTAATCTGGGCAAAATGATTTAGAAACGGGAATTATGGGATTATTTCTAGACCCTATCCACTTCATGTTCAAAATGCATTGTTCCAGAAACAAATGGAATCGATTAAAACGGATAAAATCATACCGCCCAATATCAGACAATTTGGAGAACATTTTTGTCCATTATCATTATTAATTTATGTGTGCACAAAAGACATGCTTCTGTCCCACGAATGGGGGCAAACTGCTAAAGAAAGCAATGAAAGACAAGTTGGAGTAAGTAAATTCTATGGAAGTTAGAAATAGCTCTCCAAACGTTCTCTCGTATATTCCTAGCGCTTAATATGGAGTATTCAGTGACTGTATATTCTCAATAGATTGTTTTTATTTATTATTTATTCATCACTTATATTTTTGGATCGCAATGCGTTGTGGCTGTTACGCGCCCTTTTTAATATTTGAAATGATTTTTCTCCAAATTTTTTATTGATTACTAATCATAAGAAGGAATGAACGGATAGAATTCTCGTCGCGGAAACCTTTACCCGTTAATTATGATAATAATTATATAATTATTATCTATTTCGCGGCGAAAATTTAAGCGGATTTTTAGGCTAGGCCATCGATTTAGGTTCGGCCGCCGGGAGGAGACAAATAACTCCTTGCGCAAATTATTATGTACTATTATTACAATTAGAGGAAGGGTCCTGAATGAAGGCTCCCCTATGTTAATAATCTAAGTGGGGGGGGAGGGGGGGAGGACCCATTCAATAAGCGTTACCCCATGTCGAACCTGACGCTAATTGGCACAGTTGGAATGGCTTATTAAAGGGCTAGGAATCCTAGCCTCCGGAATTCTGCAACAGAATGACGGAGTCATATCCTGTTACAACCCGAATAGCTGAAAACGATATTTACAATAATGGGAATTTACGAGTGAAGGCGTTCGCTAGCAGAACTCGAATTATCACCAACTAACGTTTGGTAGGATCGTGTAATGCTGTTGAAAGAGCCTCGGTTGGCAGGGATTGGCAGCCTGCTGGTTTGCATTTTTCCTGTGCCGCGTAATGCTGTAGGAAGAAAGTATGTGTTGCGTAAAAAAAAGAAAAACATGAAAAACCCCGGAATAGCAGCGGTGGACCCCTGCCAAGCAAGGTTCTTCACACAGCATTACGCGATCCTATCAAACGCTAGTTAGTGATACTAACGGAATAATTATAGTAAGTCTAATTACGTAAAAATGTACGTTTCGAATTATAAGGAAAAAAGGTAATGCAAAACGAAGGTCACCCAGTTCTGTTTTCCCAAAACCCTAACCCATAAAATCTGTTTTCTTCCATTAGAAGCAGTAGTTCAAAAACCGTCCAAGTGTGATTCTGATTGAAAAGTTTGGTTTTTCATATTCCAAAGTATTGTAATCAATCTACCAAACATGATAACAATGTGGTATTTCTGTTTTGTTATAGAATGATGTGCAAATCACTATATACAAATATATACTTTTTTTAGGAGTAAAGAGCGAGAAAAACGGGTATATTGACTTAATATTCTAAAAGTAAATAAGCGCTTTTAATTTGGTTAATGTATTGCCTCTAGACAAACATAAAAACGGTAACGGATTTGATTAAGTAAATTATCCTCGCTACTCCACTGCCTAAGTATGTGTATCTATATGTATGTGTATATATATGTATATGTAAATATATATTATTCATGTTTACACGAAAGAGTTCGAGTACTAGAAAGAAAATAATAATTTCGTAATAATACGTAAACGAATGAAAGGCCAGAGTGAATGAGAGCTATAGATCACTGGAGCTGGTGGTTAGGATGTCTACCGACTGCTTCATTGTTTGTTCGGTTCAATAATTCTACTACTCTATTACTACATCAGTGGCACAACATCGGTGGCGTAAAAATCGGCCCGCCAGAATTAACCATTCTGGAACACTCATTATAGCTTCTATAATAAGTCTGGTAATGTATCTTGGATAACAATAAATGAATTAATTCTTAAACCCATCAATATTACAATATGGAAAACCATACGAGTACCATGTTCACGAGTTAACAAAACACACATAGGCAGGCTGTACCTTCAGTCCAATGATCCTTGCATTCAAAACTATTCCATCACTTCAATCCTTTGATCAGAGAGCTTCGCATCACCTTCCTGAAAATACGGAGCGCCGCCTTGAGGAGAAATGCCGCGTGATTTCCGCACTATTCAGTAAGAGCTGGAGCAGGAGTACCGTCAATGAGTGGATTCTCCGACAAAAGCATCCCGTTCGTTCCAGAATTAGCGGCTTGCCGATTTAAATCCTTGCATTCAAAACTATCCCATCACTCCGATCAAGTTTAATTCGGCAGCTCTATTACGACATTTTGTATTGTGAGGGGGGGGGGAGTCTGATTTAATACGACTTGACTGAAACTCTTCTTTTTCAGACCCTCCCGGGCCTACCAATTCCGGATTCCCGATTATCGAGCGGCCGGTGTTTTTGCGGCTTTCTCCTCCTCGAACCCACCGGCGTTCACCTAATTCTATTAAACTGAGGGTTTAATGGGAAATCTTTTGAATGCCCGCCCTTTTAACAGGTCCGATTTAAATCTTCCAACAGGGATTATTCACTCTACAACTTCGGACAGCCCCACCTTACAACTTTATCCGAATATAACCTGCTTTTTCAATTCTTCACGTACTGTTCGAGAACAATTTTTCGAAATTGCTAAGCTTATATACGGCTATTTTGAGTATAACTAAAGTAGATGAGTGGATATTTCATCTCATGAGTAAACCAAATTTGGTTGGAATTAGTTCGATAACTCGAAGAGCAAATACAAATTGTGTAATTAATGCTCCACTGTTTATTGCACACGTGTCAAATGGTTGTGTACAAACGTAATAAGTCCGTTCATATAGTTTCGTGGACAGATCAATAATCGAATTAATACTGTAAACCAGTTGTCCTCCCTAAACCTTGAGATACACAATTATTTGGTTTAAGAGTTCAAAATGTTTTCAATATCATATTTTGAAAACTGGTGGGGAGGGGGTTATATAAAAATGGTTAAATAGGTTTTTTATCCTGTAATTCAGTATGAAACGTATTTCTTTCATATATGGCTTGGAAGCATACCTTCAATTATACTATATCCATCATATATAGATCGATTCTGTGCTGCTATTCCTCCATTACGCCGCATCAAATGCCAAAAAAACCTAATTTCTCAACGCTCCTTCTACCATTTCTTGGTCCTTTCCGATTTGTTCGTGGGACACGGGAACGTTACAACGAAATATGAAGAAATGTTGATAACCGATTTATGTATAAAGGCTTTGAATTAGTTTTCATGTAATGGAGAGAGCTATTTATGCTACAAATATAAATAAAGCAACGATCATTATTTAATCCTTTTCAGTAGGAAAAACATGTAGAAAACACGCAACAATCTTTGAAGCGAATCGGTTTAATAATGAAGCGACTTCTATCCCGTTTGACGCTAATATAATTTTCCAGTTATGTCAATCAAATTATTCCGGCCCCAACCGCACTTCGTTCTTTCAATTTGTGTTATTCACGCAACGCAAGACTAGTCTCTTTTAAGAAAAGTTTTACTCTAAAACTGACTGGCGACCGGTTCATGACACTTAAGGTATGTAGTAATTTATAACTACGCTACCTCATTCGCGCCGTTGTTTTCTCCCCGCGAATGTTAGGGAACCATTTCCTCGATTGCCGGCAAAGTAACCTACTCGGTCCCGCCAAGACCCCTCCTTGGGAGTTTTCCGAGCACTGAGAAGTGGTCCCCCGTTGGAGCGTTTGGTGCTGAAGAAGCGTTCTGCTGTGACGAGGTCTCAATCGGACTAGCCGGTATATCGGGCCGTCAGGCAACGCGTGATTCCATTCTTCCTTTTCACGACATGTGCACTCCCATTGATCAAACGCACTCGACGCGTTTCATCAGCCATCCGTGCCCTCGCTCCGGTGGCTGGACGAACGTAGGTTAGAACTAGAACGGACGGGATTTATAAATTTCCTTCTTAATTTCGTCTATTCATCCGCCCCTATTTCTTACCCCCGAGAAATCTCCGTGCTCGAATTTCCTTGTAGCTAATTTTTGAACGCGATATTGTATAAAAGGCGGGCCCGAGTTTTAAAATTAAATTAGCCGGAACCGGATACGAGAGTGCGCGCAAAAAATGGTTATTTGTTTTAAAAATACGCTAGTGGCGCTTATTCCTTTGGGGGTGGCGGGGATTTCTGAATGCAAAAATCCGGGTCGTCCAAACAGAACCTCATTACTCGGCTTTGTAGCGGTCACTTTTGATGTTGCATTCTTCCCTCCCGGGAGAATGCCGCTTTTAAATCTCCACCGGCCTATCCCGTGCCTTATCGACACCGCCCGTCTAGTTAACGTTTAACAGGTACAGGCATGGAATAGGACATAATTCGCTCCATTTAAATTTATACACGAATCTGATAAACGAAGTTATCGAAAATAACACGATATACGAGAGCCAATCGTAAAGATAAATATCGGAAAGAAATTCGGATGAAAGGGCTTAGAAATTTCAGTTATTTGGGCTCGATACTAGTCCCGTTCAAGGTTCAAATAAGAAGAGAAATTGCGACAGGAAATCGATACTGTTTCAATACCGACGTTTAGGGACGAAGTTATAAGAAACAATTCTCACATCTGTTAGGCGGATAGTTTTTTTGTTCATTTTCTCTTCATTGTGACATATAAGAAAGTTTTACTTTCATTACTACCTGGCGAGTTTAACTTCTGAACTAATTTATTAATCTTCATCGTGTGAGCTCCTTCTACCCGAATCATCGTTAGGGATATTTTTCCTCGTTTCCGAGCAAAGCAATCTATCCACTTGGAGGCATTCGCGTGGGAGAAACGTCAACGAGGCAAAACCTCAATTCACGTGTTCCGAGATAGTGGTGGATGCCAACGGAATCAAACCGGAAACTCAAAGGATCAAAGGAAAGAAGTTCTTAGAAAAATACGTTGCATTTATCAATATAACCTCATTTGATGTTCAACTGTAAACCTTTGGAACTGGAAGCTTTTCAAGTCACCAGTTAGTGTCAAAATTTTAGGAGTCGATTATTTTGACCGAGGATGACATAGAATAAAGAACAAATGTTAAAAACTTAACCAGTTTTAATTTTAGATACCTACAGATATATTTGAACCGACTGGTGCCTTAAGTCTATTTCAGTATATTTTCGAAAACCGATAGACATCAACTAATTAAGAACCGGTGCGAGTAGCCGTTTAAACTAGATCCTCCGACTCCAGCCTGATGCTAATTGCGGAACTAGCCATTACGCTATGGTACGCGCTATTGTGGCGTTTTAAGTTCGGTAGAGATACTTACTGCCCCCACCTCTCTCTCCTGACCAAGGCAACAACTGACAAGGACTTTGAATTTTCCCAGTGCGGCATTCTACAATCTACCCTTAGCCCCCTGAGGGGCCATCCGGCCAAAATTGAAATACACTACATTATATTATAGGTTAACAGGCTAACCCTCCCTTTTATTTACAAGCCCCGTTATAATTTTAATGAGATTCATTTCCAGCATGCGTCTAGAAATAGAATAAGATGTGTTATAAAAACGACGATTGTTCTGGTTAACCAGAACATATTTCAGCCGCATAACCACAAACAACTACTAGTAAACAATGTTTAGTAATTCATTTATTTACATAATTATAAATTAAGAGACTCCTAATTACCTTGAGAGAAAAAAATAATAATATGTAATGGAGTTATTCTTATTTCTTTTTTAATTAATTTAAAGTTAAGTCCGCTCTCGGGATTTTAATAATTAATAATTTAAGTCATGCGGGTTAGCATTATAGGCGCAGTATTTCTTATTATTTATCCAAGTTATGCGGGTTAGCATTATAGGCGCAGTATTTCTTATTATTTACCCAAGTTATGCGGGTTAGCATTAGACGCACCGTATTTGTAATTAATAATCCAAGTCGCGCGGGTTAGTATTACAGGTGCCGTTAAATATAAATTTGTTGATTACGATACACCTCTAGAAAAAAAAATAAACAGCTGTAAAAGTGCAGTGATATGGCGGACAGGATGCTCCAGAGGCAATCAATATGCCTTGGTCCCCAGGATAGTGACAACTGGAGTACGGGTTAATGCTATTAATGAGTAAATTACACTAACTTGATGTTAAAATTTGTTAATAATAAATACAATACTGCTTTAATTGTTTTTACATAAAAGCCTATGACATATTGATGTACTTTAAATATTTTTTTAGAAATATTTTTTTAAGGCTGGGATGGGGTTCCCGAAAAAACCTTATAGTTCAAAGGGTTCCATGAGATGACAAAATTTTGCCTTTAAATTTAAAGACTAATTTCTTAAAGTAATATTTTACATTAATGGTTCCAAATTTAGAATTTTGGCTCCATTAGCTCAATTTGTAGGTCTTATTTTACGGCCGCTCGTGAATTTATGTAAGTGTATAAGGAGATGAACATGAGTAACAGTATACGATATAGCTTTTATTCCGGCCGTGAAATTATTCACGGGGGAAGCCACGAAGGTAAATGATCCTGAGTGTAAAATGGTAGAAAAAACCCAACCGAATGTGAGTACACGGTATACCTTTCAGAGAGCATTTTTCCTGCCCTATTAGTTAGCGGTGCACTTAGGCACAATTGGTAAGACCTCTCGAATTCGCAACAGCACCCCGCATAACGCAACGTCGTTATAAAGAACGATGTAAAAACTATATTTACCTCTCACCTGGTTTGTTCAAGTGTGAAATGTGAGCAAGACGCTTTGCCGTGAAAATTGAAATTTTTGACCTCTCACTCACAACCTTAATGTCAAAAATCCAGAAATTTACTCCTAAATTTTCATTCATAATCATTTTTTACGTATTCACTACAACGAAATTAAAGTAGTAAAACGGAGAAAATGGTTAAGACAATGGGCCGCTATTACGCTCATATCGGGTTATGATCTATCTTCGGCGTGACTCCTGTTTATAACCAATTTATCATTACACAATAAAAACTGGTTCAGTTTCTTCAGCACGCTACGCTCAAACTACACGCACGACATTATTTAACACACGTGCTTAATACATGGATTAACTCGAATTCGGGTGTAGTGAAATTTTTATTTTATTTGTTTGGAAAAGGAAACGTTACCTGTCGAACCCAAATAATGGAAATAATTTTAAATGCTAAAATCATTGCACAAGCAGGATAGGTAGGATAACTCTGAACACCTAGATTACTGAGTAACCTGAAAAATTTGAATAAAACGTTGTAAAACGAGTTATTCGATCATGCTATAATAATACCAGAAATCTAATCAGATTTAGAGTCGAACCTTTGGGTGTTGATATCCCTATAATATTTTTCTTGTAATGTTTACTAGTATCCAACACTTTTATAAAGGGTTAAATTATTCGCTCTGTTCTGCAATAACCGTATACGCTTATTTTAATTTCGAAGAGTGTTATTATTTTTAGGTTTTGATTATAAACTCTAAGTCCTGTTTAGTCTGCGTGGAGGATTAGAGGATGATGCCAGTAGAGAAAGATGTCAACTCGCTTTAGAGGAGTGAACTCTTATATATCCGCGACTAGGTTTGGTTATTGCCAGGGGGTCCGCCCGCCCATGGGATTACTCAGGGCAGGGGGTACTGTTGTTCGGCGCGGGACTCTGGGCCGGTACGTTTAAGCCCGGCGTGTAAACAATGGGAGGAACTACCCGGTTGTACGGCCGGGTTGTATCGCGTTCGCATCGAGTTGGCACTATTATTCACACTGCCCCGAGGCAAGCCCGCTGCTGTTAGGCGCGCGGAGACTGCAATCAGCCATTGTCAACGGAAATCCAATCTGCGGCAAACTCCCCTCGCACTAATAGGTTTGTAAACGGTTTAAAAAAAGAACTTGATACGGATCATTTTTTTCAACTTTCATGATGGAATTTTTTATTTTTCAATTTTCCAGATATTTTGTATCCGAGAGGCGCGACTGAAAGCTTTTCTCTCATACTGCCCGGTTTGGTGATTTCTCGATTTCCACTTTGGGACACGATTATATGTCGTCGATCGGTAGTCTAGAGGGGGCTATTGTACCTTTCGTTGACACTCATTGTATGCCCCGGTAAAACAGGGGGTCCAAGCGCGCCCAACATTAGGCGGTTCAAGTTCTGGTCGCGGGAAACCTTTGCTCATTTATCTTCAGTCGCCCTTTATGTCAGTAGGGTGGTGGGTAACTGGCATATTAGTAGCTTGTGGGACATCCCGTCTGCTCATTTCACTTACTCATATTCATCTCTCTTACTCATCTATTCATTTTACTTACTGGCATACGGATTAGCTTTCAGACACACCGCGTTTCTTATTTGATAATATATTCGCTCGTTGGGAATCGTGTCCCCAAGTAAATAGGGTGACTCACTCCATACCGATAAAAAGGGCTAGCGAAAATGGCGAGCAGCCGAAATCCGCCTAATAGAAGACCAAACGGGCGAAAGGAGAGAACAAACTCCGCCGAACAAAGCCGCCCGCCGGGAAAGAGCTGGGGACGATTTGATTCTTTCTTCCCGTATACACCCGTCGGTTAAGACGTCTATCCTTTTTTAGAAAATTCCGATAGCGAAGTGGGGACTATATATTCCGCGCCGGGAAACGTCGGCGCCGCGTTTGGGGTTAAATAGATTTAGGTTGTGTAGGTGTAGGAGGAGGAGGAGGAGGAGGAGGAGAAAGAGGGTTAGGAGGGAATGCCGGTATCGAATTCCGCGTCGGCCCCGGCCGAGGGGCAGGCACGTTCCCGCCAATTGTCAAGAGCCTGAACTTTTGCCCCGACTCGGGGCGACTTGAAAACCTAAGTTTTACAGACCGTGACCAGAATCCAAACCCACCGGGGAACATACCGGCCCCTATCATCGGGATTCTCGGATTAATTGTTACAGGTATAATTCCGAGAAAACAAAATTCCGGTTGAGAGTTCTGAGAATAAGGACTGCTCAAACTCCTGACTAACACATGTCTGATAGTGGAAATTTGTAGTATATCACGTTGATATGTTGCTTATTTCGAGACTATTTATAAATTAAATAACTAGCGCTTGTATTACTTATAAACAGTTGAGCGGAGTAAGAGTGGTAAATGAATAATGGGTGTCTCCGTATCTAGTTATATATGCACCTGTGCGTACCTGGGTTATTTATTTGGTTTTAATACGTCTCGCCATACAATTCGAGTTTTATTTTTAGTGTTTTATAGATATAAATGTTGATAACGATTTTGCGATTAATTATATAATGGGGAACATTAAGTATAATGGGGATGATGCGCACACATATTTTTACTGACATGACGCGATGAAAATTATAAGTCATAGTAATTTCAATTGTATCAGAATTTTCAACGCGTCCTCTTCGATGCAACGTAGAGGAGCGTTTGCCGACACATGCACCGACCCGGTTATATTATGTCTTAATACGATACAAGGCCGACGGAAGCTTAACACCGAGCCGGTAGTGGAAGGAAGGCAGGAAAATGCGGCTAAGAGCCACCGCGCCTCCTCGAAAACACCCTCTCACTCCTGTTTTCTCTACTCCCCCAGTTACCCCACCCTTACAAAACACAAAGTAGATCCTCACTCCGGCTGTATTAAAAATTGAAGGATATCATATGCGCCCAATCGGGTCGCAGGGTCACGTGTAGGTGCTCAGGAAAAATCTGAATATATCGCCCCTGAATTTTCAGACAGTGGATTTACTTTTGTTTAAATCGAATCCAATTTTACGCAATCCGTAATAGCTTAATTCGTGTTGCTACATTAAGGTAATGATTTCGGGGGTTCGCGAGGATTTGGAATACCACCACTCTTGCTATTCCATCAGTTGGATTCTCGCCATCCCCAGTTGAATTCCATGAGTAGTACGGTGAGGTACTTAAGCATGCCTGATTCTAAAATAAACTACGGAATAGTAAGAGAGAAAGCCCTAATAGGATTACTCGTAACAAAGGTTAATTCTATAGTATAGAATACCTGTTTTGTGGCCTGCGAGGATTTGGAATACCGTAATTATCTCCATCTTCTCTCTCCTCTCGCCTGTATGGGCTTTCGCTACATCGGTTTTGGCAAAGTGGTGCGGGTTAGCATTAAATGCCCCGTATTTATAATAAATAATATATTCGCTTGTTGGGAATCGTGTCCCTGGTAAATAGAGTGCCTCACCTCCGTACTAATAAAAGAGCTAGTGAAGATGGCAAGCAGCCAAAATCGGTCTAGTAGAAGACCAAACGGGCAAGAGGAGAGAATATCGAGAAGACTAGGAAATTCGATTAACATTTCTAGAATTAACTATTCCTGCCGGCTCTTCCGAAGCTCTATCTCTTAATAATGTAAAATATTTATGAGCGAACCTGGTTTTCAGTAATCCAGCCAGGCGCGTAATCTCCGTGTTTTTCGTTCAAGATACAAGATACAAACAAGTTTTATTTCTTTAAATACAAATGATACATCGATAAAACGATATACAAATGGTGATTCCTACATGCATACCGGCCTATTGGCCTTACTACATATATATGCTTAAATATTATGGTACATTGATCGTGAATATTTAACAATATTGTTGTTATAATCGGGAAAATATATAATAAAAACCCGAGAACTTAAGCTACACGCACTACATTCACTCGCACAGACACACACATTCACTCACGCCCTTTGCACTGCACTTTGCACTTGCCACTTGTGTTCACTACACTGCTCGCGAAACTCGGTGTCGGTGCACTGATCACTGGGGCACTGGCGACAGTATACGACCGGTCGTATACCGTCGTTAGCACTATACACTATAGGCACATTAACTGGCACATTCACAGCTTTCACTACACTGTTTCACTTTCACTTTGGATGGGGGGTCTTCTAGCTCGGCGTGAGGACCCTCCTCCTTGCGGTACGTCTTTTCGGTGGGGTTTTTGGGGTAGCTGGGAGGAAGATGCCAGGGGATTTGGGTGGTTTTGAAGTTTGTCTCTGTGTTTAGTCGTTATTTTATCTATTATTTCGCCCAGTTTAGGTGTCTGGGCTAAGTCGTGTACGTGTTCTGTTCGTGTTCTTGGGGGTATGTCGAGGGCAATTCGGAGGCACTTTTTGTGTGATTTGTAGTTTTTTCATGTGTGTGTTGGCTGCGTTACGCCAAACGGGACACGCGTAAAGTAGGGAGGGCCTGATTATTGTTTTGTATACGGTCAGTTTCGACCTCTCGTTGAGCACCTTTGACTTGAGAAGACAGTAGAGTCTTCCTAGTTTGCTTTTGGTCTGCTGGTGTACAGCCTGTATATGAATTGACCACAGAAACTTTTCGTCTATGTGCAGTCCGTGGTATTTGACCGATTTCTTTAGGGGCACGTCTGTGTTCCGGATTCGGAGTACTGTCGGTTTGTTTTTCGTCGTCCGCGGGTCCGTAAAAAGAATTGCTTCGGTTTTCGATGCGTTGGTCTTTATTTTCCACAATTCTAGTTTACTTGTTATTTTCTGTACCGCGTTTTTCAGTCTGTCTAGCAATTTCTTCGGCGATAGGCTCGAGGAGTAAAGGGCCAGATCATCGGCGAGTGCCGCTAATTTGACACCTTTCGGGATATCGGAGATGAGGTCAGCGGTGTATAGGTTGAATAGGGTGGGGGAGAGGACGGATCCTTGGGGGACGACTGCCGGGATAGTGGCGGGGTCTGAGATCGAGTCGTGGATTTTGACCTTTTCCTGTCGGTGAGGAAGGAGCGCAGGAGAACGCACGTTCCAGTGGACACTTCCGCATTGTGCATTTTATAGACGAGTCCGTCAGGCCATACCGAATCAAACGCTTTTTCGCTGATCGTTGTTCTGAAGAGGTCCCAGTCGGCTCGATGGTACTGCGGGACCGGTTTATCTAGGCATATATCCGGTCCGTGTTGTACCCGGAAGAATACCGGCAAGTGGTCCGACGATCCGAGGTTTAGCACTCGCATCCTGGCTATTTTGTGTCCCCTATTTGTCAGGATGTGATCCAGGGTGGATGGGGTGTTTCCGTTGTCGGGTATGTGGGTGTGTTTTGGTGGAATCTCGGTATGAACGTTCCTATTTTCGTCTAGCAACTTTTTCAAATCGGTTCCCGCCGCGTTCCTTCTGACGCAGTTCCAGAAGGTGTGTTTTGCATTGAAGTCTCCCGCCACTATCGTCGTTTGTGGGCAATTTAGCATTTGTTTCAGGGCGAGGTAGTCCAATTTCGTCGTCGGTGGTTTGTAGACAGCGACGACGTTTACTGGTCTTGTCTGCCCTTTAACTTGTACTCCCACCGTCTCCATATTCGATTTCGGAATCGGTATTTGTTGGTGACGAAGTCTGTTGCTTATTATTATCGCCACTCCGCCTCCGGGTGTATCTCGGTCGCTTCTGTAGATGGTGTAACCCGGGAGAAACGGACGATCCTTCTCTCGTAAATGTGTCTCGGTGAGAAGTGCTACGTCCACTCCTCGATGTTGTCTCGATGATGATTTGGGAGACTTCGTTGAAATGGCTTAGTAGCACTCTTGACTTCCACCCTGTCTAGGCCGCGCGCGTTTTTTAGGTCTCTGACAATGCTCTTCAGAATTTCTATTCACTTGGTAATGTTCAGAGCCTTTATTTCTTGGCCGAGGCTTCTTTGTCCACCCAAGAAACTCATGGGGTCTTCCTGTTGTGTTGGGTGGTAGTGGTGGTGGAGCTGTCGCTGCCGCTACCGCCGCGTAACTTTTCCCCGGTACGATCGGGGCTGACCGGTTTATGATTCTCGCCTTCTCTTGTGGTTGGGGGATTTTGTGGCCTCTGGGCCTTTTATTTGCCCGCGATGTATCGACTGCGGGCTTTCTTCTTTCGCTCTTGAATGCGAATGTGTGGTGTAAGAGGTTATTCTTGGAGAATAACTCTCTCAGCGCCACGTGGTCTTCTTTGGTTTTTGGGTGGACTTGTGTCGTCCTCCCAGTACTTTTTAAGATCACCTTATACTTGGTGACCCTGGCACAGTTTGTGATGAAGCTTTTTATGTCAGCGATAGCGCCGCTGACTACGATAGGAGGGATCTGTTCCCTCCTTGGTTCGGCTTCTTCAACATCTATTGGGAGGACGTTGAATGGGTTGCTGGTGTTGACCGGCTCCATCTCTGGATGTGTTTTTCATTACTCCTGCAATATTGAAGCGACACTACAAGTAACAATATGAGTGAGAGTCCAAAACATAGTGACAGGGGAATACAGTTCTGAAAATTGAATAACAGACGGAAAGCTCCTGAAATGTTGTCAATATCGAACACTTCACGGTCCAGATAATATTCTGATTGGTTAAAAAACAAATTCCATGTCCGTCTCATTGGAGGGCATGAAACCAATGTTCCGGACCGACGTTCCCGGTGTTAATGCGGCGGGACTTTTTAATTATTTATTTCCGCGACCGCCCCAGGAATTAGAGAAGGACCCGGGCCCAGAAGTGAATATTATTTTGACACTTGTTAGGGACCGTGTTGCCGAATGAAACATATCGGTGGGGATTGGGATAATTGCTTGTTCTTCCGTGGTTCTTAATAATCCCAAAGCGGCGTAAAAATTGAACCCCGGACATCTGGGGACTGGAGAAGCCATTAACGGAAGAAATAGGATCGCCCCGTATAATTTGAAACACAATTTTCAACTTGCTTAAAACAAGAGTAAGGTTTCCTGTGTTTCTGTCTCCTCTCGCTCGTTTGCTCTTTTGCTAGACCGGTTTCGGTATATATATATATATATATATATATATATATATGTCTTGTTATTGTGTTTTCGGGGGATGTTGTTTGTATTAAGCACATATTTTTACAACTTACCTTCTTATTTTTATCTTACAATATTATATTTTGCTTTCTCTTTAAATAAAAATTATTAGACATAGATTAACTAGCGCCGCCTTGTGTGTGGTGCGGAAATGTACTTAACTAAAGTTCGTTGGGTGCACCTGCACGAATAAACTAGCGCCCCCTTGAGTGTGGTGCGGAAATGTACTCAACTAAAGTTCGTTGGGTGCACTTGCCGCGATTAGCTAGATTACTAAAAATAAATAGTTTAATATACCTGTTTTGTGGTCTGCGAGGGGTTGGAATACTGTAGGTTCGTGATGTTTCTGTCTGACTTTTTGCTAAAAGCAAAAGACCAAACCAGCGAGAGGAGACAGAAACATCACGAACCTACAGTACTAAAAATAAACTTTTTTCAATAAATTTTGGATCAACTGGAAATTGAATTTGGAAATTGCCGCTGGAATTTAACTCGCCATATAGACAAACAACGTCGTATATCACTAACCTCCTGAAAATGGTGGGTAACGATCAGCAGTAATCGTTCAGTTTGAAAACTGACGTTTAAATTCTCATTTTATTATCCCACTCCCTTATCTGCACTACATATTTCATATACTTCGTTTATAACTCACATATTTTCCGCTGCTATTGCAGTCGTTAAGCGTTTAGCGCGAGTCATAGGAAAAGCGAGTACAACATTGGACAAAGGCTTAATGCCCAAAAAAATGTACTCGACCGAGACAAGGGGAGGATGGGGCTAATATACCGGGCGAGCGGTTAATGGGCTGGGTGTTAAAGAACATATTCAACGGGGCCCATCGACTATTAAGATTCTAACGGCGCGGTTGTATAATGGGAAGCAGGCGGGAGTCTCTCCCAACCAATTAGTTGTTTCAATAGCAGTTTGATGGCCCGACGACTAATAGTTTCTAATTTCGGGATTAGAGTTCATCTACTGAAAACCAGGACCGAAGTATGCCCATGGAGGAATGCCGCCGAAAATTAGCTCGCAGATTGGATCAATTTGATACAACCGAAAACTTTTAATTAAGTAAAGAACGGCTATTTAGGATTATTCATATTGAAAATCATTAATTATCATAATACCGGAACTAGAGTTCAGATTTTACTAAAATACGGAAATAATATATGTACTAATAATGATGTAACGGATATTTCTATTATGTGACTTCATAATAAAGCTCCCTGCTAGTTTACGCTCGGGCTTTAGATTATACTACATGTTTGTTAAAACATAATTATTTTAAATCCATTTTTAAACACAACAAAGAGTATATAGTTTCATAAATGCATTTGAATCTTTATATTTTTGTACCGATCATATCATTTTCTATAATATTTTCTATAATATTCATCTGTGGTTGTACATAACTCATAACATATTATTTGTGCATTTTCCCGTGTAATATATAAGAGCACATATTAATCCGGTAACGGCGATCCCCACTGGGGACCTAACACCTGAGAGGTCTAAATAAACATATTTAAATAATTTTTTGTTAACATTTGTTCTAAAAATAAGTATATTAAAAACTAGTTTTTTATTTGTATGCTCTATCGAGCTATCACTTTAATATATCCAATAACTTTAGACCATCTCTCTAATAGCTTTCTTACAGACAAAATATTTGTTCACTTTTACGTTCAGTTTTACGTACCCAACCCGCTCATTTCAACTGGTATTTCTAAAATTTTGTTGTCTTTGAAAACTGAAAATATCAGGTAAGCTCACTTACTTCCTTCTTGTCGATATTCGATTTTTGCGCGACAATTTTCGTAGGCGGACACGGAGCCGTGTCGCTTCTGGGAAATGCATCAGCCGGAGGGGAAATCGGATTACGCCCCCCGCCCGAATATATTTTCAAGGAGATAGGTTTATTTATCAAATTTCAGCCGAGATAAACACTTTAGGAAGATGCTGGACATATTTCAACGCAATTTGTGCTTCCGATTGACTATACGGGGATAATGTAAACTTTTGCCTGAGGAAGACGATCGCGGTCGCCGCCAAAACGTCACAAACATTTATTGCTCTAATGATGAATCTCAAAACCGGTCACCTAGTGGGTTTGGACAATAGAAAGCGTTCCCTGGATCTAGAAAAACTCAAGCGTTTCGAGTATGAATAAATAGACCGAGCGTTTTAATTGCCAGCAAATTTTGACATGGTCGGAAATATATTTCGGAAAAAGTTCAAAATTGATGGTTTCCGCATTTCGGGCCCGTTCTCCGTTGTGATATAAGAAGGACTAAATTTCAGAAGATAGATTTTGAAATTATTTTCCCCCAGTGAGGTTAATTGTGAGTAAAAATAAAAGAAATTATCGGTATTAAATGTTATGATACAAGAGGGGATGTGACGCTTAGTGACAAGCTTAATACATACGGGAATCCGGGTTTATTTTACTAATTTTATTTTTTGTTGTGTATATATATATATATAAACATACATACATTCATACATAAACATACATACATACATACAACAAGCGTACATAAATATATATATATATATATATATATATATATATATATAAACAAATCATTAGATTAGTTTAAGATACGAGGATGTCTGCGAAAGTTCATATGTTATACATGTATATGTACATGGATTTGAACAGAGTTTTTGGCTCACTGACCACGGTAAACGACAGGAGGCAGCAACATGAGAATATTTAAAGTAGTAAATCCCACACTGACGGATATGTAATATGAATCTCTGTTATTTGTGGCAACAGTGTCCAAAATTGTATCAATTACGGAAATGTATTTAGACAGTTCTATAAACAGCCCCATTGCGCTCATAGAAGGGTCCAGCTTTATATGAATATTATCCAACGGCTAAAACGCGCGTTAATATTTACTTCCATATTATAACATTCTCCGCTTATTAATATAATCAGCATTTCGAGGTATCGCGATGTTTGCGCTTAATTGAAAATCAGAGCCCACGGACCAATTCCAAATTTCGTTTATACGTTATTAAATTCTACACATTTATTTATAATAAAATTCTTCTATAATTTTCGTGCAATCGTTTCCGGACCAAAAAAGTTAATTTAATTACCGGTTAGATTCATTATACAAGTGCCATCATTGAGCGGTATCTTTATCATGAGATGCAAGCGACAGTAACAATTTCACAATTGTACTTACAACAATAAAGGTTGATGGTACAGTAAATAATAAATAAAAAAAGATTTATTTTACTACTATTCCAGGGTGGTTTAATTGACGGTAACTAAGGTAGTTCTTGGCTGAGAGGATAGAGTGATCTTGCAACAGTACTTCGGAATTAAATTAAGACGCATCGGCCGAGTGAAGTCCGCCGGAGTTCTTGCGGCAATAGCGCACGCTACCGCCTTCCAGTTTTTCTCATTTCGGGTGGTCCCGTTAGACATTTTGGGCGGGGCCCTAAAACTGGGTCAGGGAGTGGACATTTTCATAAAAATACCGACGTACCGCTGTTGGTTGGTTGGAAATTTTGTTCACGGAACGAAATTACACGGTCAGGTATCGGCCGGGCGGATCGGCCGACCGTGGTTTTTAATATATATCCTTCCTCTCTCCCTCCCTCTCTCCCTCTCCCTCTCCCTCTCTCTCTCTCCCCTCTCTCTCTCTCTCCCCGCCAGCAGCATATAATTATTTGGCGGCGTTTAATGTTCGCGTGTTTCGGGGCAGGATTGACCTTCGCCCGGGGAAGGGGGCTCAAAACATTTTTCAACGCCGAAGTGTCCGACAATCGGAGTTCCGAAGAGTGGACGGTTTTACGATATGACTCCGGAATTGGACCAGTGGCTTGAAAGCTAATGTATTCCCCTGAAAAATACTAATCCTTGGCTTGTACTGGCCTATACGAAATGTTTCCAAAATTAAAATTATTACGAACTTCGCGATATAATCGCGTCGTGCTGTCAAGAAAACCTCCGCCGCCAGGCGTTGAGATACCGAGACACTATTCCGGAAGCAGGCTCAGGGTTTTTTTCCCGACAGTCTACGAAAATTCGGATTAAGGCTTTCCCTCCGCGAGGCTTCGTCCCACCATCGTTAGATGGTCCACGTAGCCGGGATATAGTGCTTTGCCCGGAAAAGAGGAAAAGTTTCCCTAAGGAAGATTCGCGGGGAGTAACCGACTGCGAGAATGAGACCACCGATGGAGGGGAGCAAATTAGTTCCGAATTTAAGGTCGACCAGTCGCTGGACAGTATTGGAAGCAAACCTTTCGCAGGAAATAAAATTAACTAGAAGAAAAATAACCGACAGAAGAAAAATTCACACAAACACAGAGGAATCTGTTTTCTGTTCTACGGTAAGCATATTTTCGTTCGTCATAACCAGTTCATAAAATGACATCGCAGTTCCCAACCTGGGAAAACTATAGAATAATTCGGAATTCAGGAATACAATACTACGTATCGAATTTGCAAGCATTTCGCAATTTAATGATTTGCCTGGGAATCAAAGGCGCCAGTAAATCCGGAAAGTGTGTAGTGCGGACACCTGTTATGAGCTTGAAACTCGCAAAAAGTGTTGCGCTGCCCTCATTTGCATGATTTCAACGGTGTACGCTAGTTTAACAGGATATACACATTTTTCCCCATTTGAAATGTCGGTCGGCTGTCGTGTGAAACGTTTACAATCACGCGGAATCGCGTGTTCACGTGCAATGTGTTTTCCGACAGGGTGTCCCACCGCTAATCCCAAAGGTTGTTTGAATTTCGGATTGGGCTTTCCGCGTGTGGAATTTTCAGAGAAGCAAATTTTCTACTAAGTTTTAATAAGAAAAGCAATTGTTAAATTGAGTACAAAATGCCTGGATCACCAAAATCAATCTACTCAAGGCAGCCGTACGTATGATTAGGTTCCGTCAGACGAAAAAGTGGAAACCTATGATCGATAATAATGCATGTTGGTTATACGGAGTTTTGCTATGGACGGTTGAACCCTTAACGTTATCTCACAAGTGTACACAAATAACGGCTCGTCTTCCAACTGGCTGTGCACTTTGTCCAAGATTTGGCATAGGGAATTACAGACATATTTATAAAATACCACGAATCCGGTCGATAATAGATAAACATAATGCATTTTTACATCTAATAAGCTCCACGTCATGATTATGTCTACAATTTTCTATCCATATCATCGCCTTACATCACATAAAGCGTATAATTAGTCACGATTTTATATAATATAGTAATACAGAGAATTTACGCGTGTCGAGTGAAGCAATGAAGTCAGTGCATATACCAGTCGGCGAGTGCAACCAAAAGTTTTAATTTATGTCAGTTTTAATGATCACGGAATCATCTAAATTCTTTGTTAACAATAAAACACATCTCACTACAGGAACTCATATGACCTTACTTTATTAGTCACAAAACATTGTACTAGATGCGCTTTTATTTTCATATATGTACAGACGTATGGTTCGAAATATGCCGCTACTTTGATAAAGAGTCCCCACAGTTAACGCTAAACACGAATTATGAGTTTTCACGCGTAAATAAAGTTTATTTTATTTTTTAATATTTAATAAACCGGAAGGCCATCACGGACAACGAAATTTCGGCCGGCATAATTTCGAGAGTACCCGAAATTATAAAAGTTCCCGGGCTGGAATCTTCCCAGTCCTTTGGTGAAAATTCACTTTTAGGGCCTAAATAAATACCCGGGGGATGGGAAGGTCGATATAAAAATGTTTGGTGAATGGTCCCTTCTACCGGGTCCTAGATTAGCCTAGAAAACCTATATTTCCCTATCATCCAATAGTAGTTCCCCTGAACCTTTATTTGGACGTCTCGGCTTTGCCATGTGATAATCTTTCTACACGAGGAGTTTGAGTCGCTGGGATCAGCGCTTAAATTAAGATAGTATATAGCGAGGGATTTCTCGTACGATTTTCTGTCCTTGTTTGGCCCTAACCAAGGCCAAAGATGCCGTCCGACCGCTTTAGATGCAGACGTCAATAAAACCAATGACGGTTTTACGAGCCGAATAAATTCTGAAGAACACTAAATAGGTCAGAAAGTCAATATCAGAACAGGTTCACAAGGCCGTGTGACTATAAGATTGTAGAAATTTAAAATTGAGCAACGTACAGTACCTTTTGAAACCCAATAAAGTTTCCAATTCGCCTCAATAACTAGTTCCTCGATATAAAGAAATAACTGAATGTTTAGTCTGTGGAACGGTCAGTGATTGAGGCCGTGGGACCTGTTCACTGGGACATAAATAATCCGTCTACAAATTCCAAATTGAATAACCAGAGGCTCCCTTAGAACTCTAGACCATCAATAGGCGGGTTCATAAGAATCTGTTTTGCTATCGGAGGCTAAAATAAAAAAAAAATGTCGCCGTACAAACGGGAATTTTGCCCTGGACTCATTGGGAAGTATTCTAGAAGAAAGTCGCTTTTGGGCATTGTCGGTTGCCGTGAGGCGGGGCAGTTAGGCCGAGAGAGAGACGGCTCGTATTAATTTGATCGCAGGAGCGATACGCTAGAGGACTAACGCACGGGCGGATCGGGTTAAATAAGCCAAACATTTTTTTCCAGCCATCTCACGGGACAGGGACAGTTATCGAGGCAGAATTCTCGATTTGCATTCCGGTATGAGCGGAAACTTCAGTTTCGACTGAATTGATTACGAGGAGATCTTAAAATAACTCCTGAACAATCAGAATACAGTTCCCGAACATGAAGTGCAGATATAAAACCTCCGCTTCTAGGTGGCAAGATACCCGAATAAAACGAGAGTATTATTATTCAATTGATTGAACTTTTTAGTAATCCAGTCCGGGCTTTATTCCAAGTTGAGAAGAAGTGTCTGTGGTATAAACCTCTATGGATTCATTCTTAGTTCCCTTTACCGCAGTCGAGCGGGTTAGCGTTACACGCGCCGTATTTATAATTAATAATATAAATCCTGCGGGTTATCATTAGAAAAGCCGTATTTTACCCGTATTATTAAGCGCATGGAAGATTGTCCATATTGCAGTTTTGTACTTAAATATATTATTGTTAAATCCTCGATCTCGGCCAGTCATCCTCGATCTAATACATTTCAAATAGATGACACTAAAATTCTCCCTTATTATTTCAGGATTATCTATACATAATAGTATAGATAACATTATCAATAAAAATACAGTTCCTTCAGACGGTCATAATGAATAAAATATAACAGATAGAGTTTCTAGCTGGCTAATACAGTTCGTTTGTAAATTAATTTTCTGGGCTCAATTTAATGTTCTAACAGACTGAATATACACCAAATATAGACTTAAGAGAACCAAATTAATATCACATTTAATAACTGATATTTGTATAAACAACAGATAATGCCATAATAGTCGGAATTATGAACTAAATTAATGCAGTTAAGTATATTTACCTAACTCTATAATTTCACGTGACACATATGACCGTCTGAATTTCCAACGGTTCGTGAGTGTGTTGTAGTTCGTCAGTGTGAATGCCTGATTATGCAGGATACGACGCAGCCAATGATGGTATTGCCGCTGTCAGCAAAATTGAATTACATGCCATTCTATATCTAAATTACGCAACACAGAACATAGGATAGATTAAACACCGAGGTTCGCCAGACGGGTGACATTTTCCTGCAGAAGATAGCAGCCGGGTTTCCCCGCTTTCCGGGATAAACGTTGAAAAAAATCCATCTGGATTATAAACATAAGAAAGAAAAATTCACTTCGCCTTAAGCGAGAAATTTAGTTAAACTGACCAGAAAATTAAGATCCGTTTCAGTCAAAGTTATGAGCATTAAACGGGATAATGAGGATGGGTACTAAAACTAATCACATGTATACCGAGTGTTTCCAATATGCATACATGTTTGTATTTGTATCATTCTTCAAGGTATAGGGAAATTATTCCTGTTTTATTAAAAGTATTTTATAATAACGTCATGATTACAATGTTAATGCCGATCTAAAAAAGAGAAATGGGTACTTCAGTCTGGAAGTTCTGACTAAGTTGAATGGAGGAATCTTTATTTTCATATTACCTTTCCTACACTTCTGTAAAATATGATAGGGCAACGAAAATAGCGGAAATTATATTCCGATCAAAAGAATTCACGCCATTTTACAAATACTTTTTCGATAGCCCAACTCGTAATATCAGTTTAAAACTATAATTTAAAGGTCCAATTTTTCCTAATGTTTAATTCTGATATCATCGAAGCGATAAATTCAGTTCTGGTCAACAAACATAAGGTTCTGTACCAATTTGCACCGGCAAATCTTTTGCTAATCAATCAACACCAGTAGTACAAGTGTTACATACATTTATGAAGTACCCTGTTTTTTATTTTTCCTGTTACGAGTATTCTCGATCGTTATTGTGCAGTAATACGATAATCATATAACTGCCGATTGAGCCTAACGTACGCGGAGGCCATGTGCTACGGAATAAACTATTCCGTAGGCTTGGGCTTTTCGAATCGGCCGCTCGGGTCACGGCTAATACATGCGGAACAAGCTTGCCGGTTGTGGGGGTTTTCGAAACGCTCCTACCCCAAACTGGGACACGACAGCCCTCCCCGAAACTATAGTCTCGTTGGTAACGGATTGTTGTGCACATGGTAAACAGCCGAGGCGGCAGTTGCACTCGTAGTTTCTGACACCACTATACGACAGTGTAATATTCTCAAACTCAACTAACAGCCCATTCGAAACTACGGGGATCCCTTGTTAGTACGGTTAATGGATCATTGAGCATAATTCAAAACACTAATCAAACTTAATAAGCGAGCCCATACCTGTTTTGTGTCACGGGCAATTTAAATAAATACAGGGGTAAAATAAATAGATTATTGTTGATTTACACCCCACGTTATACCGCTTCCGGCAGGTAAGGTTTTGAAATTTACTCCCCTTATTATAAGTTTTAAACTAAACGAAAAAAATCTTTTCTATTATTTGTTGATTTAAAATCTTGACGCGTCAGATTCAGGAACGCATGCATTATTTTTTGTTATCAATACATTCAGTTCAGTGTCTCAAATCTAGGGCATCCCAGTAAATGCTACGATTTTGAAATATTACACGTATCACGTAATTTTTACGTGTTCACGTTATCACACGTATTTTACGAATACACTAATAAAAAAAGATTTATTTTTCTTTTTATATATTGTATAATAAATCTTTGTATCTTTATCTTTATAAGTGCAATTGTGGAATGATAATATGGCCCGTGCTTCTCATAATAAAGAAGCCACCCTGTGATGGCACTTTTGGCGTGTATCCGGGCTATAAGTCGAGATGATCTGGAATGAATGAAAGGGTAACAGATGAAAGGGATTTAACGAGTGAATTGGGATGAGGAGTGAGACGGGAATGAAACTTTAGGAACCGATATTTTATAAATTCGACTGTTTACCGTGGTGGATTGGTGGCCGTGGAGAATGGTGTGATTTGAAACATACCGGGAGCATTAAGGATGGTTCAAAGTAGTTTTGATTGGAATCTCTGGATGGGACCGATGTTGCATGTCCTAGTGGAACTCCATAGTTATATTTGTTAGTTAAGGTCAATTTGGTTATCCGCTTTATTGATGGCCTTAATAGTCCTAATTTAGGGTTAAATTTGTGAAGTATAAATTTAAAAGCCGGGCCTATAGAGAGCGGTTTAAGGGCGCAGAAGCGAGAGCGTTTCCCGACACTCGGAGCCACAGGTTGCGTTATATAGCGACAAGATCGTGGGATGTCGAAGCGTCAGACACAAGCATGCTTCGGGTAATTGGTACGGTCTGTGGGAAGGGCGGATGCGGTGTCGGGACGGACCTGTGTAACGCCTGACAGGAGTCAACTTACCTCTAACTACATACCGTCTCCTACCGCCGCTCGTATTCCCAACAATTTTGCCAACTACAAGTCACCCATCTAACAGAGAGAGGTCTTAAAATACGCCATAATCGAGGGTTCAGGTCTTCTTGAAATGTATCCGGCGAAATTAATTTACGTGCTATAAATCAGTTGTTGAAAGGAATTTGGTATTGACATATTATATTAATTATTGAACTAATTATTATATTATACAAATTTCTTATATTACTTAAATATATACGTTTATATATAATAATACGTTTCGCGTTACGCGAAAAGCATTCGTTGTTCCTAAATCTATAAACTCCAGTACGAGATCTCTGATGAATATCTTATTTTCGATTAAGTTTTAGAATAATCTATTATGTATCTTGTCTATTTTAAATCCGATTTTCTTTTTTGCAGAGTAATTATTGATCCGGAGAAAGTATCGCTTTTCAGAGAAACAAACGAGGAACAACCGTGCTTCTAACAGCTCCAAATATCTTCCGCCCTGATTTAGGTCCAATTCCCGTTTGTATCGGTCTATTTTTTGCTCTCTGCTTTTGAAATTGACACCATTCGAGGACGGAGTAATATTTTAGTGGGCCAATAATTTTAATGGGATTTTTTTCCAGGAGCGCGACGCTAATGGAAAAAGATGCTGCCCCCTGTCTTTGCGGCCGACTTCCGTTTAAACCGTATTAATGGTGGGCCGGCGGCGAGTCATTTATTTCCGCTATAAACCTATCGATCTAATTAAAAAGCCAAACCCCCGTAATTAGACTCAAACTCTTATCCTTGCCTTCTTTTTCTTCGGCGTTAAAAAAAGAAAAAATCGTAAAGGTTAACTCCAGACTGAAGTAACTAAGTCACTAAATATTAGTTTTACAAAAATGTAGTCGTGACTTAAAATATAAAGCAAGAAAAAGGAAAGATTCGAGGGAAAAAACATCTTATTTCATTGATTCGTCACACGCCATCTTCAGTAGCGTTCAAATTATTTTCGGCGTGCCATCCTGTAAATTGTTGTGGCTTAAAATAAAAAGAAAAGAGGGCAGAGAAACGTAACCCGCACTGTTACAATGGACTATCAAAACATTATAAATGAGAAAAGGTTTTTAAAAGTAATTATTATATATGAACATTCCGAATCGATTACGATAAAATCCCGTTCTAAATAATGAAAATTGAAACGTTTGGCTTTCAAAAGCCCCCCCACCCCCATGAATATTTAATGGGAGCCAGGTGGCGCGGTTATCTGAATTAGAGATAATGGAGTTTGATTGGCCGGTGAGACTGGCTGGACAGAGGCCGTGTCAGTCGAGGCCGACGTCTGTCACCATCAGACCCCCCCCCATCCTAAATTACAGCATCCTTGCATCTCGCTCGATTCGAACACGACCATCACAGACCAATGCATCAGGCCTATCACTGGATGATTTCGGGACGAGATTAATAATCAGCATTTATTTTGCGATAATAATTTATTTTAAAATATAAATAAAAGAACCTACAGTACCTTTTGAAACCCAATAAAGTTTCCAATTCGCCTCAATAACTAGTTCCTCGATATAAAGAAATAACTGAATGTTTAGTCTGTGGAACGGTCAGTGATTGAGGCCGTGGGACCTGTTCACTGGGACATAAATAATCCGTCTACAAATTCCAAATTGAATAACCAGAGGCTCCCTTAGAACTCTAGACCATCAATAGGCGGGTTGATAAGAATCTGTTTTGCTATCGGAGGCTAATATAAAAAAAAATGTCGCCGTACAAACGGAATTCCCTGGTATTTTATTATTATTTAAAATATATGTTATTTAAGATAAATTTATTGTTTAAGGATTCTGACTGGTGGCACAAAGCGGGTATTAACTTCCCCCCACCGCCACCCCCAATCCACGAAACACACGCGTTTAACCACCTCCCTCTCCCTATTTTATTATAATGTATAAAAGGCTCACAAATAATGATGGAGAGAGTCGAGGCTTAGACTACACGCTGATGATGGTCGTGCCCCGAAGCATATTTCTTCAGTTTTATTCAGTGATTAAACCCCTTCTTCGAGACCTTTCTTGACTGGTTCAAACAATGCCTACTTGTACAGTCAGCTCTTTTTTGCATGTACAAAATTACACGCAAAAAAAATTTATCGGACAGTTTGAAGGAAAATTATTAGTCTTTCTATTATTTTTCTGTTGCACGAGCGTATGGAATAAAGAGGTTAGAGTTGAAGGATGGTTAGAGTTCAAGGGCGGACAAATTCGAGGACCAGTTCAAGCGTGTTGGGATTGAAATGACTTGAAGCCTCAATTATAGCTTATTTGAACGGACCCTTTCTGTTTGGAAGGGGCACACATCTTGTAGGAAGAAGGGTAAAATCTAAACATACCCCCATTGGTGGACAAGAAGGGAATGTTTTCCTCGGACCCTGGATCCGTTCAATCGGAAGTGCAAACACGGCTTTGCGCCACCCAGCTTAACAAGTGAATTGGGAGACTTTACTCAGGAATTAAAATATTTAATGTCGGACTTCGCCCCCTCGTATTTTATCAATTCAGAACCCAATTAAATATAGAATTTACTCGCCCCCGTCTGTTCGCATCCAGAGATTCTAATCGAATACCTTCTATTCAGTCCTGAATGCTCCCCGGTATATTTCCAATCACACTCTTCACCACGATCTCAACATACCTACAGTCGACCAAGTTATAAAATCTCGGTTTTACAAATTTCATTCCCGTCTTTCCGCTTCTCCCAATCCACGTACCCCCAATCCAATTCCCCCCTCGTCGAATCTCCTTCCTGCATTACACATCCACTATTATCCCTTAGGCGGCTTAAATGCCACTCGCCCAGAGATCTACTCTGTCTAGAATAACAAATCACTGTCGGTGTTTTTATAAAAACATTTTTCAATAACTCAGTCCGCTATTAATAGTCAGATTATCACAGTATAGTAATAGTTAGGAAGTGTAATAAATCTGTAATCAACAGCAACCCAATACTAATGATTTGATGCAATGGTAATGCAGTATACATTCAATGATTGATTAGCCATCAGCGTAAACGTGAATCTCAGTCTAAACCTGAAATCGGATAATTGGATACTTCACTGATGCTTACCAGATAAGCTGATGAACCCAGAAATTATCATTATTTGTCCTATTTTGTATAGCACGAATAGAAGTCTGTGTTCTGTTATGCGCTTTTACGTCTTCCCATATTTTAATTTAGAAAAATATAATATATATAAACTTTTTTCTAAAATTCAATTCTGTAGCTTAACCAAAAAAATGAATAAAATCTACTATCGGGCATTAAACCCCTCTTTACATGCGATGTCTTGTCGATAAAGAACGAATTTCGGATAAAGAACGAAAGTTCTCCTTTTGGGAATTTACAACGCTAATTACAGATCAAGGTGCGTTTATGGAAATGCCATCCGATTCTTTGAGGCGTGAAATAGCCTCGTGTTAAGAAAAATAAAGATCCCCGCGCTCCCCTTATACGTCTCTGGCCGTCAGTACCTCTTGCCTGGTGGAAAGGGTTATTTTATTCCAGCTTTATCCCTACAAATCCTAATTATAAAACGTAAACCCCGCACACCCGGGGTTATCGCCCCCCGAGGAGCCCTTTATAATATTCCCAGGACCCAGCTAAGACCCACTATTTTAAGGTTAACGTCTATATTTAAATCCGTGAAATACGCACCTTTCTCGGATTTATTGCCTTTGACATTATCTTTGAGATTAGCCCAGTGCCAATAAAAGTTTATATTCCTAGTCGTATCGGCGGAAAAGGGAAATAAAAGGGAATAGTTTCAGAATTATTTCAGGATATAATGAAATCTTCCCTCCCTTCCACAATTAAAGCCGGGAATCAAATAAATTGGTTTCTCGATCGAATTTTATTAAATATAACAAAAAGTTGTCTATTTTCGCAAATATTCTGAATCAACCTCCTAGGACATATCAACAAACAAAAGGTTAGTGTAAGAGACGGAATGCTCCCATAAAAGAAATAAGGAGTGAGCAAAGGACAATTGCTCTTAGAGAAAAGAACAGAAGCGAAACATAAAAAAAATGTCTAACTAAATAAGAAAATCAGTAAAACAGATTTAATGAAATAGAGCCATAACTATAAGTTAAGTAACCTATTTTTAGTCCATGCATATATACCCGGTATTAAAACATCGTGTTAACATGTAAATTTATTTATTTTATATATAGAAAATATTTCGTGTATTATTTATTCCTTTTTTTAACAACATGATTTTCCCTCGTTACTGGCTTAAGGGCTATGCCTCCGTAATGGGAGTTCTGGTCAATATTCCCTCAGTGAGCAGTCGGGATATTGTTTCTGTATAAACTTATATTAGAGAGCAGGCTGCACTGAATTTTATTACAACGTCGTGTTATTGCACTTTTTAGCTCGCACACAAATTTGAAGTAAAAACAAATTATTCCTTCAATATTTCATGCACTGTACGCCGGGATATAGTGTCCGGAGTCTTTTAAGAATTAACTATGAAAATTTTTACGTATGATCAGTCGAGGAAGTGGCCAGGACAAAATATATTAACGATTACCTAATGGGAAAACGCCTGCACCCTGTCAGCACTGTTAAAATGTTGCTTCGCTTGTTTTTTCACCTCTTCTCCCATCCAGCAATATTACAGTTCAATGTTAAAGACGTAGAGACCAAAATTATCACTACAGCAACATCGCAGATGTTTAGGCGCCTCACTAATTTACTGACGATAGCAAGATCAACCATAGGATCAAATCTAATAATTCAATTAAATATTGAAATTTAAATCCAGGACGTTCCAATCTATTCATAATTTATGTATAATCTCTGCCCAAATCATGTCTACCGAACGCTAGACGTTAGCAGGGATTCCCTGACGGCTGTGAGGATTGTTCTTCTCCGACTGGAATAATCTCCACCCCGGATTTTCGGACAGCGGTCATATTTGTTTGTAGAACCAATGGGTTATTTTAAACAAAGGGAAGGGGATACAATAATCCGATTAGAACACGGATTGCGGTATAAATGTTGGACCATGTTTGTGTGTGTGAGAGAGAGAACGTAACACTGGGATTGATTCCTCAAATCATTTCGGGTAGAAAGCGAAACTGCAAACGAATCTGATCCGGAAGCCCAGGGTGTTAAGCATTTCAAACGACATTGAAGGCACTATTGAAATGACCATCCGATTGTAAGTGGGATCAGAGTATTTCGGGTCTTACAGGAAACTAAATTCTGTGTAAAAGAATAATTCATACACGAATCCAACAATTAGAATTTAAAGTTAAAACATTAAGTTAAAACATTACAGTACCAGCGTAAATACTTCGGCTGTCGAGGGATACTTAGGTGCGTCATTAATTTACCGACGATGGCGAGAAGCCGAAACTGCTTCGCCTAATTTAAATATTGAAATTTAACTTCGTTCCAAACTATTCGGCATTTATGTATAATCTGTACCCAAACTACGCCACGTATTCCTACAGCCTTCGACGTTTTACCTTCATTAATTATTCTTCAGGGAAAGCGAAACTGTAGCGTGTAATAAAACACTTCTCGCTCTTCGGCCGAGAACCGAGAGTCGACCGCCGAACTATTCTCCTAAAATGGACGGGGGAAACCGCGGGGCCCTTGAAAACATATTCTACCGACGGACTAATGAAAGGACGAAGTCGTAACTTTCACGGAACGCGGAGGAATTCCAACTGTTCTCGGATATGAGACCCGTCCATGTGTGCCGGTCGAATAAAATGTATCGCGACATTTCGACAACCTCTACTTCAGAGGGAAAAGTCAAAAAATTACGAGTCCGGGATTGGCCGGATCCCCGGCTGCCTGTTGCCGATTGGTCGATTTGAATTGGCCCTTGTCCTCTCGGTTGATTTATAGGCCAAGCCCCCTCAGGAATATCGGATCCCGAACTGGACTTACAGGTCGCTGTTACCGGAAGGACAAGTTCCTGTTCAAATTGACCAAACGGGAGCTGGCGTCCATGTTCCGGCCAATCGGCATCAAGCAACTTCTACATATAAGACATATAATGGTAAAATTGAAGGAATTAGCCGTTCGACTTTCTTATGCCTTATCTGCGTCATTCAAAATTTTATTGCCTCTCTTAGTTACAAATAACGAGTCAAGAATGTGTCAGTAGTGGGTGATTTCTTTATCATGAAAACCATATCAGGGCGATACATAAAACAATTGCACTTATAATATGTGTAAGACAGAAAGTTGAAAAAATTAAAAGCTCATGGTTACAGCCAGAATTCTTTACTTTACACCCAACGAAATCAAAACATCAAGATTTATATGGTTCATATGAAAACGAGAGCTGGTATACTGAAGTACAGGCGTACTCGTATAAAGTGATAAACGAGACATTTAAACAGCGGTAATAAATGAAAAAAACGACAATTTGCGAAATAAGTCCATACAACATTCGGCAGAAGATCAAAGTACTTGAAGAACACCTCAGAGTAATATGATATGAATTATCATCCCGAAGGGCTGTCACCGTTCGCGTGACCGGTCTGAGAAATAGACCGGTAGTAATTGTAACTCCGACAGACAGAGGGACCCACTCCGATTTAGCACTAGTCTTATAAACACGCAACATTTGACACAGTCTGGTTGCCATTTCTCCGAGTGGCTTTCAACATTTATAAATTACGTTTCAAAACTGCCTCGGGGTTAAGAATTACTCGGACAGCATGATTTGTAAATGGGTCTGGCCATCTACTTCTAATATGAAAGTGACCCCGCACTCGGATGTCTTGGGACAATATAGGTGTAACATCAAATGTTATTCTTTGATATCCCTTTACACCTCACTTCGCAGTTTTATTATTACATTTACAAAAATACTCCTTTTAATCTGGTTCATTATTACACAATCGCAAATGCCCCGAAAAATACTGCGGATATATTGTTTTCATGAGAATAGACCGTATTTTATAAGTCCCTTTCCCGCCGCACATCCGCGTGCAATCCTACCTGTACAGGTCGAGTGAGAACCCCCACGGCTCATTAACTGCATATATAACAATAACACAGAAGTGAACAAGTACCTAGTAACAGTACAAACCTCGGTGCTCGGTACAAGTCTCTGAGATTGATCAGACTCTGAAGGTTGCGATACACCTCACTTTTGTCCGCGAATGAATACAAAAAATAATACCCCTCGAATAAACAGGCCAAAGAAAAGGACAATATGAGCGGCTCGGTGTAGGTTTTCCCCGCGGTGCAATGGCTGAAAGTCAAATATTGAAATCCAAACCTGAGCTCAAATAAGAAACTCGACTGTATTAAGCGGGAGAAAGATATTAGGTTGGAACCGAAACTTCCTACTCGGATGGTTCAAATCCGGAAACGCTTTTGGTAATTAAACTGGATGTAAGTTAAAATGAAGGGGGATGTCCCGGGTGTAATTCTTATCCCCCTTTGCCCCGGGCGACCCGCCCTTCAAACTTAATTCCAAAATTTATTAACGGGGCGACGATTCCAGCCACTTAAATTGTTCCCCCTTAACACGTGTAAAGGGCCCCCCCTGCAAATGATTGCCACCTTATTACTTAATATATGCAACTTCAGCAATATGTTACCCGCGCTTCCTTTAATTTTCCCCTAATATTATTTCAGCCATGTCGCAACCGTTAAGAGACGGTACATCATTATATGTCTTCTTATGCCACTTGGTTTTTTGGTTTTAATTTCAGGGTAGGAATCCCTTTTGAAACATACGTTCAAAAAATTTTAATTTTAGTAACGTTTGATAAATGCGTTCAAAAAATGCAGTTTGCGAAAGTATCACCGTCCTGTTGGACTGTTAACTGTTGCTCGTAGCGTTGAATAGAAGCGAATTGTCGGTTTCAAAATGCTCAGTAACCTAAACTGTATTTGATCCACATTAGCGGGAGTTTAGATGTGAATGGGAGGTGGGGAGATAGCGGAATTTAGAATGGAAGCGTCACAAAACGCAACAGGAGCATTTAGTCGGAACGCTTGAGTAATTAAAGGGTATAACTTGAAATGAAAGGCCGCCCTGGCATCGCTCACTTCTGCTTTTGTTCGGGACTTCGCTCGGCCTTGTAAGAGGATGTACTATCATCATTTATATCCCTAAGCCATATCAAGTTGTCTTCAATATTTTTATCTTTTATTATAATGTTCTAGAAAACACATTGACAAAAGCAAACGGTAATCACCATGGGAATATAATTATGTATATCGATCGTATATATTTTCAACTGCTTAATTGTGACAACTGTAAAATACAATTAGTGACATTCATGTTCTAGTAGCACCATTAACGAGTAGACAATAACGGAGGAGAGACCCACTGGTTTTCCCCTTTTTTCTTAAATTTTATTTATTTATTTTACAGGCATCTGTATAGATCGTTTGGGATGTCGGGAGAAATTTGTTATATTTTGCATAGCAAGGTCGCGGACAAACGGGACTTTAAAATCGGTATCTGGATAAGGTTGGAAACATAGAAGAGTGCATTGGTTATTTTATTTAATATTTTCGACTGTAAAGTTAGGATTTTGTTGATATTTGTCGATTTGGCCCAACCGCCTGAGTTCAAGTCCGTACGTCCAGATTTGTTTAAGTATAGTGTTGTACGGTAATAACTTATATTTAATAAATTAATTAAATAATTCGAAGTATCGGAAAGGATAGGTAATATATTGAGGACATCAACATTTGAGTCAATAAACTTGAACCAATTATCCGGTGCATAGAAATTAGAAGTAATACGACTGTAAACGGGAAGCAGAAAGGTCCTGCCGAAAGGCCAAGATAAAACATCATGTTTTCTCAATACGTAAGCGAAGAAAAACCCTGATTTTTCCCAAAGAGGTTTTTTAACTCTTGTTAGTCCCAGATGAACGTTCGGTCAGATTACCTGGCGCGCAGGACCGAACTTGGTATATTCCTTCACGATTGTAAAAGTACATGCCCGTGCCGACGTGTAAGTGCTGTGAGGCTAAGCGTGAAAGCCACAAAATACCGGATAAAGAAGGGAGATTTCATATCGGTCTCTCGACCGAATCCCGACCGATAGAAAAAGAGAAGAAACATTTTTTATACCAAAAGAACGTCGTAACCTTTGTAGATATATACTAGGCAAGAGTACTATTCCTAAGCGATTGGAATAGAATAATTCCATATGGCCGTTTTCATTCTTTAAGTGCCAGATCGACTTCTGATTTTCGCCATAGTCAGAAACACAAAATTTTTTCAGCACCCGTGAAAGTTTCACATATTTTCAGCCGACTGGTACATTCGAATGAAGGTCGTTGGATCCTCGCAGCGAATCTTCCTTAGGGATACTTTTCCTCGCTTCCGAGCAAAGCACCCCATCTCTCTGCCGCCACCTGGAGGCGTTCGCGTAATTTACTTGTCCGGAGAAAGTGGATGTCTGGCGGAAAAAACGCCTCCAGCGAATTGTCTGTGTTCACGCTCCGCTCGGGTGGTCGGACTCCCTGGCTATGAACTGGTGTGTTATCCACCCGTATTTCATGCCCTTCCATCTCTGATCCCATTTTCTCTGGATGTCTTCATCCATCCTTCTGCAACTTCTCCAACCAGAATCTGACGAACGTCCCCATATAGCGGGGATGGGTCGATTTCCGGTTCTGTGACGCCTAATAAATATAGTATAGTACAGAATAGTATCACTATTCTGACCGACGTCACCGACAGGTATATCGGGATATACTTCCGCAATAATTGACACAAAAAATATGTTAGCTCGTTAATATATGTATAATTATTGGCTGTGGCGTCCGCGTATGATCACTATTTCTCGTACGTGGCCCCCCTCCACGAAACGTCCTCTTTCCTTTTTTACACGCCTATATTCTTTTCTAGACTGGTAAATGAAGCTGATAAATACAAGACGAGCCGGGCGCGAAAAGCCTGTCCGATGATCCAATTATAGGCCAGCTTCCTCTCTGGGACTCCTCGGACCGTAAAATTTCATTAGGGGCCGATCGCCGAAGGACAAGGAAATGCCGATTGAAGTGGAAATGGGTCTCTTTTCCGGGTTGGGGGAAAAGCCGGAAAAATTTACCGTAGGAGTCCCCCCCCTACACATTCGAGCCTTTTCCTGTGTTCAGCGGTTACTATAACATTTAAACGAAAATCGGATTTTCCATTAGTTCATTATTCGCATTGGTGTTAGGTCATAGGAGTATGGAGGGTAGACATTCAAGATTCCATTACTATTCAGGGTTTCCAGAATCTATTCTTTTTAAAATTCAGGATTCTATGAAAATTGTATCCCTCGACAAAACCTATTTCGGTAGGAAACTTTACTTTTTATTGTCCTATATTTCCCATGATCATGATTTGCCATGTGCAGAGGGTATGGTTCAGTGGGACGATTCCACTGTTTCACCTACGTACAATTAAGTTGAGGAAACACTTAATTAGTCATTCATTAATGGGTCTAAAACATGTTTAAATAAACAAAAATGTCTATTATAAATTTTCTTATCGGACATGTGCTTTAAGGTCAGTATTATTAATTATTATTATAATTTCCCTCTGTATAAGTTCGCTGGTATACAGTAAAAGTGGGCCACTCCACCTGCATTTGTTTTTTTCCTCTTCCAGTTGAACTTTTCGTTGAATTAATTCGGAAGAAAAGAAATAGAGATGTTTTATTCATGCTCCACTTGATAGAAGAGTTTCAAAAGGTTTAAGTTTAATAAGAAATCAATATGAGTCCCAAACTCACTTGTAAACTAAAACTAATCGCATTTCAAATAATTTAATCTCTCTTCTTACTTAATCTTTATGGCAATTTAACAGGTGGAAGATACAAAATTATTCGAAATTCAAATAAAACTATAGAAATTGTCGTGTGTTTCTGTCTCCTCTCGCAGGTTTGGTCTTCTGCTAGACCGGTTTCGGCTGCTCGCCATCTTCAGTAGCGGTCTGTTTGTCGTGTGTATATATATATGTGTCTTGTTATTGTGTTTTTTGGGGGTGTTGTTTCTCTTATGTTTGTGTTGTTTGTATTAGGCACATACGTTTTGATTTCTCTTTGAATAAAAATTATTAGGTATAGATTAACTAGCGTCCCCTTGAGTGTGGTTCGGACATGTACTTTTAACTGAAGTTCGTTGAGTGCACATGCACAGATTAACTAGATTACTAAAAATAAACTTTTTTCAATACATTTTGGATCAACAGGATAACTTTTATGACCGTAAATACACAATACTAGACAGGTGTCCTGTCATATATTTGGAAGTCAGAACCTAATAGGTGTGACCAGTTGTGTGATAAAATATATATTTGACCGATAATCCGACAAAGTCTTAAGCCTATTAACAAAATCCAAAATGGCAATTCCTGAGCCCACTCAGGTGGTTTCCAAACAGAGGCAAAATCTAGGATCGGCGGGGGTCAACACCTGCCAACCGATATTCTTCCCACAATCACGCGATCTTACCGGAAGCCAATCAGTGACAATACTCTACTGTGTTCCTATGGGAAATTCGGAAATGACATTCTGAAATTAGGGTATTAAACTAACCCCGAAAAAGGTATGGTGTTAAATACTAAATTAAATAATTCATAATTTTATCAGGCTTCAGAGGATATCGGTATAGAATAATATATTGCTGGTTTTATATCAACGGTTTTGAATATAGAATACTTCAGTCTATAGCATAATTACTTTAATGAATTGTAACAGGGGTCAAGAAAGATATCGGTACGGGATTGAATCTGAACGAGAGAGAGTACTAGGCCGGTAAATTTTCGGGGAGGTTTAGACCCTGTTTGCTGGTAAATATTGCGCCCGTGTCAACGTTTGAATTCGATAATTGGGCCCATGTTGACACGTCCCTACCCCACCATTCCCCTCCAGTCCCAATTCAAATTACCCTCCCCCTAAGTACCTTCCCCTTCCTCGTCCCCTAACCCTTCCCAACCTATTGTTAAAATACACCGGCCCGATTCGTCTCAAACCATAGAAAAATAATGTAGAAACGTTCTTTTCGGCACAAATGCATTCTATTTAATATTACACGTTTGAACAGGCCCTAAACGGTATATTGTAAACTCATTTCTTTACTATCTTGCTATTTGTAGGTCTCCGAGCAGAATGACACTTGGTCAGATGAGAAACGGCGTTGAAGAGTCACGCTCTGATGATGTAGTCTCTGATATGATATATTGAAATCGCCGGACCGAATGTTCCTCCCTAAATGGAAATTATATTGAAAAATAAAAATACTTTTGTTCAAAAAAACGGTGTTGAAAGTACTTTTTTACCATATTTATCAAAACCGCCCCTTATATTACTACTGAAACCTAGTGAGTTTACTGGATTTAACGATCGCTTAATCAGTTTAATTTTGTAGTTGAAGGAAAAATTAGTGAATTGAACTCCGGGTTCAATACGGTGGCGACTTCGGAATTACCGAGTAGAGCTCATTGACTCCATAGTGTATATACAGTTATTTTTTTAAACATTTCAATACATACGTTTTGTAGATATCTCTTTTCAAAATTAAGTCTGTAGGCCAGAAACATTCTGCCGTATATGAACAGGAATGAAATTATAAGTTAGGAAGAAAAATGTGGTCTTCCTCCGGAAAATGCATTAGCCTGATGAAATCATTTGAATCCGACGTCATCCGTGATTTCGTTCGGATATGAGTTATGGATTAGAACTGCACTTACGGATCAGTAAACACAACTGCCGGGATATATATATATATATATGTGTGTGTGTATATATGTGTGTAAATATATATCTTAATCATCCTAAGTGGTTATTACTACCCGGACGTTTAACAGTATTGACCTGTCAGTGAAAGGCGGAATAAGTGTTATTTATTTACAATGGAACATTGAAGAGTTGGTTCTCATCATCACACTCGAATGAAAAATAATCATTTGAAATCATTTAATCTAATCTCTTTTGCATAACATTAGAATATAAAACTATGAATAGAGTCGCGTGGAAAGTTTTATTTAATCAATATACGAATTGAATATTGGGAAATATATAATAAATTTATAATGTAATAAAACATATGCCGAATTAATGCTATCGGAAATAGCGAAAGACCAAACAGAGAGGTTATTTAATTATATTATGGATGTATCGACAAGTATCGCCGGAAGGATTCGACTGAAACGATCTTGTTTGTTCCTTCGCGATGGGGAATACGTTCCTCAGTGAAGTTGTTAAAGTAAAAATTATTTACGGAATCATCTGTTTGCCAAACGGAAATAAGCTTACGGGCGGAAATAATTGATAAGGGTATAAGTCCGAAGCTCGTATATAAGAGGCGTGGTGGGAAGTTGGGTGGAGAGGTGGAGAGTTTACGCGGAACCGGTTCCATATATCTCCCGCGAAGGGGAGATCCATAGCGCCGCACACTCCACAATCATCAATCTCCTCCGCCCCGCTCTGAAACTGACCAACATACGGATTTCGGGCCGAGGAGTACTTAGCCAAAGTAGCCGCTTCAAAATCCCATTAGCCTGCTCGATTTGCAATATGTCAGCGCTTCGGCAAACAACTGCGCAAAAACTGTAGACGCGCATACATTTTGTTAGAATTAAGTTCCGAAATGACTGAAAGCCTTATTTCAATCGGGCGACTACAGCCCCAGGGAAGTTTGGTCGAGATCGTTTTTCATTTATTCAGCAATCAACAAACAATTCTTCCGCAAGTACGATTAAGGAAAGTTTATTATAAGTATATAAGCCGTCTTAGGGATTATTCAAGAAGAGTAGAAAAACAAGCGATATAAATAAAAAATAAACTTTCCGCAATTGTAAGTAGAACTATAAAGTTTGATTTTACAATAAATAAAAAAGAAAACACAATTCAGCTTAGCTTCGATACAAGCAAATGTGATATAAACGTGATCCCGAGAAAAAGTTTTTAATTACATTTGGAAGGAAAAATCCAGAATGTACATTATCATGCTGTGAATGATGTATGGGTGTGTACGTGCTAACGTTAAAAAATGATTCCAATTTAGAAATATTCATAGCCTTTTTGTTGTTTAAAATATACCAATAATGTAATAACGCTTAATTACCTATATATAAAAAAAAACGCGCGCCTTCCTTTCTAATAATTCAAGGAAACTGCATCTGAGATTTATTACCCCACTAAGGGTCTAAAGGGAACTTATGTAAATCCAGTTTATATCATTACTTCGTTTAATACTTGGAAGGTTTAAAAGTTAGCCAGAAATAATGATAGTTGATACGAAACTCTCAACTTCAAAGTGTTTTATGAAGTCATTAAGCTCAGAGGCTTGTCCAATTAAAATGCTTCTTGTTCAATGAAACTTATTCAAGAAAGGCAACTTCTTTATTCAATCAGCAGCACGCCAGAGAAACAAAATGAAACAAGCGTGTAATAATAATTGCCTTCACAATGCATAAATGCCTTAACAAATTTTAAGCGCAACAAATGTACAGAGAGAACAGAGGTTTTTCAGAATTATTTAAGCATGGTATTTGTAGGTTTAATAATGCTTGTGGAATATTCATTATTATATATATATATATATATATATATATATATATATATATATATATATATATATATATAAAATCTTATAATGTGTCGTGTATGCTTGTGGGAAGGAAGAAATCATTCAATGAGCTCCAGTTTATTGCACTGGAAGTATATCAATGCAGAATGTAAAACTTTGACTTATTTCACACAAAAAAGGATTGTTGACTGCCAGATTTTATTCATTATTTCTAACTTATAACTCTTCATTATAACTAACTTTCTATTAAACAGTACTGCCAGTAATGAATGACGCGATAGTTTTATGGTCGGTGAAAACGATGCAAATCCATAGCCGTATACGTATAAAGGCATGACAGAACATTCCACAACTGACTGTATTGGAATGCTGAAACCTGTTTAATCCCAGAGCGAACAGGAGAATGTGACCGTTGACCTCGTGTCCGATTATTCGAAACACTCGGGAATCCCCCTATAACAACTTCAAAGAAAACAAAAACCGCCAGCGCGCTATCAACAATTTCAAGGGAACTTTATATGTTCCGCCATGAGTTTATGTGTCCACATATTTCTTTCTCGCGAGCAAAAAACTGGCCGTTCCGCTCTATGGAGCAGGGGCAACTTTGATGCTGGGAATTGAACCTCTCCGCTTTTTGTTTGCTCGACCCGAGCCTAATTTACTCTACAGTCGTTATGTGTGCTGCAAGAAACGTCCCCGGAGGCTTTGTATCGGTGTCAGGAAGACTAAGTCCCAGTGGGCAGTCTTCACTAATCTATTACAAAGCAATGTTCCGCAGTCGTAGAACTAATAACGATAAGGGCGCATTATAACGAAGAATATAGAATATACAGTAGCAATATCCGGTTTCCGGTTTGGTCGGGTACATCGACCCTGCTCGACCCAGCTTCAAACATATATTACGAACGTGTGTTCGTTCCATCTTCAGGAGTTAAATTAAGCACCATAAAAAAGGACCCCCAGTTGTTGGAACTTCATTCTCTTAAGTGGGATATCATTTCATCTTTAAAAAACGATACTTTTCCCGGATCTATAATTATACCTTTTTTTTTTAAACGAAACACACAATCCGATTTAAAATAGACATGATACTTAATCGTTTATTCATATAAGTAAGATATTCATTACAGAATTTTAGTTTTGCGTACTGTAGTTTATAGTTCTAGGTAAGACAAATATTTATATAATTATATATATATATATATATATATATATAAAAATATTTACTACATATTTTTATTAGTGAGTAATGGTTTGAATGATACAATTTTGTTACAATGCATAGGTTTAAAATATCCAAACATTACTGATAATATATTTGTTGAAAATTAGATTTCACCAAAGAATGTCTCGTTTTTGCCATAGAATAGTGGTCCTCCGGTTCAATTGTAATAAATACCCGATAATATTGACAAAGGGAAAGTCGATTTTGATTGCCCGGTGAGCGAACCGAATTTACCCACAAATTTTGTTGAACTGGTAAAAAAATCCGCTGCTTGTGCTATCTAAACTCTAATTGCTTCCGATTTCTCGCCATACAATAAGGCAGTAATGACAACTAATAATAAAACGGGAAAATGCGCATACAACGGACCCTACGTGTGGTGAAAAAACAATGCATATCCTTCATAGACAATTTTTGCAAGTGTTCAGCCGGGGGATAAACGACCGAATTTCCGGACCCTTTTTAACTGCAGTAGTCGCTTTTCCTAATTCATTCTCCCTTGATATTCTTTTGATATGACGTCCCGAATGTAATTATGAGATTTATTGCGGTTATCCGGACGTAAAGAGTGAAATTATTTAGACACGTGATATTCGCTTGGAATTCAACGTGGTGTCTCCCCAATCAGAGAGCGTTTAGCTGTCGTGCTCGTTAGACCAGAGGGGCTATTACACCGCGAACTCGGACCGGACGTCTGTGCGTCAAAAACTATGCAAGCCTTTTTTAAAACCTAATACGACATTTTTAATCCCATTTTGATTTGAATATAATAGATACTTGAATGGAAAAAACAGTCATTTTAATGGATCGGCGGTCCTTTATATTATAACAAAAAATAACCGTATAGTCAGCAGAAAAATTTACATATTATTTATCCACACATAAACTAAAAAAAGTCTTAATAATAAACCATTAGTTTGCATTATTAATCATTTATTTATACGTCTTAATTAATACGCAAACAAAATTCATAGAATTCACCTGGAATCGAATATAAGTAAGGTAAACATTTCGCATTCTTGTGCATATGTCTGTCGCAATACTGGTGGGTATTCCTGTTATGTTTGCATTTATTTAGAAAGAAGAGTTTCTTTTTGGGGGATGGAAATTGAAAAGGGACACAATCTCTCGAAATTATCTCCCAACTGTTACTAGTCCTACAAATTCTTAGATCAACCTAATGCCTTGTCAATACTCAGTTTTTTTGTGAATGAATATAAAGGATACTCTTTCAAACAAATACAATATATTTTTAGTCTAATGTTCAAAAAGGTTTGGGAATTTATAGGGAAGGATTACTGTTTCGAGCATATAATGATTGACGCATCAAAAACTAATTATCGTTTAAGGCGTATAGTGTACTGCAAAATTTATAGATCGATTTCCCGCTTTGGATTACATGAAAAACAAAAGTCACGGTTGTTTTTCCATTAGAGCTTACGGGAACTGTTCCCATACGTGTACTATATATCATGGCCGGCTGAGTCGATCTCACGCTACGTGTTTTTTGTGATATATTCCGCCCCACAGAACAATTTTCTGTACATACTTTAGCTTGTTTACTTTCAAGAGAGACAGACTTTTGGATTTTAGTAAATTTTGTTAAATCACTCATTCTAATGAGCCTTCAACAAATTATGAATTCGCAAACATTCATTATAAGATAAATTACCAACAAATCCAAAGAAAAATATCTAAATTTAGTAGCGCGAAGCGGTTTTCATACAAATGAAAGTCTTCATAATAACCAAACGGACGTTTCAATCTTCCTTAGTTAGAGCGTCAACAATCCGCATTATTGAACAAAATCATCGTGTGGAAAGTGAAAATAAATTACAAGCAGTATAACATATTTTACATTAACGCAGAGATGCACGAATCAGACAAAAACTGTTATAGAAGAACCGGGAATCAACATCTATAGTGATTACATCTGTATGAATCACATTATAGTGGCGCTGCAGTGATAGTGTTGACAAGCTGCGACATTAGACAACAGGTGGGCCTTTTTTTAAATGTTCTTTCTACTGAAAAATCTTCCTGGATTCTCGAACAAATTAAGTGGTGCCGAATTCGAAATACGCGTTGGATCACAACCAACACGGCGTCGGTTATTCTGTTTATCATACTCTCTGTAATGGCACAACACAGTGGTAGGAGAGGGAGATGTCTGTTGGGCTGATTAGCTACTAGTTCTAGGTACCCGTCTCAATCGGTATTATTTTCCAATATTCTGAGACGAAAGTATATTCGAAATGTTCCATTCATTTACAAGATAATACAATAATTTCCTGGCAGTTTACAAAAACCGATATTTCATAAATAACGTTCGTTTGAAATTAATTCCATAACAAAAAATCATATTGCGCCACTTCCGATATGGGCGGGAAATTATATACCGGCTATTGGCTATATTACAATTCGAGATTGAGCGTTTCTATTACAAGCGTTCGAGCGATAGAAATCAATTTCAAAACGGACACAATTATTGCATTAGGACCACTCACCGAGCCCTAATATAGTATCGTGTTAAAATAACAGGGTATATTGACAATTATCGGGAGATATATAATATTAGTACAGAGGTTGTTAATTTTACCTGCCCCTCTTAATAGGTTGTTGCTAAAGTAATACAGGATTTAGAAATTCATAACTCGACTTTTAACTCTACTTTATAAATTGAAATAAGAACAGTCAGAATCGATACACTTTGGCCAACGAGACATGAGAGTTGCGCTGCATTGACATCTTGTGATTGTAAGGAGCCCGAATTAAAAGGCCAAATTAAAAGATTGTCGGAAACGGATAATATGGAAGGAAAAAATCGGAAGTGAAAACGGCCAGGCGGTACGGTTCAAATTACATACACAAAGGGTATTCGGATTCCAACCGGTTGCCAGTAATAAGTCAGCGCCCCGCGTTCTCCTTATTCCACCAAATATGAATTTCGGCGTATGCAAAACACGGTGTTGTCCCATATGCGGGCGGATGGAAATTCGGTTTTTCCGCTTGGATTAAATAAATTTCTGCACGAGGGGGATGAGCGAGATGTGGTAGGAGGGATATTTCGACCGCCGCTCGAGAAAATATAAATTTTCATTCGAATTGATCCTTGAAAAAGCGCGTCCGATCCGCGATGGTACACATTTTCCGGCCGGGGTGTTTTGACAGACTTGTTAATTGAGGCCAGTGGTGGCTCTCGAATTTGCAAAATGAATTTCACCTACCGCGGGGTTTAATTTGGCGACTGACAAAGTTCCACCGCTTAAGGCTGCTTAAAGGGTAATTTTCAGCTTTACACCTTACGCCACCTACATCGACGTTTTGAATTCCATGGAGCTGGATTCCAAACTAGAAAAGTACTTCAACACTCAACAATGGGACAGACAAAAGCTGAGCGGAGTGTGCGAAATAGAATGCGGAATATTTGATGGCGTATACATCGGCCAAACTGGATGAAAATAGGGGACAGGTCAGGTATAGAGAGTACATAAGAGCCGTAGAATATAATACAAAGTCCAACTTTGCCAACCACATTATAAAAAAAAAAGTATAAACAAATCTCTAGAACTAATAGACCCAGACAGGAAAGCCAAAGAGAAGGATGTAATAGAGAATATATTCAAGAGCAAACAAAGAATATAATAAATCGGAAAATAAACTCCCAGAATGATTCCATACTCACCCCGCTAATACTACTGAATGACATCAATCACACCCCGAGTTTGAACAACTATTTTATAAACCAGCAGCTTTTTTTTATTAACAGCTCTGACTGATGATTAGTACAGCCGCCTGTTGTTACTCCTCAATCAGTAATTTTCCACGGTAACAAAGGAAATTTATATCAATACGTCCCCTCAGATATTCTTTCCTGTGAATTTGTTGCAGAATTTAAGAAAAAAAACATTGGTAAAATTTATCGGGCATATTCATAATCTAATTTCCGCATGCTGAGGGCAGCGGAAATAATTTTCTAACGAGCCCCCCGGCCGTAGCGTTGGCATGCCCGGGCCTTTTCAGCTTCCCTTTGCATATTTGATGGGGTCGGCGTCCACCGGAAAAGAATGGCCGTGTCCGGGGAATTTTCTCGGCGTTCAAAAACCCAACCGGTTCAAAGAAAATTAAAGGGGTGTGGACAGAATTAGTTGGACAAAATTGTCAGCATTCGATTCAACTTTGTATATAAACTTGTCATAAATTGTCTGGGCGTATCGTCTTTATGCTCATTTAAGATGGCCAAAAGAAGTGTCTAATACCTGCCATACGTTACAGAAGAGCACAAAAAAGGGTGCAATATTTATGCACCTTGTCTACACCAGCGATTTTAGGTCCCACATATAATTACCCACGGTCGTTGTCTACCTTCTGCCGTGTTCTTTATCTAATAACATGTATTTTCCTTATCAGATCCATATTTTAGACTGATTAAAGTGAAACTTCTATCCGAATCGTTGACTGGGCACTAGGATTAGAACGGCTTTATGGCAGTGAAACATCGTGAATAGAAATGTTTTATTTATGTTTTAGTGTTTTTTTACCTAACTAATGTAGTTAAATACCTCGTCTGCATTTGTTGTTAACTGTGCTTAGTACAACAATTTCTGATCAATATGTAAAATCTGAGCGGCAATTACTTGCAACTAATTTTAAAGCCTAAGTTCCATCAAAATAGCAGTTAAAGTAAAATGTTAGTGTTACTCTTAAAATTAGAGACAATTAGTTCGAGAATTAATTGCTTATATAATTGAGTTCGATTGATCAACCGCAGGAACAAGAAATAACTCTTAATAACTTTTAAAAAGTTTAAATTTGGGTCGATTTCACTGGAAACACTCTTTAAGCCGCCATATCTTTTTATTCGGTAAATTCCTAAGCGACATTTGAGTTGAACTGACTCACTCCCACTATAATAAAGCCGTAATGCGAACTCCCTTGGAGCGTAGGTCGCATGTTTTACACAATACTTTTCCCCGAGAGAATATATGAAATTGTATACCTCTCAGAAACAACATTCAAATAACATATCACGTGTAATGATCTGCTCGTATCGTCTTGCGATACATCTAAAAGGCGGATCCCGGAATCGTGTTTGATCCCACCAACCTGTAATATGCTACTTGATATCTTTCAGTAAGCTGGTGATATATATTTTAGACGAATGAGGTTACTTAGTTCGTGCCCACTATTTTAACAGTGCCGCTTGTATTATCCCTATCCATTTGATCATCTATGACCTTATTGAACCGAGAAAGACTGGGTCCATTACTTGGACTAAGGACCAAGGACATCAAACGAAAGTAGAATCACGAAAAACCTTATTCCTTATTGTATTAATTCCTGGAATCCCCATACCAAACTCAAAAGAATCGACTTAGGAAATCGAAATAAGGAATATTAAGGCTATTACTAAAACGTAGAACAAAACTGACCTTAGTAAATAAAACTCTCAACACATAAAATCGTATTAAAATCGACAGGGACGGTATAGAACTATCAAAAGAATTGTGGTAGTAAACAGGTATTCCAAATTCAAGATTTTGATTCTGATATTACACTGTTCGGTATTTTAAAATTTTGTATTTATTTATGGACGTTCTCCATCTACCATTAAAGCCAGATAGATCAATCCAATTCGTCACCAGCAATATTTTATACCGCGAAAAATTATCGATATATAAAAATGTAACGATAAAAAAAATAATAATTTAGAAAATTACTGCGTCGACTTCCATTGAGGTCGAGGTAGGCTCCTAATATGAGGATTGGAAAAAACCCGTACAGTGAATGAGTAGTTTTCAACGAACGCTGTAGGTTGGGGGGCATATTTGATTGAATTCGGTCCCGCGGTCCCCTCAACCAAGAGTGAGAAAGCTATAAATAGAACTCGGACGTCCATTTCACTTTTTTCGCGATTAAAAAAAAAATTCTGCCCACCGCCGCGGGGGAAAAATCAAGAGACGCGTCCAGGAAGATATTGCGATTCCTCGGCAAGAGTTTTTATTTTATTGACAATGAGAGACCAGTACGAATTTAATATCTGGACCCTCCTCCCTTCGCCAATACTCGCGACCGTTTGATTTATTGCTCTAGAAGGGCGGCTACCTTCGGTTATTATGATTTATGCCTTGGGGGTTATCTACTTTGGCCCAGTGATGTACTCCCTCCCACCGAGGGACTTTGGGCTGTTCGATAGCAAACCCGAACACCGACTAATAACAGATGACATCAAAAGGAGTATTAGTTTTTCTTTTTTAGGCGGAAAACAATATTTGTCTAAAAGGTCGGCGTGTAAAGTACATTGAATTGTATCTCCGCCTAACTGGGTAGGCCCTCAGTTCGATAGTCACGGCTGACTATTTTTACCTGATTATTATTCCCAGAAATAAACTCTGGTACGCAGAGGTTGAAAAATAATCAAATATATTGCGTTGTGCCATTCCAGCCAAACAGGCGGGAGTGGATAATTAAACAAAAGTTCGTAAACGTTTCTTTTGTCACCGCCAATCCTAGGATCTTCGGTTCCCCCGATCTTCAGTGCGTTAGAAGCGCGCCTATGCGTTCCCGTCCTGTAGAACGGAGTGCTCTTACTTGAAATGTCTGTTGCGAGGCCATTTCCTGAGTTCTTGCAGATCAAATCGCAATAAATATAAATTCCGAGAACCCTTAATCCGGATATAAGTTACAAGTTTCGCCCATCAATTAATCCCAGAACCTACTCTTCGGGGGTGCTATCAACTGGAGTACTAGACTTACATCCGCACACAAAATCGTGTTTAAGGGGCAACAGAACCTTGCTTTAAGCTCCTGCAACTTTGCTCTTTGCCCACGCCATTGCCCCGACACAAACAGGGTTATCGCATATTATCGATACACGATATATTACACGTAACGTCTGTATAAAAAAGAATTTTATAATTGCATTTTGTATTGCGAAAAGAACAATTATCTCGTTTGAATTTTTATCGGGCAAAATCGACCTCAGTCAACTGAACTAGCCAGTTTTCTAGTAAATCGCAAATTTCCTGTTAACCTTCGATTGGAGACAATCGATTATTTAAATATAATCAGATCTTCCGACAACTGCCACATCCCAGTAATAAAACAGAAGAAAAACTGGAATTAATCGTTTATCACGTGCGCCTGTCGAATCTATCAATTTGTCGGAACTATTAGAGCAACTCATGTGAGACATCAGAATATTACCAGTTTTACAGGGTAAAAAATTACTGTCAAATTTACAAAAACGTTATTTTTTAAACGAATATATAATGCCTAGTAAATTGAAAACGATACACAAACGATGAGTTTTAAATGCATTCCGGTCCTTACTACATTTATGTGTATGAGTATTGAGACAAGGATATTTGAATTTTGCACAATGTCAATACGGGAATTGGTAACTGGGTCGCCGAAATCAGAAGGAGCCAGTTTAATTATTATATCGTTATTTATGTTTCAAAATTGTATCGGTAGAAATCAAGACAATCCGTTTGGGCGTTGTTGGCTGAACCCAGTTTTAGCTTGTCAGAATGGCAGAGTAGGGAGCGGGATAAAAAAGGGTAGGCTGTTAGAACTGTGCTTATAAGGAACACTTCCATCATCCGCTATTACAAGCCGGCTAGCTCCCAGAGTTACATGTAACGCCACTTAGGGCCTCTGTCATAGTGATTTATACTTCAGCAACCGTCATGAGCAAATATCCGCACAGTGCGTTTTCTCCCCCACGCACACGCCAATAGGATAGTAAAACATTTTACGGCCGGGCTCCCTTTACTTTTACTCAGAAATCGAAGCTCTCTGGCTTCGTCGTGTTCTTGTAATTGAGTAGTGTATTCGGGTACAAAAATAATTATTACAGGCCCTCCATCCGGTACACTCACGATAATTCGATAGTTCGTTCAATAAAAACTACTTTCCAATAAAGTGATGATATATGGCCTTTCATAATGCAAGTGGCGTGAGGGTCATACACGGTGAGAGAGCTCCTTTAAAAGGTGTGATCGAAGGGAAATTCCCAAGTCGTCGGTAATTAACGTCGTAATTTTCCTTCCTTAAAAAAATTAATTATCTACATATAATTACACCGATTATCTTAATTAATTCATATTTGCGAGCCTTTGTTAATTTAATAAATGTAACCCAGCGAACACTTGTTCGCTTTGGCTTTTGTAGGAAGAGAAGGGAAAAAAAAATCTTGCCGGAATCCAAAGCATTCTTCTTAGTAGGATTCGTTTAACAGCAGGATATGTAATTCGTATAAAATTGAGCTTTTGAAAAATAGCTAGCACTCGAGCAGGCGTACTGGCAATGGGTGGATTTTCTGACAAAAGCAAAACCTACAGTGTCATATCATCGCTCCGTCACTAGACATAATTATAAAAATTATAGTTACATAAAATAAAAGAAAAAATAAATTTGAAAATTTCGAAAAACCGGCTGCAACTAAAACAAATCCAGGTAGGATAGGTATGAGCACACGGTGCGTTTGAATCGGTGAGTCAAAAAATCGCTTCAAAGGTTTTATGGATGAATTACAATAAATCGGAACGTAAGAGCACAGAGGGATCAGGAACCAAACAAACAAAATACATATAACAGATAATTAACACATTTTTTGTGAATGTTTCATAGGTGCCTTTCCCTTTAAAAATGTCTAGAGGTGACTAGGGAGAAGGCCTGACTGGCGGTCGGGTCGGTGGGAGGGGCAGGTGGTTTATACCAGGGACGGAACAAATGTCCCGGTGGGAAAAGCCCACTTTTAAATAATGTCCGACTTTCCGGAGGGTAAACCAGCTTGAATGATCGGCCCCCTTCCCAACCCCCATCACTTACACCGGATTTCGGTTACCGATCGCCGACGGATCCGGTTACCAACTTTCAGCACGCCAAATAGGGTGTCCAGTAGCCCCTAATTCTGTCTCTACGCTCCGCGTTATTCCGGCCTCTAAATTGTAATAAAATAAAAAGAGCGTCGCAAAAGAAAATGTTGTCTTTCACGACATATTTCCCAGAATTTATTGACTCCCCGAGGTAATCAGATTTTAAGATAATCCAATGGGCACTTCTTGATACCATTCGAATACTATCATGTTCTCGGGAATACGAGCGCTCGCGCTATCAGTAATGGGATAAGTCATGCAGGAACAAAAAATACCGAAACTCGATCCCGTAAGTACTTCTTACGAAGACTTACAAGAAGGAGTCCATTCTTCTTCTTCTCTTGCCGGTAGGAAAATATTCGGAAAATGTCTTCACAACCGGTTGGAATAACATCCAACTTTTACTCCACCGAAAGACTTTTACCGTGCTTTCAGCAGAAGCACGATTCGTATGGCTCCGATAAAACAGAATATAACAACATCCAGATGGCGTTTGTTGAGTATTACGGTCAAACGGGTATATACTTGTATACCCTGGCAAACTCCCAGGGTCAACCTTCAGCGAATCATAGATTGGTGTCGGTGGGAAAGTACGTGTATATCGAAATATCCCCGGACAGAGCGCGATGCGACGCCCTTTCAGAATAATCTAGAAGGGCCGGGAAAAAAGGAACGACATCGAATTGTAATTAGCCCGGAGCGCGAAAATAATTTTCAAAGAAAAAATGGGATAAAGCGCTTTTCGGATGCACATATTCTCGGGTCGACTAAAATGCCTGGCGCGATGTAGGATGTTTTTCAGAATCCGTGTCTCCATCCTACTCGATATTTAGGGGTAAATTTATGCAACCTATTAAAATTCAATCATATATGGTCCCCATAATGGTTATCGGCTGGGAATTATTTAAAACATTTATTGTAAGATCAACCTTTATAGTTTAAGTACAAGTGCGGAAAGTTTATTTTTATATCGAATTGTTTCAAACTGAAACTTAAAATATATCTGTAACAGCTTATTTTCTTCGCCACAAACTAAATTAAAAAAATCAAAATTTCAATTAACCTATAAGACAACATTGTTGTTCGATTCAGTATATTTGTTATACTGGATAGTGTAAATGTGCTCTTTAATTAAATGCGCTAATGCAGGCCTTTGTCGTTAAAGTGGGCCAATATTTTGCGTTGGATCATAACCGGTTACCGCGCTAGGATAAACTTCAGGCGGATCCAAAATAATTATCGTCATCAAGGAGTTTACAACGGAAGCTATACGAGTTGATCAAATTTACATTACGGCGCTTTCAATGAGGGGTTATGGCGATATCGACATAAGATGCAAATTAATTGCCCGCCTTAGTAAAACATACCATTCAATGCACCCTATTTCACAACCTCTCGAATTACCAAAGGGAAGAGCGGGAATTAAAAAATAAAAATATGTGTGGCTAAAATACCGATAAAGGTCTATGCAGTCTGTAGTAAAGTAGGGAGACGTGCGTTGCGAGGAAGCCAGGTGGAGGATTGGTCGTTTGGAAGAAGGTGACGGGGGATTGGGCCCACGATCGGGAGGAACGATTCAGTTCTGAACGAGAGGTTGATGAACCAGTCGCCAGCCAGTATTCAGAGTATAGAAGCACGCGAATTTCGTTTCCTGACGGACGAGAACCTATTTTCAAAGCTCATTGACTAATCATTGGCTCCTTCTTCGAAGCCAACGGTTAGACTAAAATATTAATTATACTCACCGCTTGTATTTAATCTAACAAAAACAACCCTACAGTACAGTCCGGTTAAGATACCCAGCTGGCAACCAACACTTCAGTAGGATTGCTATTGGTGACAGCGAGAAGCCGAAAACGGTTTAGCGTATGAGAATCATCAGCTATGTTCGAACTTACGACTATGATTATTGTTTAATTATCATGCTATAAATGTTGGAAATTAATATTCTCGGCGTAATAATACAAGGAAATCACATTTTAGTTGAATTTTGTGTCGTCATAATGATTTCCGTAAAGACACGGTAACCGCAAGTTATTATGCGATTAATTTACTTTCTTTAAACATCCATTCTGAATAGTATCCGTAAATATTTATGCTTTGTAATTTGTATAATGTTCTGTCGGACCAATGCAGTATATGAAGACTGATTACAGTCCTTATGCAACATCGCCCGCTGCCAAATGACCCGTTTTAAAAATTGCGAAATATTATTCAGAGGCTATATTTAATATTAGCCGTGTCCCGTTTTCCAGAAGGGTGTTCCCGACTGAAATAATTCTTAAGCCGCCCTGAGATATAAGTTATTTCTCACTGTGGAAACGAACACCCCCGGTGAGATAAATCTTGGCATTGTAACAACTCACTAATTCGGACTGACGTTTGCATGGAAAGAAAAATTAAATAGAAAAAATACTCCGAATAGTCGGATTGTCCCATAATTTTCATTGTATAATCCCGAGCTCGGTTGTCAAAATTGAGGAGAGAAATTTGTTTTCTAGATGCAACAGGGCCCCCGGCTGCGACCCCGAGGATTGTTAAAACCCGGGAGACAAATTTCCCCGTAAGTATTATTTACGACCTTAAAACTGCAAAAGGTACCTATTTCTCATTCTTATTTCCTGCACATTAAAGGGCAAAATAGGAAGTTCCTCCGCCCACTGTCCTGGTATTAGCTCCCAGGCAGGAGTTAAGCATTCGGGGATTCGGTTCCGACCTCTTAGACCACCGTGAAACTAACCCCCAGTCCAGGTGTGTATTGCGGGTTTAGTATCGGCGCCTTATTGTTCGCGTTTCGGTTCGACACGTAAGTCGGCACAGTGCACTGTGTTAAAATAACGTTAAAAGGAACTAATAATTGTTTAGTTTTTCAAAATTAACCTAACTCGGTACAAAAAATGTAGATTTCAAATTCGTTCAAAAAGTATGTATGCGAGATATATTGAAAAAAAAAGTTTTAAATTAATGACCGACCTCGACTGAACTGATTGAAATTCTTGATGACGTTCTCGGCATTCTTCCTGGCGATGTAGAACCACTCGCTGGTGTTGCTCAAGTACTTGTACTCGACGGCCAAGTCCTTGACTAGTATCGGCCCCTCTGGAAGACGGTAGGCGTACGGGCAGAATAGCCAGAAACTCTTGTACTGGTACTGATCGTAGCAGTTGCCGGCCGCGAATATGTCTTCGTCGAATTCGACCATTGAAAAAACTCCGGCGTGAAGTAAGTATTCGGAATCGAGGACTTCCGGTCCGGCGTACTTCCATAGACGGGTCAGCATGTTGGCTCGATTGACGGCCACTTCGGCCTCAACGCGAAATCTTTCCTGTGAACGAAAGAAAAATAATTCAAATACAACTAATTTCACGGATGGAAAAGAAAATACCACACTGCATTACTCACGGAATGTGTGTGATGAGAAAAAAATTCGGGAAACGGTTCTCGGGGAGGAGGGAGAGGGAGAGATACTGCCTAGTATACTCCATAGATAAAATACTTGCTTCGGAATCCAAGAAGGAAATTACATTAGATAAAAAAAAATATAATGTAAGGAACACACGATTATGGAATCAGTGCCTATAATAAAATTATTCTATGACATATACTAGGGATAATGCGCTATTAAACCCAAAATATATGTCAGTTTTGCATTTAAACCACATAATAGGTATTACAAAATACCTATTATACCTGAAACAAGATAATAAAAATAAAATACTCGATTAGAATTTGTAACTAATTAACTAGTAGAACCCAAAAATTCAATAGCATTTGTTTTGTTTTGTTTTTCAATTTCGAAGGAATACACATGGTTAATTAACATCTCGAGATTAATTCATGAGAAATTATGAATGAACAGTACTGGACAAAAATTTGCACACTGGTCTAACAGAGAGATTTAAAAAATTGTAATATTGCTACGAAAATTATAATCATCCAACTTACGTAAATTCTGAATAACAATCCGTTTATTCTCTCAGACACTGAACAATCTGTCAATACTAAATTTCCCTGGACTTTCTTGAACGCGACAGCCTGTATGAGACGAACCGCTCGAGCGCAGATCTAGCACAGCACTAAATATCCCGACTACCAGGGAGAAGGGATTATATATGGAGTGCAAACAAAATATTATTAAGTCCGCAGGAAAATTGCTTCCAAATAGTCTCTTAGAAAAGTTTTTCTGGAGCGAACTTTTATATTAATGCGGATTTAAAAGTTTTCCCTGGCTTAAGAGGTCGGCGAGAGTTTTAAAACACAATTTATACACTCCATTTCGAAACCCATGGGATGGGGGGGGGGCTTCTGATACTTCAATGCTTCTTCGACCCCCGTATTTAATTCAATTTGTGTCCTGATAGTGAAGCGACAGCCGATGCATAATAAAGGACTTGAGTGTTTGGAATTAACAAGGGAGATTGATACCGTGACAGGATCCTAGAAATCAATTCCGGGTAAGTCATGAACGATAATTGAAAATAAATGCGCAGAAAGGTTGTAGAACATATTGGGTAAACAGTTTCATTCGCAAGCAAGAATCCCTATAGTAGTTCCTGTCACATTCCCTACGAGAATACCTCTCCCTCATTGAAAGCTGGTCAACGAAATGGAGGATTCAATTCGATTGCCAACAAAGTTACGTTTACTCAAACATATGTATCTCTTACTTTTACTCTGAGAAGAGCCCCTTCATATTGAGTATCAAGATATTGCATATACAATATATTCATATTGCTCTCATATGTACTGTATTTTTAAATAGTACTGGGCCTACGGAATTGAGTCGTGGGGATCCACCAAGCCGTCTAACGACTACAAAATTATCTAACGAATCCATAATTCTTCGTAAAATTGTTAACGCCCCACCTTATGTTTCTAACCGCAAGATCCATTCAGATTTGAACGTTCGTTCTACATGAGGCTTCCCGACATAAAGCCTTCCATTCAGAACTATTCCATCACTCCAATCGTTTCAATCGACAGCACTCCGAGCGTCACCTTACTGAAAATCCTGAACGCCGCCTTAAGTGGAAATTGCCTCGTAATTTCCTCAATATGTAAAAAGAGCTGGAGCGGGAGTCCCGTAAATGGGTGTATAAATATGATCTTACAAATTGTAGTCGTGACTTAAACTGAAAATAAAAACGTCAAGCAGTAATATATCATCAACTTTAAACCATTTTTGTCCGCGCTTCATAATTATACGAATGTTTTTAATTACCGTAATATAGCAGGACCTATTAATACGTTTTAATTAATAGCCGCGGGTGCTTTATAAGGGAATGACAAGAGCCCAGAAGGCAAGAGCACTTCTGGATAACATATCCTAAACAAGAAAAATAATTGGATGACAAATAGCCGTGTTTAACAACCCTGCTGAGTCATTTAATTCTAGTAACACAACTCAACGCTCTAAAGGTTGGTGGAATAATTTAAATAGAAACAAATTAATTTTTCAGCCGGTAATAAATTTAAAATATGAAATATATATTCTCGAATGTGGAGGTCGTGTTAGATTTAATTAGGGTGGCAGTTTTTCGCGCTGCATATCGTTTATTTGTTGGCCGAGCGTAGCCACAAACCGGCTAAACAACGGCAATAAACTGTAACCCACTCTGGGCTTGGCATTTATGAAAATAGCTACAGGAATATCGCACGCGTATTTTTTTCTATTTTTATTACTCCCGAAGTTTTTATTATATACTGCCCACATATTTAATTCCTACCTATTTTTTATAGTTTTAAAGACCGATTTGATTTTTTTTAATTTCAGCACGCATTTACCAGACTATTGGCGAAAATTATATGGTAAACATAATAGTAATGTATTTTTAAAGAAATTAAATTGTAACTAAAATAATAAATAGATTCTGCGATAATAATTTGAAAGCGTTATATGAATTAAATGAGACTGCAAGTATACGCAAACTCTTATAATTGCCGGTAACAGCTGGTAATTTGGAGTAACGTAATTCAAATGTAGATTTCGTGTGTTTCTGTCTCCTCTCACTGGTTTGGTCTTTTGCTCGACCGGTTTCAGCTGCTCGCCATTTTCAGTTGCGGTGTTAGTCACTTTGGCACTTTGGACCTTTTTTTGGGCATCCTCACTGCACTGTCACTTTCACTTGTACTGTGGTGGTTGTCTGTTTGTCGTGTGTATATATATATATGTGTCTTGATATTGTGTTTTTGTCTTAAGTTTGTATTGTCTTATATTTGTGTTGTTTGTATTAAGCACATTTTTTTATAACTTACCTTCTTATTTTACTTATCTTACAATATTAAGTTTTGCTTTCTCTTTAAATAAAAATTATTAGATATAGATTAACTAGCGCCCCCTTGTGTGTGGTGCGGAAATGTACTTAACTAAAGTTCGTTGGGTGCACCTGCACCGATTAACTAGATCACTAAAAATAAACTTTTTTCAATAAATTTTGGATCAACAGGAAAACTTTTATGATCGTAAATACACAATACTAGACAGGTGTCCTGTCATATATTTGGAAGTCAGAACCTAATAGGTGTGACCAGTTGTGGGATAAAATATATATTTGACCGATAATCCGACAAAGACTTAAGCCTATTAACAAAATCCAAAATGGCAATTCCTGAGCCCTTCCTTTTATATATTTGGAAGTCAGAACCTAATAGTTGTGACTAGTTGTGTCTCATGAACATGTGAACACACTAAATCTACGGTATTCCACCCCTCGCAGACCACAAAACAGGTATTCTGAAATAATTCCAATGTGTAAAACCCAAAACGTAGTTATTACACCCTTACTATCCTGATTTTTCATTTCAAAGTTATTCATTTTAAAAATTAGAAACATATATTTCATAGAGACGCTTGTTTTATGAGATCGGTTAGTCTAGATGGAAAAGGTGCATAAAAATAGAATATTCTCTAAGAAATGTCACTATGTAAAGAGGGTACTCATAGGGGAAATGGTTTCGGCAATAGGGGATGCCTAAACCGAGGCACAAGGAATCCATTAAACTTCATGAGAGTCCGCTTTGAGAAGCGGCCCAGTCTAATGTTTGCCGGGTGGCCCTCTCAAAAACAGTTCCGAACGGTTTAGGCTAAACGGACAGTAGAAATTGATGCGGGAATCGTATTTCCCGGGAAGATTTCATAATAAACCAAAATTGCGAATTCGAAAGCGGGAGGAAGGCATAGCGCAAATGGACCAGGTACATAAATTACAGGCAATACGTTGAAGACAGAACTCACCACTAGAGTTTATAAACCACTAATGTATCCCCAAGGACTCTGCTCGTGCATTTTCCTTCTATTTATTCCACGCCATTATCAGAACAGAACCATTTAAGATCGTAAACTAAAGGTGTATCACAAATCATTTTATATCCGGGCTATATTCCTTCCGCAATTTATAGAAAATGATTGGTTTAGGTTTAGATTTTTCAAAACATGTTTCGAATAAAGTTGGACTGAAAATTGTCTAGAAACCCACCGTTTCCAGTCTCAGAAAGGGCTAATGGAATAGTTCAAAAGTTCTACTTGCATTTGGCTACTTGCTGTGGTCCAAATTTGTCAGGCAGTAAATTCGAGTCAAAAAGCGCCGTAACCGGCTGGCTTCTTTTATAGACTATATCAAGTCACAAATAAACATACCACAATTGTACTTATAACAACAAGTCGATTGAAAGAAAATAAAAAGACAAAATAATAGAGATTTTCCCAGAGCAGGGACGACGTTACAAAATTCTCACAGTGAATAAGATAATACGTATCGATGAAATATTTCACAGCCTCGCTGTTAAAGTTATTAAGAGGCACGGGCGGGCCCACCACCTTGTTCGAGCTCGGAGGGTCCCCGGGGGACTTCTGTCATACCGGGGACGGAAGTTGGGCGAGAAAGCTCCCCGGGCCCGGGTCAGTAGAGTCAGTGACTACCACCTTACCACCCATATATATATATATATATATATATATATATATATATATATATATATATATATATAATAAAGGACTGACCCTCCTCGTTAATATCCATGCACTCCCGGTCGAATATAATTTTAGTCCTCCCGTATAATGAACTATTCTCATTTAGGTGAAGGCGAACGTTAAATCCTCGATATGGAGCGTATTATCTATAGATGCATTAACATAAACAATATTATAAATTTGCAGTTCCATTAGTCATTTTATAGTCCCCTGTATCCCAACGACGGTCGTCCGGTTGAAGTCGATGACGACCAAATAAGGTCCATAAATCGATACCGATCGCTATAACACGAGGGATAGCGGAGAAGCTAAATGTATACATGCATTGAAAACCGTTAGAAACATCTTGGGTAACAAAACATGTTCGATATATGGGTACATCATTACATCATGTCCGTAATTATTTTGTTGCAGCCCAATATTTTATGAGAATTTTTGTTTAATAATTTTCAGAAGGAAGTACCGTGTACAATTTGTTACTAGAATGCAATCGTTAGGCCTTTATTTCGGAATTTATTGTTTATTAGTTCAGTAGACTTAAATCAAATGAAACAAGACTCGAACCCAACGCATTCCATAAACTGCCGGAACGCAACAGGGATTTAATGAGGCCTGCCGGACTTATCGCCCATTCAATTAATCCGAAATCCGGCGCCCATAGAACCGTCACACAGATAAAACCAGTCATTCATGGGGTATCAATTTAAATTTTGAACTGGCCAGAATCTGACGTTTGAACCGATCCTGCATTCGGAATAAATTATGGTCGCGCATTTGCTAAGATCCCCTGCCTTTCTGTTAATTTTTAAGAATAAAATAAATACAACCGAAGTATAAAATCTATATTTCTTTAAATCGCAAGTGATCAAAATTAAGAGTATTAAAAAACAAGATCGTATCTTGTAGTCTTCTTTTTAGTTCTTTCACTCATCTAGTTGGCACTAGAGAAAGAATAGGTGACTTAGGATACCTGTTCGGGTCCGCTAGTGTTTGAAATAAAGTTCTGTGTTGGGCAGGTTTAAAACATTTGCCAGGTTTAAAACACAGGGTGACTTCCGTAATATCGCCAAGGTATTTGCCGAAATACAGTAACGCTGTGGTGGCAGGGAAAAATAAAATTGTTCATCGGCGACTACGCAATTTACTGACTTCAGGTGGCAAGAAGCCAAAGCGTGTCCAGCACGGGATCAAATAATCTTGTGGAAACAATTGATATTCCAAACCTTGGCGCACCCCAAACAGGTATCTTTAGTTACCTGTTCTTCTTCTTATTCTTTCGAAAAATATTTAATTTCATCAATCGCAGACATGGATCTACATAGAGCACTTAATTAATTTAGAACGCAAAATTCCACGGCCTATAACTTAATCAAAATGTAAGTAGACCGATGGCCACGGGGCCGCGGCTGTTGAGACACATCAAACATTAACATTAATGAGTGGAAGCATCTGTCCATTAGAGAAACCGGAGGAGGCTCGATATTGCATTTCGGACAAATGAAATGTCTCCCGGAGCCTTTCTTTAGCCCGGACCGCCTTCATTACCGAGGGCCCCACCTGGGACGAGTTGTACTATCAGCCATGCATACGTCGAGTATTCATTCCCTTCTAATAAGGTACACCAAGTTGTTACTCTGCAAACACGGCTTGTGTCTCATGAACTCATGAGGCCGTGTTTTTATCGTAAGATCTAACCCGTAGCGATGATATTTTTAGGTCGAGACATTAATTATTAAGAAGCTCAGTCTATAAAACGTTTTCCTAAATGTTTACAGCCTAACCCCGTCCCTTCGGGCTTTGGTATTGTGCGGGTGCACGATGTTGGCCATTGAATAGTTGATGAAGAAAGGAAATGGAGCACTCTATAATTTTAGCCGATCCCGGACCAATGTTGGAACTACAAAGAGAGTTAATTAGCCAAATACGAGGGATTGGGTCCCACCCGCGCTCCAATTTTCCCCTCGGCTACCGCTCACAGTAATCTATGATGGCGAGAAATGATGGCTTAGCCAGATATCAGTACTGTACTCGACGACTGCTCCGATGGAAATAGAAAATTAATCCACTCTCATTAAAGATCGTGCTGAGGGTTTTTAGATCGACGTCTCCTCACACACAGATATTTTCCAATATCTCAATTCGAAATGTTCCCGTTAAGAAATTCGACTATTTGTGATAAATAATTCTGTTGTCCTCAATGCTAACAAATTAATGAGCTGCATGATTGGAAAACAGGATATACACTTGTGAACTATGACACCGAGCGGTGAAAAAGGAACAAACACGACAAAATATATCTAAAAATATCTTTAATTTTCAACTGCTTTATTATCACAATTATAAAATATGACATGCGAAATCCCCCATATGAGACGCGTACCCCCCTATCCAAGGCGGACAAGGTAAAATACCTGGACCTATATATAGACAAACGACTATTTGTGATGAATAAATCTGTTGTTGGATACTATATGTGAGTCTATGATATTCCTTGAATTACTCTTTATTTTCTCTCGGAAACGAAGAAAAGGCCTTTTTTCTCCTCGCGTTTTTTGACAACAGTCGCAACCTCCGCGCCGCACGCATCAGCTAAGTGGCTTATTTCTTGTAGAAATTGGTCTTTAGGCGGTATGATACTCCTTCACACGTTTTTTTGTAATTATCTCCCTCGTTTTATAAAGTAGGAAGTTGTATTTCGTTTCATATCATTTCATAAATCAGGTTTTTGTGAGTTTTAACAATTTAAAAAGTCCCGCAGACTTGGAGTGATCTGTTCGTATACGATACTGATAGGTTTTATCCATATCACCTAGTTTGCTTTTGTCATGTCAATTTTGCCACGTTTCGCCGGTAAACCCCTTGCATACCTTGATTCTGACTGGCCGAAACCCGATTGGCACACAACACAATTGCCCGGTTGGAATTGGCTTTTTTCGAACATTGGTGATAAGGCTAAGATTCTCGCCAATGTGGAGAATGCATGAGGGAGAAATATAAGAGAATCTCTGAGAGAGAGAGAGAGAGAGAGAGAGAGAGAGAGAGAGAGAGAGAGAGAGTATGGGCAACATTAATCATGGCTCAAAGGGAGGGCAGATGTTCACCCATTTTGGGAGATATTCCTGGTTATCAATCGACCCAGAGGCAAGGCCAATCCAAATTGAGAACATTTGGGAACAGGCTCAGTATTCGGCCAGTGTGTGTGTATATATATATATATATATATATATATATATATATATATATATATAAGAAAACGCAATTATTAATATATGCTCTAATTATTTAAAATTCACTGTTTCGTAAACTTATTCCGAAAAAAACTGTACTTTGGCCAAAAGAGGCCGACAAAATGTAGGAATAGGGGCCGAAAATGCTTACGCTACGGGAATTACGGATTATTCATTTGGTTTCCGAGATTCGAACACACCTACATTCAATTAAAACGAGGACAAAAGCCGAAATAACGCCAATAAAGGCCAGAACCGACCGGGTGAGGCTCATTTTAATAAATGAATAATTCAAAACTATCGGATATTTGGGGGCTCGGAGCTAAGATGTAACCGCCTCTCTTCTGAATGGGGAAAAAAGGGGAAAGATAGGCGACCGAATTTATGCATTCGGTGTGGCCACACTGCCTCCTTTTTAAACCTTTAAACTGGCCCAATTTCTCTTTAAGTTAATTTGATCTCGATGATCGACTTAAGAACTCGGAACTGCTTTTACAAATAAAATTGCGCGTCACTGTAAAATTTCTGAAAACCACGAGAGCGAAATTCACCGAGGAGGCAAATTCTTATTTAAATTAAATTGTTATTTGTTATAAGCGTGGCCTGCTTCCGTGAAGCAAAATCTATGTTTATTTCCGCGGTAGCCAAAGAGGCCAAACGGGGGTTTCAGTCGGTATGCCATGTGGAGGATCCAACACAGTACAGGGTCGCTTGGTGACCCTGCTTGACATGATGCTATTCAAAATTTAATTTATTTTTATTATTTATATTTATTTATTTTATTTTATTTTTTAATTTCCTTAATGCTCCCCGATATATACCGAATCAAACCGTTCTATTGAACGATCGCATTCGCATCAACATACCGATAGTCGGCGAATTTATGAAATCCCCGGTCCTAAAGTTTCATTCCCGTCTAACTGCTCGCCCTATAATTCACTCGTTCACTCGTTAACCATCCATTATGCTCGGCACATCTTACATGCCACTGTACTAGAGATCTTCTTTAGGCCGTATACACTTCAAAAGTGCCATAACTTTATCTGGAGATTTTACTTATAACTATAAAGGTTGGTCGTGCAATAAATAAACAAACAGTTCAATCTCTAGTGAAAGTTTCGCCGAGTTCATTAAAATTGAGGCCCAAACTAATTTATTGCGGGATCATTTTCACCTCCCGGGAATCTTCGTTAGGAACTCGTTTTTCCCCGTTTTCCAGCGAAGAATAATCATAACCCGACATCACTTTGATACACGAGAATATCGTGATATCTTACTCTGAGGTAAATTTTCCAATAACGCTCTGCACTGTTGAAAACATCCTGAAGGACAGGGGACCAATAACGACGTCGTTAACGAAGTCTCGCATGATTGCACTGGCAATCAATCAAAAGATATCTACCTAAGTTTCGAACTTAAGTTTCATATTGGTGCAAATGTTTTACCTTTTGCATCGGAGCGCCCCTCTCGCCCAGCGCTATTCCTTATTAGTGGCTGCACTTTATTTCATTCGAAACGATAAGCAAAAAGGAAAGTTCGCAGTTTATTTTACTGATCGAGAATCTATGATATTCATGAAGAGGTTCGGAACATCGTCCGCAGTGATTCCCCCGTGAACAATTTAACCTCCGGTTATTAGGGACGAAATAATTCGGTATCAATGAATCGTAGACCTTATTATAAATTAGAATAAAGTTAATTACTAACTAGAACCCATTGCAAGTATAGATAAAGAACTCATAGCAAGAATAAATAAAGATTAAAACGTTCTTACATAAATCGTAAGTCGTTTCTGAGTCTTTTAACTTGTATTCACCTATCAGAGTTAATCTTGATTAGATACTGACATAGATAAAAGCATGCCGTAAGACTAACAGAATGCCACAGTTTCTGTAATTATAAATGCCAATACAAAACAATTAAGAAATTTGACTCTAATGGGACCGAAATAAATTATTAATATTTTAATTCTAAATGGTGTTGAAATGTACAGGCATCTCCGAATGGATCAGTCCGAAACCCTATCTGACCTGAAGTAAAATTCGGAGGAGCCATTTAAGTATTTAAAAAATACCGACCAAGGATCGGTCCCTCCGATGCATTGGTTTTGGACTTCGAATTCGCCCAATCGAAGAAACCCGCCAGGAACGGAAACGTGATGATCTTGCTGCACCTAATAATTGAAGTTTATAGCATTTAAATGATACCGGGCGATTCTGATTGGTATTTAAATTATAATCAGTTCTTCCGCCCTTTACACTTTAATATTGTAAGTATGACCCACAAACTGTCGCGATAATTACAAACACCGTGATATGTATTATACCTTAGAGTTAAATGTAATTATCATTAGAACTTTATATTAGGGCTGTAAAGACATTTTTCAAACAGGGGATAATTCCCTGATTAACTTTTCAGAGATAATGAATACTTCTCTACGTATATTGTTTTCACGAATAGATAGAGTGAAGAAGCCAAATCAGATCTGAAATTTCTCTGTAAACACTAGTGTCCAATTGAGAAGGACGAACAAAAAACCGTTATTAATCTATCTGTATTTTCGTCAATTTTTTAGATTATAATTACATAATAGTTATGATTAAATAATACGTGCGCTTACGAGATCAGAATCGGAATGTTTCTTAATTAAAAGGGGAAAAGAAAATCCTTCCCAGCCATAAACAAAATTATTCACAGCTGTTAATCGTGGGGGAGAGCTCCCGAAATCCTCTCCGCGTGAGTCATCCTTTAGGATCATAGCTCGCAAACCAATTTAAATTTAATTCACAGCCCCTCTTGCGGTGACCGAATTAAAATTTTTAACTTAAGATTGCAAAGTGAAATTATATTTGTCTTGACCGGCAAAGAAAGTTTGACTCGGAGGTCTTGATTTATCCCGTTTCGTAGGAAACGAAAACTTACTTAATGAGCTGCGTGATTACAATAAGGCATATACACAAGTGAAAAAGCGGTGAAAAAGAAAAAAAACTTTAACTTTAAAAAATTTTCGATTTTTCAACTTTCCTTTATAGGACAAGTCCTATCTCATCTGAGGACCACGCGCTTAGAAATGATCAGTTAAAACGATTTATGCCCAAATAAAAAATATGATTCCGATGGGAAATGAAAACTTTTAACTCTGTTGACACCATTTTAGAACCTTCCCAAACTGTATTTTATCCACTGAAATTTTTCAATTCTTTACAGCCACTTATTCCCCGTTAGGCTGGCGTTTGCCATGTCAATAAATAAAGCACAAGGACATTCGCTTAATGTTGCTGGCCAACATTAAAGAACCCAACATGTTTGGGTCACGGCCAGCTATATACTGGTTCTTCAAGAGTATGAGACGCTAATTGCTAATGTATTTTAGCCTAAACATTTTTCTTAGAAACCATCATCAAAACAATCAGTATGTAAGGCGTGATTTATATATATATATATATATATATATATATATATATATATATATATATATATACAAATTATTACATACTGATTTTACTTATATCCAGACTCCTGTCGAAGTATAATACCATTATTCTTTTATAAGTGTATTATTTAGGAAGGAACAAATTAATTTGTGCCCTATCAGGGTTGGACAAAGCGTGTAATTACGACCGCTGCCCTGCTACTCGAACCTTATAAGTCTCAGTCTGTTTGAATTTGCAGGGAGACGATATAGGTCATTTAGAGGTCATGCAAATAAATCGGTGTCCTATAGGAGTTCTACATAGCGTTGAATACGAGTAGTGCACGGCAACTAGGAGGGTTGATGTCTCTATCGAGTGAGTAGAATTGGCGGGTGTGACGATAGAGGCCACTGATAGTTATTCATTTCCTATCACCGATGTTCTAAGGGCTACTCGGAGCGGATATCCCAGAACCTGTCCGAATATTCTGCGGAACGGCGGAGTTCATTTAGAGGTCATGCAAATTAATTTGCGTTCCATCGGTGTTGTACAAAGCGAGGAAATACGGATCGCTGCCCGGCAACTCGTCCTGAACGTATGGATCAGTTCGAATATGCCGGCGAATGTTACAAGTCATTTATAGGTCATAAAAATTAATTTCCGTCCTATCAGGGTATACAAAGCGTGGAAATATGGATTCAGATTTCCGTACCGGTAGTATCTTCACGCCCAGTAAACCCCCGTCCTGCGAACCATCGTTATGACACCACCTTCACCCTAATTCCGTTACTAGAGGCATTTCATTTTCTCGTTGACAATAACGATCGTCTATATAAAGATATTATCCGGCGAGATCGCGTTACTATCTCGTTGTATTAAGGAATGCTGCGGTTGTCGATAAGCCGAATCCGATTTAATGTAGAATGAGTGATGCCCGAAAAGAAGTAATGACGTTCAAATTTAGAGTTTTCCCAACTATGAAAAAATGTAAGTACTCTTCCGCTTTAATACAATATAAATTCACAGAATAATATACCAATTACACTTACGAGTCAAATGTAATGTTTTCACCTCAAGTCTAAACAACCCTAACGTTTTACGGAATTCGCGTTCGCCAGATTCGATTCAGCTCCAGAATTTTGAAAATACGAAACTACAATTTCTTTTACTCCCGCTTCCACCCTATTTATAGATTCGCGCCTTAGATATCCAGCGGAACTCGGGTTGGGGGCGAAGGAACCTAAAAACCCAGGGCTCCTTCCGCTTGCGGCCGGGGAGTAGGCCCGAAATCCGATTGAGCGCGCTTAGGGGAGGTGGGGAATGAAAAAAGGAGAGTTTTTAACAGTGTTCCCAATCCCCTTTCTGAAGAGGGCGATAATGACACTAGAAAAGGACTCCCGCAGGATCGATATCCGAGCCCTGATATAAATCGTTGCCAGTCTCCTACGTGACGGCAGGAGAAACTCATCACACCCCCTCCCACAACGATGCATATTTCGTCCCCGGGGATGCGATCCGACTATCCCTCCTCCCAAGGTCATAGTTGAGCTTATGATTCGGCCGGTTAGAGTAATATATTTTTTATTGTCACCAACTTACGGTAGGATAGCATAATACTGCGGTAAGAACCTCGGTTAGCAGGGGTTGACCTCCTGCTATTCCGGGATTTGTCCTGTTTTGTAAACCACCTGAGCGAGCTCAGTGGACGTTTCAGAACTCTTATTGGTAGGTTTTAGTTCCTGACCGCAAAATCGTTTATTAACACGGGAGGGCGGGATGCGCTTATATCTGCCTCGCCTCTCTCTCGTATTTCTCTTAATAGCATCTGCTTTTAGCCAACGTCTAGGGCCTTGCGAGTCGTAGCCAGGGTTCCAAGCCACGATCGTGGACTTGCCTCTGCCCCTGAACATGTCTATATTTTTATCTATTCAATGATGGGTTGGCGCAAAAAAATATATATTAGGGAGGCGTAGTAGCATAAAGGTTGGAAACGGCGGCATTAGAGGTATTTCTTTCCGTACTCAATCCAGTTTCTCGTTTATTACCAACACCGAATGATTATTTAAAATATGATATGTACTCAAACTAGGACGTGTACGCAGTCGGTCGCTATGTGTATCATAGAACACCTTATTATCATACGGTATAATCTATCGCCTGCTACTAACCAGAGAACTTTCCTACAATGATGCTGACCGACAGTCGGTCTGTAATTAACCGGCTTAGAGAAAAATACCGTGGGCGTCCCATATAATTGGAAAGAAGCCTTTTAATCCTTCCCAACATAAACACAGCCACCCTGTTTGCCCGGTTATTTTTAAAAAATAAATAAATAAAATAAGACGATTTTATTCAAAATATCTTTCTCCAAAACGAAAGCAAACCCGGCGAAGTAGCAATATCCGGGAAGTAAAGGATGACGTCCGGGAAGTTGACGGTTTGCCGTTTAAAAGGGCGTTTATCGAGTCCGAATCTCGACTCCGCTGACTTCTCAGAACAACAAAACCCATAAAATACGGGCAATCAGTTTTTTGTTTAAACCGATTTAGCACCTGGTTATTCCATCTATGTTTTCCCAAAATTGAACTGAGATCAGATTTATCGATGAAAATGATTTATGTATTGTTCCGATACGGTTCACATGATGAAGAAATCACCCACCGGTGAGACTTCCTGGCTCGTTCTCTAGACAGAGAAGACCAGATAAGGGCCAGTGGCGTTTAAGCCGTCGAATGAGGGTTAGTGGACGGGTAACGGAGGAAAGAGATTCGACGAGAGGATTGGGATGAGCGGAAAGGCGGAAATGATATTTGTGTAACCGAGATTTTATGACTCGGTCGACTGTAGGTATGTTGAGGTCATGGTGAAAAGTGTGACGAAACGTACGTACGGAGAATTGAGGACGGTTCGAAGGACTTTCGATTGGAATCTCCGGATGCGAGCAGCGTTGGATGTCTCGGTGGATCCCCATAGTTCGATACCTTATGTCCACGTCCGTTTCAATATAGCTTTGTAAATTGTCAATTTGTTGGCTATAGGAAGTTTTGAAGTCATATTCGATAGAGCTCTCAACAGTCCAAATTTGCGATTAGAATCTGTTCTTTTCAGAGATTTATCGAAGCTGGAAAATTTACATTTCGCCTAAGAGGTAACGTCCAGTATACTTTTCCTAGTTAATATAAACATGGTAGTTACTGTTCCATTATAAATATCCTCATAAATCTATAGATATAAATCAAATCAAGATGGAAAAGAGAAATTAATTCAGCCAATGGAAAAAGTATCAGAAAAAAGTTGGAATATAAAATCGAAACGAATTTCCATCTATTGTATCGTTATTGTATAGTAATGCGCTTATAAATAAATTAGTCCGCAGGGTAGGTAATATCACCCCCTTATAGTCGGACCAACAATGATTACGTGGCGGAGTTACGTGAAAGCGCTCGTACGATTGTTTCTAAAGGCCGGTAATCATCAAATAAACATCACTGCCAAAAAATGTGCATTTCCTAGAAGGGGAACAAGTTGCTCAAAAACAACTGCCATTGACTGACTTTATTTTTAATTGTTTAAACCTAATTGTCTTGTAAGTGTTTTTCGTTCCTAGATTAAAAACTAAAACTTTTAATAAAGAAATTTATAATTCTAGGGTACTATAGGTGCGTTCGCGGATTCGGAATAGTATCACTCGCTCACTTGATCTGAAGTCTCGACATAGCGCGGAATTGTTTGTCTTACTCCATATTTGAATGTTCAAATACGGTTTGTTCGCTGGTAATATACGAAAATTCAATACATAATAAAATCCGAAGATACATTTACATGTTCGGAGATCCAATTTTGACTTAATCCGTGAATTGATTTAACATAACACCTCAGATATATTTTTTTAACCGACTGGGACAAAACAATCTTCGCTAATATCATCATTCGTGCGAGTTTTTTATTTCCACTCGCTCACTTCAAACCGTATGTAGAATAAAAAAGTGTTCCCGGGGGATATAAATTAGATAGATTCCTGGGAAAGGAATAGAGTGCAGAATGTAATATATTTTACCTTTCATTTTGTTGCGAAATTTAATTTGGTCAATATTTATCTAACGTGTTTGTTCGGCCGGGGTTTGGAATTTCATTAGTGGTATGATTCTCCGACAGCACTGTTAGGCGAACATCAAGCCGCACAACCTTATTAACCGTACAATATATCGCAAAACGAGTGTAGAGCAAAAAATGTCTTCGTCCGTCATGCCTTCGCCTATACAGCCGTATTCCCGTGTTTAGCTTAAAACTAGAAGAAACGGGAGAAAACAAGAAATAATAGGAGTGATAATCGGCCGAAACAATCGCGCAGTATATTTCACCGCAGTTATGGAACTGAACAAATTATCTCCTTATTCTTCTAGTAAATTAATGTTTACGTAATTATTACATTAGATTTTAGTCTGCTGGCATCGAATTATATCATTTGAAGTAAAATTCCCCACACCCTATTGCTAGTTAAAAGAAAATTATACATGCAATATTACTTCAAATTTCTATTACTTCAGTAAACTTCAAATTTCTTTTTAATTCATTGCACTATTTCATTTTTAGTACAATGACAACTGATATTGAATAATAAGTATTGAATATTTTTTTCTCAACCGCCTCACCCAGTAGTGCTCATTTTCTTATAAATGAAGTAAAACGCTAATCGCGTAACTGAATTCGGGCATAATTCGATTAAAGGCCAGGATATTGCGGTCAATGTTCAAATAGACGGCCGACCCCCGAGCGGGAGGGGTGAGGAGGGGGGGGGTCAAAAAATAATTATAAGTAAGTTTACAGGAGAAAAGTTGAATGTAATCCGACCACCTGCGGAGACGCAACCAATTCGGTCAGCCCGAGAACTTTTTAGAACAAACTCTGTTCTTCCCCCTTCTTCTCTATAGACATCTTCCTTCGGACTCTTTAAGGGAATTTCACGCATCGACTCGCCATCTTCAAATTATTCAAATAACAAAAATCGCACGATCTCTCACTAATCAGCCGAACCAGTGATTTTTGCAAAGAATAAAGAGCCTATAAAAATAATCATTATTTTTTTTAAGATTAAGTTTGTTACTTTTTTTTCTCCCAGAGAGTAAAACCCATCTTTGTTTTCATTCACCTCATTCGCCCTTAACGCAGAAAATTTTATATATAGAAACTAATTTCTGGGACAGAAATATACTAATTTTGTATTCTTCATCCGTTGTCCAGTCGCTAATATTCTATTTTTACTATTCTGTAAAATAATCTTTTAGACGCTGTAAAACATTGTTTTCAGACTTTTATCTTTAGAACGATTCACCAGTAAATTTATTAACATTATTTAGTAGAATTGTACTGGAAAATTCAAATCGAATCAGGTACACGAAAGTTTTCTCAACATATTTATGGCTACGCTTCTGGCGGGAGAGAACGCGGGGAATTTGTAGCGACAATATTCCCTTTCTGAAATATGAACGAACTAGAATGGGAGGCCCCGAAATAAGCGGGCCGAATTTCGGCCGTTCCGCCGAGAAAATTAAAACTTTAATTTCAAATCGAAGTTAGGCAGTTCGGATGCCGTTAAACCGTTCTCCCAGGAGAGTTCCCGAATTCCGTTTAACGATAATTCTGAAAACTTAACGTTGACGAATGGCCGCCCGCCGGGGGGAGGATATTTTCGCGCTCGTTCCGGACAAGACTAAATATTGGCCAAATTAAAATCTTAAATAGGGTACTAAACAACGTTTATTCTCGACACAGAGAGTATTCAATTTATTGTTCGTAGTATTATTTTAACGTATTTGACGTTCCTTCTAAAGGATTCCGAATCATAAGAACAACTCATTCACTCCCATATAATCTGCTAGTACGGCTCGTTAATACAATCTGTTAAAAGTAACTTTGCAAATAAATGCCAGTAACTATTATACAAATAATCACATACATGTTGTACTAATTTGCGTGGCCGGAATAATAGTTGCCAATGTTAGTCCTCCACTGGTCGATACTGTTATATACGTCTATGTAGATAAGCATCGGATATTTTATAAGATGTCGGCCTTACTCTCTGGGATCGGAGACGTTCTGGAACCGATTTCCAAGAGAAGAAATTAGCCAAGTATGATGGCAGATTTAGAATGGAATCATAATAATATTCGCCTCTTAAAACATCCCTTTAGATTATTTTTATTTTCAGTAACAGCGAGAAACTTCGGAACGAAAAGCGAGTTACGCAAGACTACCCCATTTTCCGAGTTATGAATGAAACAGAGCCAAGAATAAAACGGACAAATATGCCGTGTTCAATATCGGAGCGGTCAATCCCCGACCTCCCCCATCCAAAATGCACGCGTCAGCGGCTAAATACGCGCCGAGACCCAGATACAGGCCAGAGAGAAAACTGTTAACTGTATTTTAACCGGGGCAAAAAGTAATAAAGAATAAACTAGACAGGTAGGGTCTGTAAATCGCCGGATACCAAACTACCCCTTGTTTCTCTCTTTGCCTAGTCTCCTAACCCGGAGTTAAAATTCGGCGATCGATTATATGCCAAATTTAGGTTTATACAATCGATCTCAAAATGTCGAAATGAATTCGTTCCTCCGGACTGGAAGGAAAATTCTCGAACGGACGTCGGCGAGCGTAATGGTCTCAAGTTTGTATTTTCCATTCGTCGTGTCCGCTCGCTCTTCCACGCTCTTTTTTAAATCCGCGAGGTAAACTGCGAGTTTTTCATTTTTACGATAACGGAATCTGGACATTTATTACGACTGGAAACGACGAGCAATGAATTGTTGGAACTATTGTGGGCGAACGAAAGAGAATTAGTTTGAAATTCTCCGTGGTAGCGGGAGGACGGTAGCGGAGTGTGAGGCCGAAGCAAAAAACATTAACAGCTCACTAAAACTAATACTTCCGGGTAGAAAAGACAAAGAAATTGATAGAGTCGTGAATATGGGGATATTCGAGAACATAAACGTAGTTTCCTCTACCTTCTGTCTTTTGTGGAAGGTTTCGTATTTTGCTAAAACCAAGAATAGCGATAAAGCGAACAGGCGAGAGGAGACTGAAGATCGAGAAGACTAACATACTGCAATCCCTCTCAGACCGCATAACAGGTGTAAAGTCATAAAATATAATACCGAGTCAAACTTGCTCCACGACCACGAAGCAAAAAACATAAAGTGCTCACTGAAACTAATACATCAATGTAGAAAAGGCAATAGTAAGCGACCTCATGAGAGCGAAATTCGTTGAGGAGGCAAGAAGGCAATCTTAATTGGGTGATGTCTATAAATTATTCATTATAGACATATATTATGTTAGTTATTTATTTGAAGCGAGACATATCCAAGGTATATTTCCGCGGTAGCGACACAGAGGCCGACAGGGGTTTTAGTCGGTATGCCAAATGGAGAATCCAACACTACCGAGTCTCTTGACAAGATGCTTTTAAAAAGTTTCCCCTTTATAATAACAAAACAAAATAGGTAAAAAGGCAGAAAAATAGACATCCAGAAATGGACAACAATATCAGGAACAAAAAAATACCGTAGTATTCTCTATCTTCCGTCTTTTCACTTTGGCTTGGCCTTTTGCTACGAGATCAAAAAATGTCATAATGAATGATAAAATAAACTCCCAAAGTGACTCCCATATTACGGCTCGTCATACAAACGTATAATAGATAGGACTTATTAGACTACCGAGACCGGGATCGAAGATGATATTATTACATCGAAAGTTGAGGAAAGCGCTAATTAAGAGTGGGCCGAAGAAAGGAAGGTTTACCTGAGCGTATCTATCGACGACGCCTTCGCCGAGGTTGAGGTCGGTGCCGGCGGTGCAGTTGTCGCCCAACAGGTGCTGGGACTCGACGATCCTGAGGAACTTGGTGACGATGTCCCCCTGCATGTCCAGCCGGGTGAGTCTGTTGGAGGGTGAGGGAGGCGTCTCGGGGGAGGGTGTCGGCGAACTCTCCGGCTGCGAGCCTTGGGGCGGTTCTTCGGAGGGTCTCGCCGACGTGGCATAGCGTTGCGATCTGACGAGCCGTACGGCGCCTCTGTTGAGCCGCGTTCGCGACCTCCCGTGCCGTATGTTCGTCCCCCCGAGAGTCATCCCCCCCAGCACAACCAATATCACTCCGACGGTAACGTAGTTGACCATCTTTTCTTTCTTTTATTTAATTTTTAGGCGATATTCAGTGTCGCGGTGCCGTCGAGGCTGTGGTCGTCCGAAAATCCCCCAACATGATTCCTAGAGTCTCTCGCCTGACGGATACGAACGGATGTTGATTATTTTATCTGTGAAGCCGCGTAAGGTTCGGGGTTCGGTGGGCGACTGGCGGTCGGCTTGAGTGTGGCGAACCTCGGGGGCGACTCCGCATCGCGCCGGCGCCCCAAACTCCGCTCCCGCCCTCCGCCTACCTCGGTTACGAATAATAACGCGGAATTTCCTCCGGAAATATTTAATTACCCTCTCCCTCTTGTTATTTTGTTTACGGTGCAGACCCCCGTCAAAAATTAGCCCTCGACGAAGGGGTATTCGTCGGAGGGAAGCTTATCGAGGGGATGCGATCTTCCTCGCATGTACGTTTACAACTATTGTAGGTTTGATGTATAATCAAACGATCCATAAAGGGGAGAGGAGACAGCCGGTCGAGAAAAATATTCCAAACGCTCACAAACCACATAACGGATATTCCGAACTTAATTCTGCCTATCGCCCACAATATTTCTCTTGTCGTTCGGACCGGAAATGTCCGTATTCCATTCCAATGTCCATTCGCTTCTAAAAAAACTAGGAAAGTTACCTTCTTTATCTTGTAAGTATTTTGTCCTTGTTTTGGTGGTTAGAGGGAAGCTTATCGAGAACTTTCTCTCATCGAATTACGGTCATGTGGGTTTACAACTCACACAAGTAGATTTGATGTACCATTTTACCAGGTGTGAAGTTTAGGGAAGGGGTGTCGATTTTTATCGATAATTAGTAATTTATTTTAGAATACCTCTTATCTGGTCTTTTCGTTAGGTAATTCTTTCCTCTTGCGAGCGTGTGGAAACGTTTTGCTCCCAAGAATTAAGGGGTGACTGGTTCTTTACTTTAACCTTTATTCTAAACTAATTTAATCCTATTCATTGTGGACTCATTCTTGCCGTTTGTTTCTCCCCGCGAATCTTTGTTAAGGAAATTTTTTCTCGTTTCCGAGCAAAGCACCCTATCCCCGTCCCTGTATGTGGTCTGTAAGTTTTGGGAATACCGTAGTTTTTCGATCTTACGTCTCTTCTCGCCGGTTTGATCTTTTACCAGACCGGATTCGGCCGCTGGCCATCTTCGGTAGATGTTTCGTTCATTATGATAGCGAATCACTCTGGCACATTAGATGCTTATGGAGCATCCTCCCCTTCATTTATACTGAGAATGTTGAATTACCTCCGGAAATATTTAATTACCCCCTTGTAATTTTGTCTACAGTGCTGACCCCCGTCAAAAAGTAGCGCCCCAAAACAGATGGGAGCCTATCGAGAGGAATTACGATCACGTTGGCTTACAACCAACCTTTCCTTTCGATTAAATAATAAGCTTATTGTTTGAACGCAATGGTCGTTAGTCTAATAAGTCCTATCTCGTATTTTGGTCTCTCGTACCGGCCTATATACCGTCCAGTTTGGTCTTTGGGTAGACCGGTTTCGGCCGCTCACCATGTTCGGTAGCTGTTTCTGTATGATGGCGAGTCACTCCGACATACTAGATGCTTGTGGGGCATCGTGCTCTTTATTTGTAGTATGAAAGTCGTACACGTTCCGTCCTTGTTTTTGTTGTTTGGGAATGTCACTGTTCATTTTAAATCGGTAGGGATTTCTTTAGGCAGCATATGTCTTTTTGCATTATCTGGTAGTTGCAGGTAGGAAGTTTCTTTCGTTGAGATGTATTAACGGGGCGAATATGGTATCACTTTGTGAATTTATATTCTCATGCATTATGTTCTTGTGTTTGTTCTTGAATATTTCCATATTTTCGACTATGTCCATTTATTTGTCTTTCCTCTGGATTAGTTTTAGTGAGTTGTTTATGTTTATTGCTTTATGGGCTGAGCGGATAATATGCTTAGCGAAGTTTCACTTGTTATTATTTTTAATGGTCTTTATATTGAATAGCTTAACTTACGAAAGAATACTTACTAACACGGACACCAGCGGAAAGAAAACTTTTTGTGCCCAATCTATGTTTACTTAGAGCCAGGACTCAAAGAGGGATGTTGCAAGTCGTTTTGAATCCGAAAGATGTAAAAACTTTGAATAACAATATATTATTAAATAATAATAATCGTAAGAGTACTAAATTTATTTTAATATACTCGGATATTGAAGTCCAATTAAGGACACTGGAAATGGTTTACATTATGGACTTTTCTACTTGGGACAAATATGAACTCAGGGCTCGACCACATCCCGTCAATATAAATAAAGTAGTGAAGAATATCGAGTGCATAATTTACGCGGAAGAGTAATTTACACAATCTATTTCCTAATGAGAACGAAGAAGTGGGTTCGAGAGAGATTTTGATAGGGTGGTCCTCGAGATTTAGAAATATCCTCACCGTTGGCGATTTCCTATCTCCTCACGCTCCATGCTGGTAATACATCGCTAACGTTACTGACTACGTCGAAAACCCGAAAACGGTTTGATGTTAAGAAACAAAAATGAGAAAATCAAAATCGTTTTAAATTTTACCTAAGCTCAAGAGGATTAGAGACCCCTCGCCCATCCGGAACTCTTCACTCGGGCCCTTCTGAGGTAAGGGTTCCGAAATGTTGGAAGCAAGCAACGCCCAGGACAGCTACAATGAGAGAAAATAATAAATGTTTCTACTGCATCTTGCTCGAGTGTTTTCCGAAAGCAGGAAGAATATTAACAGGTTCACAATATTAGGCGATCCTACCAGAAGTGAGTAATATTTTGAATTCTGGTCGTGGAAACCTTCTTTCGTCAGTTAATTTTTTACGCGTTATTTATCTCCCGTTATTTTGTTAAACGAATTTTACCCCTCTAGTAGAGTTTGAATAATTAATGCGAAGATATTTAGAACTTTATTAAAGAAGACTAGAAAACCAGGACCTACGCAAGTGGAAATGTGATGCGACTTTCATAGTTTAGGCCCGTTAACGATTTCAGCGTTAATTTTTTTAACGCCTAATACCAGGGAAAGCCCAGTTTAAGACACTCGAGCTTTTTCAATTTTTAAACTCTTCTGCTCGGACAGATATAGACCAACCTTGATGGTCCAACTCAACTTCGGTCATATCAATTGAACCAAATCCCGTTAAGATGACAAGAAATATATGAGAACGCCGCTGAAATCCTTGGGCGCTAATTGGGCTTATCAAAACCCCATTTCAGAATGTGAAAGAAACGCTTTACGTTTATACTACTGATGACGCGAACAAAGTTATTTCTGTTTTCTTTTTCTTTTATTAGACTCTCCGAAATATAATGATTACGCAAAAAACAGTTCGTTGTTAACTAATAACATTATTTCATCTGAAACCAGTGGATAAATTAAAAAGACAAATTCAAATTCCATAACAAAAAATGATGCAATAGGCAAAACGGCTGAAGTCGGCTCGAAGAATTCAAGAGAGCAGACTCAAAAAGTTAGTTGAAGACTAACTCGATTCAAGTTTTTTGGTTAAAGCCGTCGTTTTTCTTCATCATAAGAGTATAACTTGTTAACTAATAATAATAGTAATAAACAAAAGAACTAACTCTTAAGGTTTCTTCCTGTGGTCCTTATCATTACCGAAGCATTACTTCTAATATCACATATTTAATGTAATTGTTACGAATGTAGACTTCTGTAAGCCAAAAACGGCTTAAGTGCCGGTACCCCTTAAGAACAATATATTTACCATACTATTATAGTGTAACCAAAACTAAAAGTACAACTATATTGTATACCCATTCGATACTGTCTTAAAGTCAACCGGTCGTTAACAGTGCGGATGAAAAAACAAACTCGCCTATAATAATTTGGCAAACTTGATAATATACTTGTATATTATAAATAATCACAATAAGTTTATCTAATGGGCTTAATTTTAATTAATATTAAAATAATTGGCTACAATTTAACACTAGCGACAAGAAACCATTAAGAACGGACGTGAACAATTATTTCTTTTCCTTCCTCCACTCTCAAAATAAATATTAATTGTAATGGAGCGTCATTACTTTAAAAAATATTCAAATTTGCTAATTAATTTATTTAAACAGGCCTAATACAGGCCATATTCTATAATTCACATATTCAATGTAAATTATCGGTATTATATGGTACATGAAACATTTATAAAATATATAATTTTGTTTTATACTATGCTGTTTAATATTTGACAACAATAGTATAAGATTCACTAAAGGATTTGGAGAACTGATTAGAGGTCTTAGGACTATATTGATACTGAAGATATGTTAGAAATTTAGTATATTTACAGAATTATTATTGTTGAGACACAATATTTTACCACAAAATAAAGTTTTTATACTTATAAAAACTTTTGAGATGGCCAATGTTTCATTAAACTTCCTGAAGGACTTGAACCATAGTAAACACATTCCAAAACAACATTTCTAACTAAGCTGTAAATGCACACATCATATACAATAATACCCAAATAAAAAATAAACCCTAAACTTGTACAAAATTGACATATTGACACTCTTAACAACACATACAAATCTAGGTAACTATGCACCAAATCTTTAAAATAACAATTATGAAATAAATTTCCTCAATTCACATATACACTCACACATGCATGCACACCATTATTAAACAATACCATTCCATGTATAACACCTAAACTTTGGTCAATTAAATCATATAATTTAAAATTTAACAAACCCCTCACCCCAAATTATAAAATCTTAATGTGACTTCATACCAGAACTTGTTTAATAATTAGTTCTACACACTTTAAACAATTTTGTATGTTCTCATATTATTTGTACTATCAAATATTTTTTTCACATGAATTACTATTTACAATTCTTTTGAACACTGAATGAAGAAAGAGTAAGTGTAAATTTGCAAATGAATTAAGATGAAGCTTACAGAAATATTAGAAGATAAACATATCACATGTTTAAAACATGCAAGTTGTTTTCAGCTTATCTTATAATTTGTTAACATTTTTACACCATTGAAAACCTTCAATGTGCCAATTTTAACAACATTTCAACAAAGGCAAAATGCATTGTTTCAAAAATAAATTTGTGAATTGTTTTAAAAATGTAGACATTTTCATAAATTACGAAGTCAATCAGCATTTGATAATATTCTTACGGAAATGATGCAGCAAAATTATCAATTGGAATATTATCATCGTGCCCATCCACTACATTTTGATGTATTGCTGCAATATTTTTCCTCTGAGCAATATTTTTAATGGTTTTACTGTCAACTTCATTTACTGGAGCATTATCTATAATTGCATTAGAAGTAGTGGAATCACCTTTAATTTCTCTTTGAGATTTACTTTTGTTAGTAATTATTTTTGATTTTACATTCCTGACTTTAGAATTGGCAGCTATTTTTTTCCCTTCAGGGAGCTGTTGCACATCTAATGCTTCATCTTCCAATTTGTTAATTGTATAATGTTGGTGAGATTTATCTCTGGAAACTATTTTTTCTGCAGTGTGCTGTTTCACATCCACATCTTCAGGCTCAATTTCACTATTTGTCAAATGTTTAAATTTATTAATAATTCCTTCAGTCTCAACAACTTGCTCTGGATACTGTTGTTTCACTTCATCTTCTGGTTTGCTATGTTGCAACTTATCAATAACTATGCCTGGACAACTGTTTTCATCATTGTGGGGAATTACAACACTATGATCATCCTCTATTCTGTTATTAGTTCCCAAGTGTTGGGATTCATCAACATATTTATCAGAATCAATATCTTCATTCTGCATCTTTTTATTAATACACACTTCATCAACACATTTATCTGTTAGGGGAACTTTTTCTTTAAGAATTGTTTTTACAACGATTTTACTTTTTACGGAGTGAGATTTATCAATAAATTTAATGGGATAATCAATTTTTTCTTCAGAAACCTTTCTTAAATCAATATCTTCATCCTGCTTTTTGCTAGTCATAACAGGTTTATCAGAGACTTCATCAGCAAGAACAGTTTTTTCTGTAGGTATTGTTCTTCTTTTTATAAAGCGGGATTTATCATTAAATTTATTGGGATAATCAATTTTTTCATCAGAAAACTCTTTTAAATCAACATCATCTTGCTTTCTGTCCATCATAACAGGTTTATCAGAAATTTCATCAGCAAGAACAATTTCTGTAGGCAATGTTCTCTTTTTTATAAAGGGGGATTTATCACCAAACTTTTTTGGATAATCAATTTTTTCTACAGTAATCTCTTTTACATCATCTTCATCCTGATTTTCACTATTAATAACATAATTATCAGAAAATTTATCAGCAAGAATAAGTTTTTCTGTAGGAACTGTTCTCCTTTTTATAAAATGGGATTTATCAGTCAATTTATTGGGATAATCAATTTTTTCATCAGAATACTCTTTTAAATCACTATCTACATCTGGCTTTTTGATAGCCCTAACAGATTTATCAACAAGTTTATCAATAGGGGAAATTTTTTCTTTAGGTATACCTTTTCCATCCGTTTTCCTTTTTACAAAGTTGGATTTATCAGTATATTTATTGGAATAATCAATTCTTTCAGTAGGAAATTCTATCAAATCCAAATCTTCATCCTGTACTTCAGGAATCATAAAGCCCTTATATTCAGGATCAATTTTCTCTGGCAAAATATGTTTCTCATTGGTCTTTCTTTTTATAATATAGGATTTACCAGAAAACATTTTTTCAGTAAGTATTTTATCTGTAGGAGATTGTTTGACTTTTAACTTTTCATCCCCTATTTCACTACTCATTAAATGTTGGGATTTATCATTAACTTTATCTTCATGGACTATTTTTTCTGTCTGGGTTTGTTTCCCATTTATTTTATTTTTTATAATATGCTGAAGTTTATCAGAAGGGACAATTTTCTGTGCAGAAAATTCTTTCCCATCCACTGTTTCATTGGCCAAATAACCATTTTCAAACAGTTGTTTATTATTCATATCATCCTCGGTTTGTAAATCTTTTAAATTTTTAGATTTATTAGAAAATTTATTCATGAAATTAGGTTCCTCTGCAGGAAATTGGGTACCATTGACATCTACATCCCCCAAGTTAATGTCTTTAAACTGTTCAGATTTATCAGCAACTTCATCTGTGTCACGAATCTTTTCCACAGATGTCCATTTATCATCCACTTTCCTTCTTTTATCAACAGATTTATCAGTAGGAACAAGTTTTTCTTCAGGTTCAGTACTTTTTGTTCTATATTGAGATTTATCAGAAACACCTTCCATATTGACAATTTTTTCCATAGGGATTCGTTTTTGATTTTTAGAATGTTCAGTTTTATCAGCATGGATGACTTTTTCCATATCTATTTCTGTATCTATTTTATGTTCGGATGGTGGATGAACATCTTCTGCAAGTATATTTTCCTCCTTGTATTTTTCAATTATTGTTCTTATATTTTCTTTTATCAAACTTGGAGGTTTCTTACTTTTAGAAGATTCAGGGTAATTTCTCACTTCAATCTGTTCTATTATAATGCCATGATCTATCTCCTCTTCGCTTTTTCTTCTTTCAAAAAACTTAACTTTAAATTGTTCTTTCTGCTTTAAAATGAATATCATCGGTTTCACTTTGATCCTGATTGGTGGAAAGTAGTTATAATTGAAAGCAATATGGGAAAAACCTGATATAGAATCAATAACTTCATGAGTATTCATATATGGCTTCAAATTTTGTGAATATTTGCTTTTGGCTTCAATTAGTAAATGTGTAAATATTTGCATATCATCACTGCCAGGTTCCAAATGTTCAGTTTTATTATATCTGTAAACAGAAGAAATAGGTTTTGAAATAGTTAAAGTTTAATCCTAATTACCAGGAATTCTCAGTTGACATAAAAATAAAATTATTTTCTTACATCCAATTATCATAAAGTTGGGTGAATCTTGAAACTCCAGTCTGAGCAGATAAATTATCAATATGGACATGCACATCAGCATTTTTTGACTCTATTTTATGGAGACTAGCAATAGCATGGCCACCAGGATAATTATTATGAGCAACTGCCATTAAAATGCAAGTAAATAGCACATTACCAGCAACATGAGCAACTGCAAAAATACCACAGAACCAACGAAAAAGAGATTTGTGACATCCCATCCACCTAAAATAAAAAAATAATAATTAAAAATAATTTGTAATTCATTATTTCTTAGAAAAAATGAGCATGAAAAATGTAAGAATAAATTAATTTAAAATAAGATAACATACACTTACATTTTATTACATGCACAGGCAGCTGCAACATTTAATAGAGGGAATGTATAAATAATAAAACGCAATTCTTTGTGTGGTAACAAAGAGAATAAACTAACAAAAACAATGCAGGGCAACAACAAATGTTTGGCACGAAAATCTAAATATCCCCCCACAGGTACTAAGATGACACTCAGACCTAATGCTCGGGGTATAGCAGAATACCAATACCACAATAACGGTGATGTCTATAATAATGTTAAGTAAAACGTTTTTACTTTTATAAATTACCTTTGTATGTGCAGCAAGTACCAGCAGATATGGTAAGTGGCAGATGATAATGTATTTTTAATGTTTGCATTTCATAAACTACTTAATTTTTGTTTTAATTTTTATGTAGTTAATCAAAACTTCAATGACAGACAAGTGAGGATCAATATAATAAATCACATACTGTAAAAGCATGCCTGAAAAAATAATCATTTAACTCATAAAAAATCCATTGTGTAACCTTAGGATAACAAAATAAATAATCGACTAAATTGATGTTTTAAATTGTACAAAAATTAGTGCAAAGTTTACCATGTATGCACAACTTATTACTTTTATAATTAATTTAAGTTACAATTTTAGCTATGAATGCAAAATGACACTAAAATTATAAAATTTGTTAATATCACACAAACATCAATAAAAATCATTTAGTTCAAATCAAATGTATTTATTTAATAATAAAAACTGAGACTCCTATATTTCATGAAGAAGAATTAATGTCATATGCCTTTTTTGGAGGAAAATATAATTTAAAAAATATATTTACGAAAAGGATACACCCCATTCTGAACTTTTGTTGAGAACAGAGTTGAACCAGAAAACCTCTCCTTCTGGCCACACCAATCTATTCCACATAACTGAATCAACAATAACTGTAGAACATAATATAACAATTCCTGCCGGTATTGCTATTTTCAGCACTCTACACAAAACAAAAAATGTCAATTAGTTTAAATCAAAAAAGTTCAATACACAAATATTGGCCAAGGTTGGTGACTATTACAAGAGAGCAACCCCCCATTACAAATGGCAATATTTGTACAGTCAAATAATAAGAAACATACCTTACTGGATGAATTCGCCTTTTATAGAGCTCAAATAGAAGAATTGACCCTAGGAATATTGCCAGTTCGGCTCGGAACAATATAATGGCAGCAGCAGAAAGCCAGATAAATGCTGTATGCTGATGCCTTATCCAGCAATGCAATGCCAGCAACACTAACACAAAGCTGTATTATATATTGGTTATAATAACCACCAATAATATTGTTATTTTTTTAAATTCATACAACTTATGTTTAGTAACAATATACTGTTAAATGATAGATAATTACAATAATGTAATTTGTTTTTTAAAATACGTAGATGGTATCAGTCTCACCTAATGGAAGTGCCATGATATTTGGTAATGTCCTCGATAAATAGAACATAAAATGATACTGAGAGGCAGTAATAGTAACAAACCAAATTGCAACATCTGGCCCAAAGACGTAGTGGACAGTTTGTTTTAACTTATTAAAAGCATAAAGAACACATCCCCCAAGAACTGCTCGGACTAAAACAGAAAATGCAGTATATTTTTAAACAAACTGAATAATTTAACACAGTCAATTAATGAAAGTATTATTATACCTAAATCTAAATGTGAATTTATTCCTCATTTCAGTTATCAATAACAATAAACTAAATAAAATATTGATAAGGAAGTAATAATTACATATATATATATATATATATATATATATATATATATATATATATATATATATATACACACATATATACACGCACAAACACACACACACACATGCATGCACACCATGTTAGGTTTTGTGCTCACACTTGGCTTTATAAAGCAGAAACGATACAGAATTGTTCCTGTCTATTTTCACCACTCTTGTTATCACGCACACACACATATCATCACATAATTATCTGTAACAATAAGAAGCAAAATTCTATTTACCCACCAAGGTACTGCCCCACAAACTTGCTAAAACCAGCCATATTAAAGGTCTCAAGTACAACATAAAAAGGTGAAACTAGAAGTGATAACACTAGAGGTCCAATAAACGTGCGTGGAACTACACCAGGAAACTCAAAATGGTCATACTGAAACAATATAAGGGATTAATAATTAACAAGTTAAGATATCAATATTCAATACTAGAGTGAAAAAAATAATACTGTAAGACCATAAACTATTTGAAATGATCAATATATCTTTAAGTTTAAATTGTATAAATTAATAATTTTAGTTTCTCATTCAATAAAAGAAGGATACACATGTACCTAAATAAATTACCTTAGTCAAGTTTGATCCATGATATAGAATGTCATGTGTTGCTTGTAAATTGAAGCTTTCTTCTACTTTTGTATAAGGGCAGTATAGTAAGTGAATAACAGCCACAAACCACAAAATTGATGTATACTCCATCTAAAATAGGGTACAAAATTAAAAAATGAAGTAATTAATTTTTGTACTCGGACATAGAAACCTTGTAGGAAGGATAAATAAATTTTCTTACGTTCTTTCGATAATCCAGAAAATGACAGAGAATAATTGCTAAAGGTGAAAAATAACGAACTACATATTTATTAGGTGGACTATTGTAAAACAGCTGAGCCCGGTGTAGGTTGCGTTTGGGTTACATTAATGTTTTCTGAATGTGTAGTAGCAGAGGTGTGGCAAAATAAACTTATTACATGGGCTTGGGGGGAAGTGTTAAACTGGATCTTCTTGGAAACCTTGTTTTTATCAGAAGAGTGGATGAAATCGCGTGAAGGAATTATGTAGTTGGAAAAGTGAGCACAACAGAAAGTCTACTGCCAGTTTTAGAAATCTCAAATAAATTTACGTTACTAGCGTAGTGCTAAATAGAAATTACATGAAGATAAGTGAAACCTATAATCTAAGTAAAAGCTGATTATTGAATTAATAATGTCATTCACTCCCGGTACGGCTAGTCAACCAACTTCTGAAGTTGAACTCTCTATTTCTTGCAGGTAAATCATTTACATCAGTACCCATTATATATAAGATTAGTTATAAACCATTACTAAATGAATAAGCCATTATTATACTTCAAGGAAAGGCTTTTATAGTCTACACGAATACAATATCTGTATTTGGTATTCATTTCAGATCTTTATTGGGAAAAGATGTATTTTCAAAATCAGACCCAATGTGTGTAACATACATTCGTCCGTTTGCTGAAAATAGATGGGTTGAATATCACAGGACTGAAGTTATTTATAATTCGCATGATCCAGATTTTGCCAGTAAAATACACTTAAGCTACAGATTTGAAGAACAACAGCCTTTAAAGTTTGAAATATATGATGTAGATTCGGACAGTCCAAACTTACATCATCATGATTTCTTGGGAGCCGTGTCATGTAATCTTGGTCAAGTTATCGGCAGTGGAAAGGTATAAATATTTTTATTGGTTAACTTGTTGCTCCTTTCTGGCTCATTTTCTCATTCCAGGTAGAACACAAAAGGCTGGTATGCTCCCTTACTAATATGACAAAGTTCCCTTTAAGTCTAATTTCTAAAAAGAAATAATTTACCAGTTCAAAATAACTTGAAATATTTCAAATAAAAATACATTGTCAAATGTTAAAACTGTGCTGTGATTTGAATCAGAACATGAATCTAAGTTATTTTTACAAGGACCCCACTGATCAATTTTGTTTAAAAAAAAGTATATCATTTAGATTCTTTCCATTTTGTTTGAGAAGATACTGTTCAAATTTGAAACTTTGAACTTTCAGGTGAAATTACCTCTTACTCAAAGACAAGCTGGAGAACCATCTCAGGGTTTTCTATATTTAACTGCAGAGGAATTGTCAGCGTTAAAAGATGAAGTTATCATGAAGTTCAGTGGGCATAAATTGGATAAAAAAGATTTTTTTGGAAAATCTGACCCGTTTTTAGAGATTCACAAAAGCATGGAATCTGGAGATTATTGTATAGTTCACAAAACTGAGGTGAAGAGACATATTGAATGCATCCTTAATATTGGTAGCATTTTAAGTGGCAATTATGATTGTATTAAATTAAACATTTTTCATAATAATAATTAGGAGTTTAATGATTCAGGTATTATTCTATTTATAAACTGTGTTTATTAACAATTTCTTCATAATTTAGGAATCAATTTTGTAATGTATGAACTTGAAATAGGTGGCATAGAAATAATAAAAGTATAATTTGATTTACTTAATTTATTTAGGTTATTAAATATACACTAAATCCTGTATGGATGCCCATCAGAATACCAGTGCGGGCTTTATGTAATGGAGACTATGAAAGAAGTTTGAAATTTGTTTGCTATGACTGGAATGCCAGTGGTCGTCATAGCCTCATTGGGATATTTTATTCAACTTTGGGGAATTTGAAACAAGGTCCAGGTGCTAACAACAGATTCAGTGTAATTCATCCTGAAAAACAGGTATTTTTCTTCTTACTGTATTTGTTGAATAGTACAGTTATGTTTCATGTACTTGTTTAATAGTGTCCTAACTTAAAAGTAAAGATTAAAACAAAATCTTTTTATGTACTATGTAAAAGAATATTTAGACCAATGTAAATAATATAGATAAAATAGACATTGTTGTAACATGCATTTTATAATGACATAATGTAACATCCAAACAATATTTCTCAATTTTAGATAAGGAAAAAAGGATGTTATATTAATTCTGGGGAGATAACATTAGATTATTTTGAACTTCGGCCTATATATTCTTTAATGGATTATATCAAAGGTGGAACCCAACTCCACTGCACAATAGCAATTGATTTTACAGGTATCAGAATTAATCTTTAACAAATAGTTTAATCTTCTATCTTACTACATATAATATTTTCTTCTTGTCTTATCAGTTATCTTCTTTTCTGTATGACTAGAAAGTTATGAAGTTAAAATAACTAATGTTATTTTATATTATCATAAGATATTAAAATATACACTAGATATAAAGTGTTTTCAGGTCGATAGCATAACTGGTACAGTCCAACATTGTCATTTTCTGTAAACTATTTATTATGAGCGGTTATCAAATTTAGTTTCTTTCTTATACAACATGGTAAGAATGACATGAATTTTTACACTCGTTTATTATCATATAATGACTTTAATAATAATTGAATGATCAGTACTTTTACAACCATTCAGTTTTGTTCCTTTGTTTTGTATTCTAATTTTTGTTTACCCTATATAATGGAAATAGATTACTTTATATTTATGCAGATAATATAAAATAATATGAATATATCACCTTATTCAATTTATTCTTCAACAGAATTCTGTGTTAATTATAAATACATATAATCAATCCTAAAATGTAAGGTTCTGGATTTTGAATAAGGAGCATATAAAGTTAGGTACTAAAAGCTATGGGATGATTTAATTTTATTAATATGTCCTAATATTTGTTTTGTTGGTAGGTTCAAATGGAGATCCATCACTGCCTAATTCCTTACACTACATTGGAGGTGGTTTTGGTAATTGTTATGAGCAAGCAATGTCAGCAGTGGTGTCCATTATTGAAGATTATGACTCAGACAAACTTTTCCCTGTTTTGGGATTTGGTGCAAGGTTACCACCTGATGGTAGAGTCTCTCATGAATTTTTTGTAAATATGCATCCTACAAATCCATACTGCTCAAGAGTTAGTGGGGTACTTGAAGCTTACCGTGCTTGTTTAAGGTAAATATACAATAGATTTTTTCATTTTAATTTTATAGTAAGTGGAGGTACCATCAAATAAAATTAGCAGCTGTAAAATTAAACCTAATTATTTCATATTATTAGGAACTTATGATATACAATTAGTAATATACTTCTTTTATAAACAGGCAAATTCAACTTTATGGGCCTACCAATTTTGCTCCAGTTATAAACCATGTTGCCAAGTTTGCCTCGACATATAGAGATGGTTCTTCATATTTCATTCTTCTTATTCTTACTGATGGGGTTATATCTGATATGCAACAAACCACTCAGGTATATTCTGTCTTAGAATAAATATGTGCAAGTGTGTGTATTACATTTAGCTTTGTAAATTTGATTATGTATTCTATAAGTTTACTTGTTACAGGCAATCGTAAGGGCTTCAGTGCTACCAATGTCAATAATTATAGTTGGTGTTGGAACAGCAGATTTTACAGCTATGGAATGTTTAGATGCTGATACAGTCGCTCTTTCAAGTGGTGGTGTCAAAGCCGCAAGAGATATAGTCCAGTTTGTACCATTCAACAGGTTTATGACAGGAAACCCTGGCACAGCAAAATTAAAATTGGCTCGGGAAGTATTAGCAGAAATTCCAACACAACTGGTTAGTTATATGAAGACAAATAATATTGCACCAAAACCTCCATCGGATAATGTGGTACAGTTGCCTCCTGATCCAGAAATGATAAATACTTAAATGTAATTTTAAATATTTGGGATTTAAAAATTGCATATACAATTTTCTACTTTTTTATTGTTATTTCTCTACCATTTGTTCATAATTGTGAATATACCCCAAGAACATTATCATAAATGAAGATGTGTTTAATAAATATTTAAAAAAATATATATTTCAAATATATAGATGTGTAGCTTTGTGTTATGAAATTTTTTAAATATTTTTTACAAGTAACATTTATGAATGGACTGCAGTTTGAACTTTCTCATTAAAATCTTTTTATAACTCAAAATAAAGGGCTTCTTGTGATATTGAATTTAATCTCTTCGTATTAAACATTTTCATTGGGTGTTATTCAAAAAAAGTGTGAAACATTGATCATAATTTGCACAATTATTACTAATTATAAAATTAAATAACATCTTAAAAAGCTCTGAATGTTAAGTGGGTGTAACATATGTAAAAAGCACAATTCCTTTCACTTGAAAGGATTCTAAGCTCAAGTTTTATATTACCAATTTTCTATCACTACACAATTATTCTATCTGGATGGCAATCTTACCATTTTGAGCACACATTTATCTATTATGATGTATACTATTAGTTAACTAATTACTACCAATATACCTATTTATTGGTTATTCTATATATCTAAAACATAATATGATTCATATTTAGAGTCATCTATACTTATGGTTATAACCTGGAGTATGACTGTATATAAGTCTGTTTGGTTAACTATTTTTTTTACATTTAAATAATACTATAATTCAGTCATAAAACATTGCAGCCACAGCTTCATCTTACAGCTTTGTACTGCCTCTAAGCATTGCAACTTCTTTATAGTCTGAGATAAAGACTATAATAATATCTGTCCAATAAAGCCCTGATTAATTGCATTACACTGCTGATTTCCATTTTATCATTTAATGTAACTGGGTACACCTACTTATTATTATTGTCTATTTATAGTATGTATTTGTGGTATATGACTTTAATATTATGATCTATAATACTATGCTACTGTATAATACTCATCTATTGAATGTTGTTCAAGACAAAAATTGTATGTTGTTATTGATAATACTCTTATAATTTTTAGGTACATTTCACACACACACACACACACACATACACACACACACACACACACATATATATATATATATATAACATCACATTTCATATTTCTTGTAAATAATTTAACTTCCTTCATATTTTCAGGAAATAATCCATTCACAGCAATGTGACTATATTTTTTGATATTCTTCATTATATTGTGTACTAGTTTTCATACTTTTATACTAAATATTTCTACTTTTACAATTTTCTTCGTTTTCTCTTGCTATACTATTTCTTTAAGGGACCATTCTAAGTATCTAAAATCTTGCAGACTTTAATATTTTAATGCTAGCTGTTTGAATTTAGTCTATGAAAGTCATTAGAGCTGATTGAAAATATCAAATATGAATATTTAGATATTTCAGCTTCATACAGAACCAACTATCATAAGTTCTGCAGTTTAATGGCCTTGGTAATATGGTTACTAGGAAATGCATGCAGAAAAATCTATTAATGAGTTCTATAATAGTAAGTGTACATTTTGAAATGTAAATGATATTCCTATTATGTTCCAAAAAACTAAAAATTTGGAATTAAAATATTTATAACCAAGTTTTATCAGTTTTAAATGAAGTGGCATCAGTGAAGTAGTTGATGGTTTCTTATATACGGTTTATCATTCTAATGACTGTACTGAAATTTATAGGCTTCTAACAACCAATTCAATCTTGAATTGTTTTATCATTGTTTATATGCATTTTTATTCTTGTTAAGGTGCTTCTACCTTCTGCATACATAGATTTATGCAGCCATAATTTCACTTCTTATCATCTTTATCTTTGATTCATTATAAATCTACTATCATTCATGGTGCATATTTTTAAAAGTTTTTTGCACATTTATCTTTATCACACACATAATTTAACCAGGCAAATCATTCATGTGTTCAGATTATGCCCTTTTGTGTACCGAATCTAAAAATATTAGACATGGATTTAATTTATTTTAATAAAGTTAAATGTTATGAGTTATGCTACTTTTTCATTTAATTTGAAGTGGTCTGTAGATGTCATTTAATATAAATGTCTGAGATTTTTTTGTTACTTGTTATCTGTTAAATTCAGTGATCTGTTAATCATTATTTAATTTTTGAATGTACCTGATTAATGGCTGTGAAAAAATAAAACCATTGCTGCTTTTAATGAAAAGGTTTTAGTACAAACTTGTTGTATTGGTTACTTACCAATAAACACAGAATGTTACTTTCAGTTTCAGTGAAAGCTTCCTTCAGCTTGATGTTATATTCCTTATTATATATTCGGAATTCTGTACTTTAAATTTTTCAACTGAGTTTGTTAATTTAAAATAACAAATTTCACATTGTTTATTGTTATTATATGTACTTAGTGCATCTTATTCTGCTCATATTATTATACATCTACTCTATTATATGATGTATATGAATATTATATTACTTCATATTAATCTAAATACCTTCCTTTTTAAAAATCCACTGTTTTCTACATTTCTCAATTTAAATTCTCTTAATTAAGCCTGTTATTTCAAAAGTTCAATGAAGAAATCTATTGTGCCATAACTTAGCACCTATTGATCTATTGTTGTATTTATTATATAAATAAAAACACTGTGTGAAGAAGTTAATTCATACAGCCTTGCTGTTTGGGACCCATTTATCTCCTAAATCCCATCTTTCCTTCATAGTCCATGAAAGACTAATTAATATTAAAGCTTAAACAATATGAAAAAGGACAATATACATTTATGGTATCTGTCTTAATAATTGTAATTTAATGGATATTTGAAAATGATTGTTAGTTTTAATACTGATTTTCAGGGATATTAATTGTAAGTCCAATTTATTAACATCAAGCCAGTTTTAATGACTTTTGAACTAATGAATTGCTTCTTTATATATAAAATTTTGTTTATGACATTGTGGTAAAAAGGATGGATGGACAAATGTATATGGATATATATAGGATACAAATTAGAATATTTCACTGGCTGAAGTTACTTTGATTTCCAGTTGAGAACCATAGGACAGGGTTGTGGGACTTCAAATTATTGATATTAAAGTTAAATATAATGATCTAAAGAAGTCATCATGACTGATGTAACTAAATTTATTTTCTTATAAGTTATTAGTAATAATTAGAAATAATTCATTTAATATAAGATTTATAATAGGTAAATTAATATAAAAAAGTTAATAAATTACTTTTATATGTCCAACCCAAACTTTTGTCATCCATTTAAACTAAATTTATTCAGGAACTTCAAGTATATTATTTAGATTGAATTTAATTTATACTTTTTGGGGAAGGGGAAAAATAAAAAGTGTCGTAACCACAAATTTAGTAAACAGAAAATGTATGATTCTTGGTTATAATAATAGAAATAAATATGCTTCCAAGTTTATTTCTTATTTAAACTTGGCTTGACTAGAAATATGAGAATTTAAAAAAAATATGTTTCTAACAAAAAACGTAATTATTATTTTTGTTGTCAAGAATAACGACTTTTAAAAATATAATACTCAATTTTATTGTAATATTTTCTACATTAATATCGTGCGCGTTTTTATCTGTTTAATGTAAAACATTTTCAACGTCGAATGTTGTTACACCTGTACTATTGGAACGTTGGCAAGTTAGTAAGTTGATTAATACACGTGAACAAGTCCCTACACGCCAGTGTTGAGTTGTCGCTTGTGGTGTGATCGTGTAGTGGATTCAGTTTCGTTCATCTCAGTTTTTATATTATGGAGATCCCTGTTCTTGCAACAATATTAGCAATAGCTTTACAGCTATCGGACGCTAACGCGTGCACGAAACCCGAAATCACGCCAGCATATTATACAACTCAGGATGCTACAATTGTTACCAACATAGCTTTCGTGACAGAATTCACTTTCAAGTGTGCCGGAGGAGTATCCGGAATACCTTTATACGCAGAGGTTAATGGTAACATTTTTCCGGCGGTTCATATAGGCAAGGACAAATATCAGGTCAGCTGGACTGAAGAAATTAGCAAATCCAGAAGCGGAGATTACCAGGTCAACCTCTTCGACGAAGAAGGCTATGGCTCTCTGAGGAAGGCAATTCGTAATGCTGAGTATGCAAACTCTGTTAAACCTCTCGGAAAGATCATAGTCAATCATCCTGGTACTTACCAGGGCCCTTGGGTCAACTCTGAATTTATGGCTGCAGTTTTAGCTGCACTTGTTTGGTACTTAGCGTTCTCCGCCAAGTCCAAATTGTTGTTATAAATGTAAATTATACAAAAGGTAATTTTTAAGGAAACATTATTTTTGTCCAGTTATTTAATGTCATATATTTATTAAAATATATGTTTCAGATAAATTTGTGTTATTATTTCTATCTCTTTACATATCTGTATTGTGTTGTTATCATCGTTGCCTTTATGATTTGTAGATTCTGGTTGTTGTTTTAGGCTAAGTGCTAAAATAAAAATATGAATTACCTGTAATGAAGCCAAAGAGTGAGTGAAGAAATGGAAAATTATCACTATCTGCTGGTAGGATCAAGTAATACTGTGGGAAGAACCTCAGTTGGCAGGGGTTGATCCCTGCTATTCTGGGATTTTTCCTGTGTTTGGAAATCACCCAAGCAGGCTCCATGGAAATGGTTTTAGTTAGTGATAATTCATGTTCTGGTTGCAGAAACCTTTGCTCATTTAAGAAGGAAATTATTTGGGTAATGGGGACAATACAAACAAATTTGTGCACTAGGCAAAAAGTTAATACCTTTAGTTATCAACCTAATTTTGGATAAAACCTAAGTTTAGATTAAGCATATATATTAGTAAATGATTGTCTTATTTACAAAAAAAATTGTGTGTAATATTCCTGGCCTTTGTGTTCACCCTTGTAGCTCCCTTAAGTTATCAATTTCCATATTTCCAAATGTGTTTCTATCATATTTCAACACCAAGCCTGTTTTGAACTCAGCATCTTGTCAGAGGGAGTTTAATGAAAACAGTTCGAAGTATCAGTAAGTAAAAAGTATTATATACATTTTATTGTCTGTTCTACAGAAATATTTAATATACCAGTTAACACAGGATCTAAAAAAAAATTAAATGAACCCTCGAGTTAACCCTCTTCACTCAAGCAAACCAGTAACACAATCCACGACATCCACTGTCTGTTGTTTTGACATTTCACCTTCTTACACCTCTGACTTCATTTCTCTCTATATCTTTAGATATAACTATCTCCACCCCATGGTCTAGCAGTCTACACTTTGATGTAATTTCGTTTGTCAACAATGAAAAATTGAACTCATCTTCACTGGAATTAATTTCTTCATCCGAATTCCACGCTTATTGGGCTCAGTAAGTTTGAGAGAAATATTCCAATTGCCAGGAAAGTTGAGTTCTAACTAACGTCAACAGCAGGGTTCAACCTGCGGTTGAGACCATTATTGATATTACATTTCTGTACATTGTATCTCTCTACACCTCATAAGATGCACAAAGGGCAAGTAATAGACTCGTGAAGCAATATTCATTAGGCCAAAGCTAAATAAACGTATTTACTGCATCAATCTGAGAGGCACCTCTCGAGCGCAAAGGGTTAATATACTCATTTGTATATTAAGAAAAATGTTCATTAAATTGGTATTCTAGCAAATAATTGCTCTTTTCCGGTTAAAAATATTAATGGAAGGAATATTAATGTTTGACACGAATTTCAAACATTACCACAAAATGTATATATAAACCCCATACTTCGGGGTCCGCAAAGGTTTAGATTATCATCACTCTTGCAATCTTCTGTTCTTGCTTATTTTGTCCAATTCTAATCCAGTTTTGTGTTCTTGCCCTCTTCAGTAGATTAACTATGCAATACTCTCTGTGTGAACATTGCAGGCAGGATTCTGCATTGGGGCATCAGAACAGGGACATGGTAAGGGGCATTAGATTCACTGATTGAAGCCAAAACCAGTCCAGTATATGACCAATTAATTGTATGAAGACAAATCACAAGAATGAAATTTCATGATTTATTCCCAACTAACAAATGAAACTTGAAAAATCGAGCACATTCTTTTTAACGTCATTTAATTATATTTAAGAGTTAGGTATGAATAAAAAATAATGAAATTAAAGCTGGACAAGTAATATACGTCATGACATTTATTAGGTCTGTTCGCGATCGTTATATCATGCAATATTTCAGTTAATAAATAAGAAAGCATACAGGCAAATAGGTAAGTTACAAGTATTTGCATTTAGGCACTATTAATCTAGTGCCAACTTTGTACTTTTTGAAATAAAAAAAATCGATTTATAAGCTTGAAAACAAAATTAGGATTTAAATATTCAGATCGGTAACAAATTCTTTCGTAGTTACATCATTAAAAAAAAAATACTAATTTTTTGTTTGTGCTATTTCAATATATACGAATTTTTAAGGCTGAATGTGTCTAACTTCTTTATTTTTTTGTTTATTTCCCCCTTACAGTTACACAAGTTTGAACTCGAGGCATCACGTGTGGGAGAAAACAGATGATATTTTGGCTCGGTAGGTTGTTTATGCCGAGTTAACTGTTCCGTTGAAGTTGTGAATTCACAACTCGGACTGTTTCATTTGTTATTCCTGTGCTTCATTTAACGTTTATTTTCGTATTCGCCATCTTTACCGTCGGTTGAGCATCGGCGTTTGTCTAGTTTTAGTTTTCAGCAGACAATGGTTTAACACCTATATTTTTAACAGTTTACGGTATGTACTAAGGATGTTTAGGATTAATATCATTTGAATACTCCTCTCAACCTTCCGTCAGTTGAGCTGTTAATTACCGGATTATCAAGCAGAATACCAGTCCAAGGGAAAGCTTTATTTTTATTTTGTTACATTACAAAGAGTTTACCTATTGAAAATGTTTCCTCTCTCTTGTAAGTCTTCTTTCATGTTTTCCTTGAATTAATTATCTCTACATCATTCAGTGATAGAGTTAATTATTTATTCACTTATGGTACATTATTTATTTATTTTAACTCTCAAATTGAATGCATGTCCAAACATGAATTTACCTCATTGGCAATGCAAGGCTAATTGTTAGTTACACAAACACATAAAATGACAGTGTAGTATATGGTAACTGTGCACAGTGAGTCATTTGACCAAGATTTCTTTTAATGTTTTAGTATGGTTTTGGCATAACATCATCATAAGTACCTAATTACCATGGTTAGTTAAAAATAAAATAAAATTTTATAGTTTTGAATACCAGTTTTGTGGTCTGCAAAGCTTTGGAATATCAAAATTACAACCCATAATTTTAACAAGAGTATTTGGTTTAAAGAGTTCTGTATCTGGAAAAAACATTTGGTTTAAGTTACTGAATATTTGTATTAGTGAAGAGCGTGTATTTCTAAATTCAAAGTATTAATAAAATAATGTTAATTTTCAATTTACATGACAATAATGATGACAATTTCAAATCAAAATATTGTCACTTTCTCTTTGACTGTAGAAAATGTCATTTACTGGAGATTCAAGAGGAGAAGGGAGTTATAAACGAATGGATTCATCATTCAGAAGTAATGCGTCCCTGAACAGGAATGTCTCTTTCGGAGGAAGTAGTGATTCTATAAATAGGTAATTCATTTAAGTGCTTAATGCTATCTGAAGACCTGTTCAACCATAGTAATTAGTCATTACTTATTTCTTTAAGTGGTTAGTTGGAAAAAATAAAAGTTTATGCTTACTGTGGATGTTTCATTGGTGGAGCAACAAGGTACCTAATGTTCAAAAAATATGTGTAGTATATATATACTACTATGTATACCATATAAATACTATATAAAATATTTATAGACAAAATCTACTAATTATATTACTGTTGTAAATCAGGTTCTCAGGGGATGTAAGCATCAATGATAAATATATGAAGCAGAATGTATCCATAGTAAGAAGTGTTGAATCTGTATCTAGGTATTTATTTTCTTTCTTTTATTCATTTCTTTAATTTTCTTAATGCAATATGACGAACTGAGTTTCAAATATAACAATAGTTGTGTATTATTTCTGTTTTCAGTCCTCCTTCATGCTCTGATAACTAATTATTTATACATTTATATAAATATATATATATGTATAATTAAATATTTTTCTCTGTGTACACAGTGAAATATTTAATTATATACAGTCATTGAAATTTATTAATATATTACCTCTACTTATTCAGGAAATATGGCAAACTTAATAAGTCTAGACGAGCTATCTATAGTACAAGACATCATGTAGTTGAACACTTTGGTCCACAAATGCCAAGAGCTGTAATAGAGTCACTCATTTATACTTCAGGTATGTCAATTGTGCTGTGATCTGATCTTATAAAGCAGGATTTTTTGGGTTTATGAATTATTCTTTTGTTTTTGTTTACTAATGTGACAACTTTTTAAATTTCTTCTACAAATATATATTAGAAACTTATGCATCATAATATAGTGTAATTCAGTGTGATTATCTTGGCAATTTATATATATATATATATATATATATATATATATATATATGTTTAGGTGCCAAAGTGAATTCTAGTGTCAATATTAATGCCGAATGTGGATGGGGTTGGTATGTTTGTGGGCGTAAACTATTGGTATGGCCGGTAGTCCCAAGCTCTGAAAAAATCCCACCTACTGTTATTGGCAGAGAATTACAACTTCCATCAAGTGATCTTGCACATAGTGCAAATCTTGTGGCTGTTTACGTGGAACCAGGAAATAAGGTATAAAAGAAAATTATATCGGTTCATGAGGTTTTGGAATTTTATCACTCTTAAGATGTTCAACCCCCTACTACTAGGAACAGCATGTTTTTACTTACTGTTGAAAATTTGAAAATATTTAATTCCAGACTCTTTGACCAAAAGGAAGTAGAGTATGACATAAGTGATATTTATGCAAAGAAATTTATTATTACATCTGTAATATGATTTTTCCAATATTTCTATGACATTTAATATTTCATAAATATACTGTTTAGACACATTGAAACACTTAATTGAAAAATGAAACCATATTTCAGGCCGCTTCATGCATTGCTGTTACTCCTGAAGGACTAGTCAGGTGTTGGCCCACAATTGGGCAATATTGTAACTCATTTGATGTGAACACCCATCTTGGTGGAGAAGAAGTAAATTTATATGATTATTAAAAAAAATTCTTTAAGAATAGATTCTTCTTATTATTTAATAAGTTAAATCATTGGATAGTATATATGATAAACTATGTGTAAAATAAAATTGCACCTGTAAAAACATTGAAAATTATATGTTAAAGATAAATGAACTCATCTGTTTAAGCTGATATGTACATATTAAATTATTATTCAGTCCTAATTGGGAAGGTAGTTTCTTTCCCATCACAACAGGTCATTTTTCCTCGCTTAATAGTTTTTCAAGAAAAATTGTCTTTTATATTCATGTAATTTTTTAGTACGTGAAATCAAATATTATTATTAATCCATTTGTCAAGCACAGTTGTATAATGCACATATTAGCACACATAAAAGTTACTTGGGTTTTTATTACTTTTTGTTTAGGTTTGTGAATTTGTCAAAAAAATCATTAACTATTATATAGTTATTAATTGAAAAATTTAATTAATTGTGAAATCTAATTATGTGCATAATTTTATTTAGGTTTGTGCAGTTTGCTACATCCCACCTCTTGGATGTTTAGCTGTTACAACTTCTGCTTCAATGATTCTTCTAACCCCAACTATAATGAAAGGAATGCCTACAGTTACTGTTAACCAGGTTTCTGTTCCTCAAGGTTGGATAAGTGGAATTAGCAGAAGGGTTAGCTCTGTTATTTTGGGTGTATCACCTGCTCAAGGTTTAGAGTCGGTAAGTTATCTTATGAGTTATATGATTAAAATTGTTATAAAACAACTGAAACATGTTTTTAAACTTTATACATGACTTATTTTTATTGTTTTACAGAGAATAGTGAAAGTTTTGACCAAGCAGAAATCAAATAATTCTTGGCATGTCTTCCTTCTATCTGGACTTTCCTTGCAATCATGGAATATAAATAAGGATAAACCTCATGAAATGTTTTTTGAATGTGACCTCACCAGAATGATAGAAACAGCGTTCCAGGTTTTTTCCTGTTTTTCTTTTTTTTAAGTTCTTAAAGCTATATTCGTTTACATTCTACTTTTGTTATTCCATATTAGATTTAGTTTGGATGTGTAGCTGAGCTTAGATGTGTAATTATCACTATAAGTAACATGATACTATCTTCAAAAATATCATAATATAAAGCAAAATTTTTATTTAATGTGAAGGATGCATCCAGTGAAGAATGTGAAATAGTAATACAAGATATGCGATATTCAGAGATGGGTCTATTGTTTCTTGCTGTTTCATCAAGACCTCGCAATTATATCATTGGTAAATATACTTAGTTTTTTATAGTTGTATTCTCAGTATCCAGTTGTTTACTTACAACAATGAATTAATAATGAATCTGATTGGGAAAGGTTCTATTATTAATAAGTTAAGAGTTTTTATTGTAAGGAATTATTAAGATGTTTAATTACCAGTTAGTAGTAGATAATTTGAATTGTGAAAAGTGAATTTACTAATATTATTAATGTTCTTTTTGCAGTGGAGGTAAATGTTCCAAATGAAAAAACACCACCCACTGAATATACAAAGTTATGTTCTCTTACCCCCCAAGATGTTTCAACAGTTGAAGGAATGTCTGGCAAAGTGGCTAACCTTCAGTTTCTCCCCCTTACAGATTCAGCACTTGTTTTTAACAATAAAGTTATTTTAGGAGTTCAGAGTAAGTCATATTTATTATTTTAAGGTATTTGATAGTGAGTCTGTGAGAGCTTACAATATCTTTTCTCTTATGATACACTTGCCTATTTTGTCTTAAGCTAGACTTGTGTTTGCTTCTTTCATTGTTGGTAATAAAATGATATTAAGATATATTGTATATTATAGCTAATATGTCTTTTCTATCTGTCGTGACCATGCTAACTATTAAATTCCATTTTTAGCAATATATTAATTATGATTTAAATTTATAAAAATATTTAAATAAACAAATCATAGTAATAACATTTTTAAAAATATAAACACTATATTATGGAATGAGATTTTCTCACTAATTATATTATCCCTGCTGATATATTATCAGCTGTTTAACCATTTTTTATTTTAATTTGTAATAGTGAAAGGAGGAGAGCAAATTGATGCTGATAAATTAGATATACCAGGAGGTCTTGTAATGGGTGGTCATATGTATGACAAAGTTCCAGTATTCTTCTCTGCAACTTATGGTTTTGTATCTGTTTCTCCAGTTGATACATCTTGTATGGATGTGATAAATAGGTAAATTGCATGTAATGCTTGTTCTATGAAAGGTGTGTTAATTTGAATATTATATACTTGGTACTTTATATGTTTTATATTTTTTCCTTTTTTATAGTTCATTGGCTGAAGGATCAGCAACATTAGTTCAATCATTTTTCGAAACTAAGGAATCCTCTTCTACTAAAGTTGATTATGTTACTTCTATTAAGACAGCCTTCATATATTATGTTAGAAAAAACAATGTAAGTGTTATTGTTAAATATGATCTCTTAAATATTTCCTGTCAGAAGACAGTTTAATTTATAGTTAAAACTATATAATTCAGTAATTAAGGTTTTATTTATATTTTATAATTGTAAAATGAATAACCATATTAGATATGACTGTGAATAAATAGTTTATATAGGCTGTTACTGGTACCTTTATGTTTGATACAGATTTTATATGGTTCATTGAGTAAAAAACTGCAAACTAAAATTATAATTTTTATTATACGTCTATTTGTTAGAATGTTAACTTTTGATCTTCCATATTCTTCTTTCTGTTAAGACTCAGTGTAAGGCAGTCATAAATCGAGATTTTCCTTCATCTGCTGATTCACCTGTAGATTCTCCATTAGCAAGTACTTTAATTAAAGTAAGTTTGGATATAATCAATGACACATCATCAAAAGATCCACGTTGGGGCGATAGCAAGAAAAGTAATATTTTTATTTATATTTCAGCAATATTTAATTTCATTAAAAAATTAAACTTATAATTGTTCTTTTTATGACAATACAATTGTCTTTTTTAAAATGACAAAATTGTTTTCTCTTTGATTCTGAATATTAGTAAAACTTACAATATTGTTATTTCTAAAGTGCTATCTCTTTAGTGCTTAACAATCTTATATGTTTCTTTCTTATGGGCAATTTTCTAACTAATTAAATTATGATAATTTAATGCATTTTCAAAATTATAGTGACATCATTACCTGGTGTAACCTCACTGCATCTAGAAAATCAGCTAGTAGAGAAACAGCAGGCACATGATTTGTTTCTACAATTTGTTCAGGATCTTTCCTTGACTGAAGATGTAAGTATGATGTAATTAAAATATCTAAAAACATTTTTTGATTTTATTGTAAAATAATTTTGGATGTGTTAAAAATGAGGTTTTCAGTTGAAAATAAAAATGTTGAGTAGTGTTTGAATTTTGAAAAACAAACTGTTTTAACTGGCAACTTATATTCTTTTATTAATCATAAGTTGATTATATTTTAAAAAAGTAGAAATGGATACAATAATTTTGGTATTTGTAATTTTCTTTTCTGTAGATTGGAAAGGTTACCCGTCCAAATTGTTCTTTCCCTGTTAACACAATGCTATTATTATATGAACACAATGAAAAAATTACTGTTGCCATAACCGTTCGGAAAATTCAGAAAGAGTGAGTATTCTGCATAATTATACCTTATTCATGAGACCAGTTTAACATAATATAGATTCTTGCTATATCTTTCATTCTTCAATCAGTAATTACTGGACATTTCTTTTAGATTATTAATCACGATTTTTTTAAGACTTATATTTCCAAATTAATGAGTTTATTGTTAGTCCTTATTAGTATCAGTCCTCATTATATTATTATTATTATTTATAATATCTTCTAGAAATCCAGAAATTGTGAAAACTCTTATTGAACTAACTTGTGAGGCACATAGTTTCACCCCTACTCAGGAGATAACCAATCAGGATTTCTTCTACAGAAATGTATGTACCAAGTAATTTACTTTTCTGTATTTCCAAAAATAGTAATTATGTTATCTGACTAATTTTCGTGTTTTCTTTTATATATATATATATATATATATATATATATATATATATATAGTCTGTATTTTTTGCTTTTTATTGAACGGCTTTTGTTACAGATTTCATATATTGATGATGGCCTGCGAGGTCTTTGTAAACTTTGCGAGCGTTTAATGTTGTCACAAATGCCTATTGTCCAATCTGGTGAGACAATAATGAGTACAAATAATTTGCTGGTTGTGAGTATATATGAAAATATAATATTTTATTATTATAGTTAATAAGCCTTTCACTTCTGAATACACTTTCATTTTATTTATAGGCAGATACCTGCATTGATTTAACCTATAGGTTTATAATGGCCAATTCTACTCCAAATAACACTACTGAACACGTGAAACAAATTGTTATAATGAATGCAATTTTAATTGTTTTAGGAAGTATTTCGTTCTGTTATAAATAGACGAGAAGAAATGAAATGGAAAGGTGTTGATTCTATGTATGTTCCATGGTTATCTGCTAAAGGACCCGATGGAATATTTGACTATATTTTGAAACAGGTAATTCAGAACTAAAATTTAAATGATGTCATAATATCCATTAAGTTGGTACTAATTTTTATCTATTACAGAATGTTGAAAGTTATAGAATTTTTATAATTTAATTTATTTTATTTTAAATTTAGAATGAAATCACACTTACATTAATTACTGACTACAAATCACTTGGTGACCCTGGAGTACTCAGAACTCAGTTCTTGTATTTGTGTGATGTTATATTATACTCACAAAAAGATTACCCACCAGTTTCAGAATATCTTGATGTCCGATCATATTTAATACGGCAATTCAGTAAGTATAATCAATAATTATTATTATGGTTTATTTAAAAATAAACACTTTGAGAAGATAGAACTGATAATTGATAAAACTATAATAATTAATTTATCATATTCAATTATCCGTTTGTATACAACAAATACACTGTTCTGTTGTGTTGGTCTTTCAAATAATATGTAGTTATTGAGACTGATATTAATGGATACTGGTCTGATTTCTGTGATCTTGTTATGCACTGATTAGGTTAAAACAAAATAAGATAAAATAGTTACTCTTATTATTACTTAGATATTTTAGCTTCCTCAATTGAGGGGAAGTTATAAACAGTTAATATAAAATGATGATCAGAATTCTAGGATCTAGAAATGTTTACTAAAAGAAATATTAAATAATTGATTTTTTTGCCATAATTTCTTTATTATTTACAGTTCGTATTCGAGAAATAGAAATGGCTGTTATGCTAGCTGAAAAATTTAAAGATTTTGATATATTAATTGAAATATGTTTTGAATTGGAAAATGAAGCCAGATTGATTCGCTATTTTGAACAATATGGAAAAGAAGTATGTATCAATTTTTATTACTTTTTAAAAATAAAATATAATAGTGCATTGAATTATGATTATCATTATTTATGACTTTGTTTAGTTGTACTTTTATTACTCTCAAACACAATTTTGGTGGGATCCTTGGGAATACATACTTTTCCTGTCATTTTTGCAAGGAGAATATCTTATCTGTTTTCATCACATTCTGGGTATATCTTGTCCCCAGTTATGTATTTTGTCATTAGTGTTCTATTTTATTGTTTTAAAAGGGATTTTGTGAAGCTGTCTTTAACTGGTATCTTCAAGAGAAGAAGATAGGTCGTCTATTAGATCTACCATTACCTTCTGAGTATTATGGTAAACTGACCAGATTTTTGGTAAGATATCCTAAAATTGCATGGCTTCATACAGTCAGAAGTGGTGACTTTCGTAAAACAAGTGAAATGTTGTCCAGATCAGGTCTTAAAGCATCTAAATTAGCTCTAAAGAAAGAGGTAATTTTTTTAAATAAAACAGTATAAAAAAGTAAACACTGTCTCAATGTAGGTATTTCACGGTTTTTTATATTTTTAGAGAATGCTTGCTCTTTCAAAGTTAGCTGCATGTGCAAGTAACAGACTTAAGGAAATAGATTCTGATGTATCCCAGCAGCTCCAGGTTCTGCGAATACAGAGAAAATTGCCTGCAGGAATATTGGAGAAATATTGTTTAGAAAAAAATACTGCCAGAGCATTTAGCACCAAAGAACTCATTCAGGTTAATCAATATCAGAAAATTAGTTTTTTATACACAACCTTTAAAAAAAAGCTAGGTTTCTCAAAACATTAATATTGGAACTAAATATTATAAGGAGTTCTTTATTTATTATAATATACAAATAGTTTCTGTGTATTGATTAAAATCAGTCTACTTTTTTATTTAGCTATTTAAATGAATGAATTAAATGTTTTTTGTAGTTGTTTACATGCGAAGATTATAGGGAGACTAAAACAGAGGACTTCTGCACTGCATTAGAATTATTGAAGTTCTTGGAAGATGATGAAGCTGTAAAATCAAAGTTAGTACTGTTTGTGTATACGTGTGGTATACATATAGTAAGGTTGTCTTATTTGTGTGATGTGTAATATTACTGTTGATACAATATTTCATAAAACTGATAACTCTTAATAATAAATAAAAACTAATCTCAGTGACTTATGCACTCTGTTGTATATGGTTACTTATTTTCCAAATTATTTTATTCTAAAAAGTTACATGATTTTTAGAAAGAGGTGTGAAAAATAATGTTCATTTTATTGCAGGCATGAAATTTGGGCAAAAGCAGTAAAGAGGAATAAATGGGATTTTCTAGACCTGAATTCCCCAATGGACGAATTAAACAGGACATTTGTCTTCAAACTTCTTCGTCAAGCAGTATATTGTGAGTAATTTGAAGCATTTGCTATTATAAATAAATTGTTTTTTCTTTTTTTACTAATTATAAATATTATTTCATGAAAATATTAAATTTTCATTGTTTAATCTCAGTCAGTACTACACCTACATGTTAGAATATTCATAATGTATGATTTTATTTATAGCTCCGAAACTGGAGGGTGTAATTCCAAATCTTGAAGACCTTTTTGCTCACTCAGAACTACAATACTTGAGCGATAACAAACTATTCAGATATATTATTTCTTATGCCTATGAAATACTTGGAATTTCATCAAGTGAAAATCTTGAAACAACAGAAGTTGAAACACAGTCAACAACACCTCTCCCAGCTCATTTCTATTAAAACTCAAAATAGTGAACATTATATTTGTCTATTAATATGTTGTAACAATTTATTCATTAACAATATTTTTGATATCAGTCGTACATAATTATTTTAATGACCATTTTTATGTGATTATAAATCAAATTTCATCTTATGTGTTGTATGATTGTATAAATATATTGTAAGACATTTTTACGTAATTTTGGATATAACAGCTATGAATTCCACTCATTATCTTGACTTATTTATTACTTTTTGAATACAATAAATTGATTTTGAATGTTCATGTAATTATTTGAATTGTATTTATCTAGCATGGCATTCATGTGCTATTTGAACTTCAAACTAGATTTCAAACCACTTCTAAATAATTATTAAAAAAAAATCAGTACAATTTTTTATGAATTTGATATACAGTTCATGATGAAACAATGTTATTACATATTTTCACAGTTATAATTTATTACTTCATTAACAAATAAAAATATTTTCATTTATTGAAACAGAACATTTTTTTGTTATTTATGGAAATCATAAAAAATATGAATGCCTGCTTCCTATTCATGTTCAAGATTATTGTAGTTTCTGTAAGTAAATTACATTTTCTATTGAAATAACATAAATTATGTCTAAATATACATATTTATAAATTATGTTTACATTGACAACAATTATAAGCAACAAAAAAGTTTCTATGACAATCTTCTGACAAAATTTAAAATTTCCATATGCATAATTTATGGTTAACATTTGCAAGAAAGCTAATAAATTTGACTATAATAAATACAACACTTTATATTTATAAACATTTTGATTCATTTGTTTATATAAATCATTTATAAACCATTCTAACAATAATAGTCTATAATCTATAATAATCTTTCAAACAAAGTTTCACTGAATGAGGTTCACTTTATTGTCATTATCTACATTTATCCACTGGCTAGCTTTTAACTGTTCCCTAATTTTAGTTATTGCATTTCAACTTCCTTTAGAATCTTAATTTCCTTACATCCGATCTAGTCTTCTTATATTAGTTGTTAAATAAGAAGTCCTTTACAAAGTCGATTGCTTTTACACCACATATAATTTATAATTTTATCACTCTAAGCAAATATAGAAAGTTATTCAATGCAATTAGTAGTGTTAATGGTGTGACATGTATAAGCCCCGAATTTAATTTATTGAACATTTTAACGGTATCTTCAGTTGTTCATCATTTGCGATGTTGGAACCAAGACGTGTTTTTGAGGAAATGCAGTTGTTGTTATGGAAGGAGTCACGTCTTCCCTCTGCGGTAGGACTTTTGGTGTCTCCCTTACCATATCGTCTAATGGACCTGTAAAACGTGAAAAGAAATATTTTTAAAATTCTGTTCGCTGAGATAAAGTGCGTGACGGTATACGATCAGTGCTGCTGCCCTCATTGGCAGTCGGTGCGTGGTGTAGAACCCCGATAAGCCCCTTGGGACGGCTGCTCGGCTAATCATGAAAGTTTTCTCAGGCTAGTAGCCATTCTGCTCTAGGCTCTGATACGATTGGCATATCAATATCATCACTTTTCTATCTCCTGTTCTAGACCTGTAGTGTCTTCTCGCCATCGTCAGTTGCGCGCTTACTCATGTCAGTTGCAGACGGAGTATCCCCGTTTGTACTGTTATTGTTTTTGCATATATACCTCGACAACGCATTAGTGAATAGCGTGTCCTCGGGTCAGTGCAGACAGGATACTGATACAGGTTGTAGCGCCAAATCGGAAACATCGGATCGTAAGAGTTGTGAAAATAGACGGGAACAATTCCCCATCGTTTCTGCTTTATATAATCAAGCGTGAATATAAACTCTAACATGGATATTTTTCCATTTGCTTCGAATATGCGACATGGATATTCGATGGGAGATTAGATGGGATCTTTAAAATACTGAAGGTTTTCTAATACGGTGTGTGTGTGTCGGTTACCGATGAAAACTCTCGTTGAACCGTTTACAGTGCTCAAATTGTCGAGAGGATATTCAAGTGTATGACGTCAGATAATGCCTAGGGGGTTTCTGCAACATATGCCAAGCTGTCGAGCCAATAAATAAATAATTGTCCAATACTTCGCATCTCACAAGCACGTCCCAGTAATCGAGGTTCTACTTAAATCTACTATCTCGTGAGTCACAGAAGTGTGTGCACTCTGCTTAGAAATTAGATAAGCTGCCCCTACAGTATAATTTACCGTAGTTTTTTCGATCTTGTAGCTCATGAAGTCTTTTGCCAAACCGGTTCGCCATCTTCAGTAGTACCGCTGCGCATTTTACTGTCGTGCTTTCACGACTCGAGATCGAAAAAATTACGACATTCCGAAACCTCACAAACCACCAAAAAAATATTCTAAAATAGCGTAATTTACATTTCAGTGCTTATTTTTTATTGGCTACAGCGACGTGAGAATATCAGCGCATGCTTTTACGACACGCTTTTGAACTTACTTGCCGTCGGTTTCAGTTGCTCGCTAGAGCGTTCGTCTTCACTTTGCGTCTCATTGTAACATCTTTAAACAATTAAAAACAAATACTAATTATTGGTTTCTTATTATCGTTAACCCCCCCCCCCAAAATTCCAAATTGTTTTTGAAAAATATCAAAGAGTATTAGAACAACTTTAGAGTTGCGAGTTTTTTCGTTCGTCGATTACGTTGATTAGATACATTCGGTGAATACCGGATACGCATTAGGAGAAAGGCTGTTACGGAAATTAGTACTACTTCCGGGACATGTAAGCAGTAGAAAAGCATTAGAGAATTTCAAGTGAAGAAAGGGCCGAGTTTCCTATGAGGGGGAGGCGCGCGCACAAAAAGCCGTCGCTCGTGAGCTCAGTCTGTTTTTTTTTCGCCGGCCGGATCGATTTTGGCCCCCAGTTTTTTTCCACTACCTTCCGCATCGCGTGAGCGGCTTAAAAGGATTTCGTATCATTTTACAAATATCGCGGAATAGAAATATCGCATTTGAACCTTTATTACCTTCGGCTAATATCTGATCTCCCACGAAAGTAGAGCGGTGGAGAAAATCGAAGCTTGGGCCGCGCGCGCTATCGGTAAGGACCGATGGGGCTGAAAATTCAGTTTTCAATTTTTACTTTCGGTACACACTCAATTCTTCGTAAATTATAATCAATTTTTTTCCTACCTTTGCGGATGTAACTAGACTTGAATAGTTTGAGATAATTCTAATGAGAATTCTTGTTGGATGAGACGAACAGGAGTAAAATTAGTATACGTTAAAATAGATCTAGATTAATTAAAAAAAAAATAATTTGGTAGGGTTTATAATAATAAAATTATCTCGACTAAACACTGCTTAATTACTACGGTACAATATTAACAAATTTTGTATAGATACAAATTATCTTGTTTGTAGACGCTTATGCCTGTGAGGCCAAAGTTTACAATGTTTTACAGTTATCGATTTTATTTCTAGGAAATAAAGTATTCAATCATCGGAATTTTTATAATGTCGTATGTACATTCAAACAAAAGTTAAACATTCAAGCTAGCCAACTTAGCATTTTATCATTCGTTGGTAATGCTCGAAGGAGAGTATAAACAGTATACACGATTATACTGTAAAATAAAATTCGCATCGTCGGAATACTATTTCAATTTGAAACCCTCCTCCTCTTAAACACTGCCATTAACGCATTCTGTATAAACGATTGTTACATCGAAAGAGGCGTATTCTGTCGAACGTTCCCCGAACTAATGACGCGTTTACTCTGTCCAGTTGATGTCGCAATTATAAAGTGGATTTTCGATCGTTTGCCGGCGTTAAATCAACTTGTAAATCAAAATCCTTCAATTAAAATACAGTTTTAAATTTTAAGCCCCTCTCTTAAGTCTTGCCTTTAACGCGTTTCTCTGTTACAACGGACGCGGCCCCTTGAACTAATAATGCGACAAATCTGCCGATCACGCATCGGGAATGTGATAACGACGCAATTTTAAGGTCCTTTAAAAACTGACAAATTGGGTTACGTGACGAAAACGATTTAGGAATTATTCGGATAGTCCAAAGGCTATTTAACGAAATAGACAGTTTGAACGATTCACAGATGGAACTATAATAAAGTTTCTACCAGAGTTCAATTTTTCTAAATGTACGAGTGGAACTCTTTAATTCTAACAAACCTACTCTTACCACGATTGCAGCTAGTTCTGATATTATTTTTCCTCTATTAACGACTTGGGTTCAGAAAGATACTGAGAACTATGTAATAAAAATCTTATAAATTTAATGAAATACCACAAACTTCAGTAAGCTAACCAAAATTATTAAAGAACATAGCCGTTATTTATTAAGCGATATATTTCTAAGAAACTGACAATTCACCGAGGGTATCGATTTCAGTTTCTATATATAGCTCTAAAATTTGTGGGCATTTAAATGAACATGGAAGAGGATAACTACTTTTCGGGTTGTCTTTAAAATACTTCGATCGCTTCCGGCAATAAAAAATAAACGGAATTTTATAGAGCCCGGGAGTTTTATGGGGCACTACGATCGCTCCGTTCGCTGAAATGTCTGCCGTCTTTCCCACACCCTTACTCCCACAATTAACGCTATACGGCCGGAGTTCATTTGCTAGGAATATAGGGAAAAAATTCGGTTGATGCAAATTCTAGAGGAACCTCAGTCCGAGCATTTACATAGCCTATCACAAGTAATTAATAATGTACTACTAAAACACCTAACCCCCAGCATTTTTTGTTTTTTTAGTGTACCAATGTAATTGTTATCACTCTATGGAACTTTGAGAGCCCTCGCTTAATATAATTTGAAATATTATAACGGAATAAAATTATATTTTCCCGACCGAATTTTGAACATATTTTGAGTAGTAGCAATATTCGTGTTTATAGAAGGCCAGCGGGCCGCAATGTGTTTTATCCCGCTCGTGTAATGGACGGCGTTTTTAAGTCTTGTTATGAGCAGATATTAATTTGTAGATCACATAGCATCATCATTTTTCATTCGATTCAATGGACACAACTGTTGATTTGTTATTTTAATGGAGAAAATGAAAGCCTGTAAAGATCTGGATACGAGGAAAACGGACGGCACATTTTGTATTTGCATTAAATCAAATAACACCTCGGAGCGACAAAAGCGATTTACAGCAGTGATTCTCACTCCGGCAGAAATCAATATACCGTCGGGTAAAGGGTAATTAGTATTAGCCACTATTGAGGATGGTAAAACGCCGAGCTTGAAATATCGAATGAAATAGGGAGTTGTACTAGTTGAAGTTCTTCCTAATCTAAACCGAAACATGCATCAATATTAATCTCCTGTTTTTATTTCAGTCGTACTTACATTCTCGTTTAAATACAATTTGACGGTTAAATAGTTCAATAAAACATCGACAAAATGATGAGAAAATAAGAAGATTCGGGGTCTTTCTAGAAGAAATAAATCGACCTGTAGTTTGGATTGCTCTTAAAACGTATATTTATCTAGGTCTTCGGTACAAAACAATACTTCTAGCATAATAAACAATATAGTCTACCTAACTGGCGTTATAAGTTAAATTTTAGATCAACGACATCGATTCAATGCTGTAACAACTCAGCATTCGTGCTCGGAACAACTCACTGCGCAAGAAGTTATAAAAATCGTGTCAAATAAATAATTACGATCGATTAACACAATTTTCTGCTAACGCCTTAAGCTACATAACTGTTTTCTCGTAATACATGTGCTGAAGAAGCTTTATTATAACATCAAGCCGAGTGCTCCAGTTTCAGGTTTATTTATACAGGAAGGTACAAATGGAAGATCGAAAAGAAGGTAGAATCGAATGGAAGGTAGAAATGGAATCCATCCTAATAAACCTGCCGGTAGACATTATACTCGGTCGGAATCGATATTTAACTTTTAGCCTTGTTTCACAATTACAGTCGGGAGGGTGAAATGTAAGGAAAGATGTCGCGACCCAAATTCGTTAGGGGCGGAGAGTGGAGGAAAAGCGTTTCGTTAGATTTTCGCTCCACTAAAGCCGGAAAGAATCCTACCGAACTAGGGTAACATATGACTTAAGCTCTCCCGGAGGCTAAGTGTTATTTCGGGTAACGAGTACCTATGCATCCCGTCGGTGACAGAGAGTGCTGTCCCTGAGGTTTCTGGGGGGCCCACAGGAAGACATAATACAGGGAAAGCATAATGGCGGCAAGCGAAACCGAAAAGACGTAAGCGATGACCGTCAGTACTCGGATCACTTTCTTGTTCTGTTTTGGCTCGTACATTTTGTCTTTGGCTTCCTCACCGGGCAACTTGACACTTGTGTGAGAGTTCATCACCGACAGGCCGGCACACCCCTTTCTTCCTCACCTCACATCCCGTCCCGGGTGGACCCTTTTTACGCGGTTACCTCGGGACAATGCCTCATTTTCAGGGCTCTTTTCTATTTTCCAAAGGCACGCACTCTAATCGGGCACGCTCGATAGCCGCGCGCAACACCACCGACCCGACACAACTCGCCCCGATACCTCCTACCGGCGACTAAATATAAACTTTCTCATTCCACGCCTGCGCCCTTTTAACACACCCCCCCCCCAACACGTCGCTCTCGACAGGCTACGGTTCTCCGCCTTCTACGCAACGGCGGACCGCAATCTTAAAATAAATTCAAATTACGGATATTTATTTTGTAGGGGGTTTCTTTTCTGCTCAATTTATATAAAAAGAACTACACTATTTCACAATTTATTCTACAATGCGGTTTACGATGTCGTCGCCTGTATGTTTAGCTACAGAACGATAAAATGTCTGGGTCAATTCATCGTAACCGCCTATTGTTATGGTAAATATTTCTTTAACACTAGTTTTCCATCCCTTGTAGGTGTTCCTAAACTCCGCGGATGGTTGTAATACAAACGGGTACTGTACCCATTTGCATGCGACATACAGGGAGTAGCCTCCTGGATCTCAAGAATACATCAATGACTGAATTTCATTGAATACCACAAAAAAACAGACACAATTGATTAATCCCTTCACAAATTTAAAATCGGCGCACTACTTACAATTTTGTTAAACAATTTACTGTTATTTTTTAATTAGTTGAACGCTCTCAAAGAAAATTTCAGTGCACCATATCGGCTCCAATTATAAAAAAACGTTTAAATTCCTACTTACTAAAGTTTACTCCGGCTGTTCAGTACGACGAATCTCCTCTGGGATTCCATAGGAAAATATAGTAGAGAGACAGGAGTATCGCGGCCAGCGTTACGGAAAACATGTACAGAATTACCGTAACAAGCCTGATAACTTTTTTTGAACAGTTGGATTTCCCCTTGTCTTTCTCATCTTTTCCGCTATTCTCCTGTCCCGACTCGGTAATATCGTTGGGTGTTGATTCCATCACTCCCGTTCTCCTTTCTAGCACTGTATTGTCGAGCGAAACAAGTTCTGATGTTATATTGGATCAACCTGGAAGGGCTCTTACATAAGGGAATATTGTTAGGGCTTCTTAACCGAATCGGCGTTACAAAATAACGCTCCAGACTCATTTCTCATTCTCTTTTCTTTTTTATGGAGTACAACGCCTTTATATTCAATCCTACAAACATCAGATAACAATTCCGTATTATGTCGTACGAAGGTTTTATTTTAAATTCGAAATAAAATTATCGACGTAGTAATCAGAATTGACATGACCTTCGAGTTGAAAAGTTAAGCTTTCATTTATCCGGTCGTTTTCAAAAGTTTTTACTATACCTTATTCTAAAATTATCTTTACTTACGATATTAATTCATATCAAACGACTACAAGAAAATTTAGTATAATTTTTTCAGTATAACGAAAAAATATTTAGTCCCAGTAATTTACATGGAATTCGTTTTCTACTACTTTATATCTAAAAGTTAATATCGCTAATTATTTTAATTACGAGTAGATTTTATATTTACCAATTTATTTACAAATTATATATTGATATACAAAACAATATTTGGGCTACAAATTATTAGCTTTACGATTGGCAACCCTGTTACCATATCAACTACTGACATGACAAGTTCATTAGTAATGTCGAAGTGGAATATTATTTCTGCTGTTTAATTCGAGCGTACGAATGATTTTGTTTTTCTCTAGTTCGCCATCAGACTGACCCGAGCTCTGGAAACTAACGATTCGGGCCGCGTTTAAATAAGCTTGCGTTCATTTATTAACCCGACGATCATATGTGACCGACCGCGACCGGAGATAATGTATAACATGTTATTGGAACCCGCCGTTAAATTTGTTTGAATCGAATCCCCCCATTCCCGTTTAATACACCGTTCGAAATGGGTCTTTGCAAGTGTCCCAAGAGGAACGTTACTAATTTGTTTTGCTACGAGCACAGAGTAAATGTATGCCCGCATTGTATGGTCACAAACCACCCAAAGGTAAGGACCACTCCTGTCTCTATCGCTTGGCTTATCGTTCTCGCCGCTGTACTAATTTCGATGTTCATTTTTGTTTTTAGTGCATTGTCCAGTCATACATTCTCTGGCTTCAGGATAGTGATTACGACAGGTCCTGTTTTCTTTGCACAAAAGATTTGGCGTCGGATGACTGCGTTCGACTGCTGTGTTATCGTAAGTTATGCCGGAATATTGGTTTAGAACACCCCACGAATTATAGTTTGTCGATCATTCATGAAACAGAATCAGAATCTTGGTTGATTCCCAGTTTATGCACCCAGGCCTGGTTCGGTTATATAAAATATAACTGATATTACAGTTATATTTTAATTCCCAGTCTTCAACTACTTTCCCACTTCCCTTATGGTTTGTAGTTAGGGATTCAAATGGTGGGGAATGATTAGGAATAAGTGTCAAAACTAGATATAGAAGTGGGTGACCCCTGGGTTTGTTAACTGTGATTTCCCCCCCTAAAACTTCTTTGAATCTGTAATTTCAACTCTGTGTATGGGCTCAAAGCCAGTAGCAGAGGTTTCCATTTTGGATTGGAGCCCGAAAAATGTACGAGTTTAACTCAGAAAGGGTGTAGGAAACCCTCCATGTTTTTATTATCCTTAAAGTTAAATTGAGCTTAGGTTAAATAGCATTTTATATAGCAGAAATATTGTTGTAGCACTATAGTATAGACCAAAACAACAATGACCAAATGGCTTATGAGTTTGACTTGCAAAAAGTGTAACAAACCCTTCATATTTTCGTTATCCTTAAAATTAAGACTAAGCAAGCAGAAATATTAATGTGATTCTATAATATGGATCAACAAAGCCTTTTCCAAGCAAGAAACTAATTGAGACATGAGAAAGCAAATAAATATCGAGTTGAAATTATTTTTCTGTGTCTGCTGATAAGAGAGATCTAATACTGATGAGAGAATTTTGGGGTTCCTCACAAATATAATGACATGTGTGACATGTAATGAAATGTAATGTGTAGTGACAAATTGTAACAATTTATTTGAATTATTATTAGCTCTTCCCACTGTTATAGTAAGAATTTACTACACTTACTATGTACTTATTGAATAATAAGGGTGAGTGAAAACATTGTTTATTTTATGTTCAAAGGTTTTAAAGTTAATAAATATTAAAATATTAGGTTATTACAATTTTTATATAGTTAAATATTACTAATATTTATCTCTATATTGTCCAAATGTATAAATAGAAGTAACTTAAATATGAAATTTGTTCATTATTTTTCATATCTGTTTTTTATATTATTCTTTATTATTATTGTGTGTATCGACTATTTATTTTCTGGATAAGTTTTTGAATAGCAATTATTAACAAAAATTTAAAATGGATCTGAGCCAAATATAACAAGTTGGTTTGACTTATTAGGAAAAGTTGGAATATTTTTGAGCTATAACTATAATTTGACAAATATAATGATAAACCTTTTAAGAATAATTATCTTTAAAGAGCTTTGAAAGAACAGTGTTTGAATTAAGAAGGACTCAAATTATTGCCAAAACCTGAACATGTCATTTGTCTATTTGTTGCCACATGATCAGTTTATTTTAGAAAAATTGTTTTTTAGTGCTTACTTGCTTTTAGTCAATTTTTATTCCTTTGGCCTAACGTGTCATTCAATTTAATTTTATATTCATTTTACATTTGACTATAGACGTTTTCCACTGGAATTGTCTGGATCATTATGCAAGAAAGCTTCCAAACACAACAGCACCAGCTGGCTACACATGCCCGTCATGCGCTGAACCTATATTTCCCAAGGACAATGTTGTTTCACCAGTTGCTGTTGCCCTCAGAGAAAAGCTCTCAACGGTTAACTGGGCGAGAATCAGCCTTGGGCTACCATTAGTAAGCATTAATAGCCCGGTATCAATTATAGACTATTCCCTGGAGCCATTTATTTTACCTGATAAATTATTTTACCGACAGCTTTCAGAAGACGGGGAAACAAAGCCACCCAGCGAAGGGATAAAAGTAACTCCCGTCATTCATAACGGAAACGGTCCTTCTATCGATAAAAACATGTTTGCAAACACAAAGAAATCCGATATTGTAGTTCACATGGATACTGCTTCCAGCATGTTCAGTCAGTCGGAATTATCAGGTCTGTAAACCTGTAAGAGTTTTTATTGTATTTTAATGTAAATAACAGGGGAAATTGGGTTAACAAATATAATGACTTTAAAAGATCAATATACAATTCTAGGTGTGTACAACTGTGTGTTCATGTATGTATGTTTGTAGTTCAAATGCCGAGACGTACTTTCCACAGTTTGGATAATGCGAAAAATCACTTACTTGATGATGATGAAAACAAATATAGACGACGTTCACCATCATATTGGCTCCATAGATGGACTAAGTAAGTTTTAATGATAATGTTTGAAAATTGATTTTAATGCAAAACTGTCCTAATTCAGGCGAATTTGGGGTATTCGATTATCTTATAGTATTTTTTAATTTTTTTACTAAATACCAAAATCTCTCGCATCTCCATCATAAGGATGTTTAACATTGTCCAAATAAACGATATTTAATTTTGGACAAGATGTTATATACAATCATTATAGACCATGCAGCTGTTTGGAATTAACAGAAAGTAAACAGCTGTATCTGACTCCCTGATTTATTCTCATTATCTCATACAGCCTTTATTATAAATAATTCTTAGGAATAGACAATTTTGTTTTGTATTAATACTATGTTTTAACCATTTATCAGAGTTAGCTTATATATGCACTCTTGATTATAACTGCATTGAATATTCATGTTACAGATTCTTTTGGACAACTATTAAACTTCAGAGAGGTCCAAGGAGGTATTGGATCTTGCTTCTTTTTGCATTTATTATGTTGACATTTATATGCATAGTGTTCTCTACACTGGGGCGAATGGTTACAGCTGATGATCCAGCCCTTAATATTGATCAGAATCCTTATGTTCATACAAATACTGAAAAATAGCACTCAAAGTATATATACATATATATTTGAATGCATGTAAAAAAATTTAATAAAATGAATACACAATTTTCTCCCAAAAATGTAAAATGCAGTTTATTTATGTACCACTAATATGAAAATTATTTATCCCAAGAAACTGGTCTTTTAACTATCCAAACTGCTTTTTTGAATGGGACCAAATTGTTTTTTAAGTAATACCTTGTTTTGTTCACAAGTATTATAAGGATTTTCATACCTATATATTAATTTTTAAAAAATTAAACAATTATTTCATTTTATTATACCGTTTATGTATATGCTGCTTGTACTTTTAGTGAAATTGCTTAATGGTCATAATATTTTGTAAATCATCAGATCAGCCTAGGAAATTAAGGTGGTTCCCTAATATAACCGGTCATTAAATATCACAGTATTCAGTGACCTAAATTAACTTAACAGAATATATTATATTTAAATTGTGATATTGAAACATAATTTATTATTGGTGAAAATATCTTATTATATATCTCACAATTCATATGAATTGAATTTTCTTTAATTACTAATTAATTGTATGCTTTTCTGAATATAACACTGAACATTATTTTAAATGAATTATATTGATTTATATTCAGTATAAAACACTTGTTCTTTAAATATTCCTTTAAGACCAAGGTATAAATAGAAAGTAGAGGTGATTCATCAGTTTTTTAAAGTGCAAATGTTGTAACTTCTTTTAGTTGCAAAAAATAACAAGAGGTTAAAATTGGATAATACAAATAAATGTGTTTGAAATTATAAATTGTTCGAATAAAATTCTCGTAGGAAAATGAATGGAACGATTGTCAATTTTTTTTATTAAAAATAAAAATCATTTTTTTCATATAATACTGTTATAACAGTGTCATTTCTTGACACTAATAATCACTGGATAAAAATATGCAACATTTATTTATCTCTCAAGTAAGTTATAAAAATTTATGATAGGCTACTAAATGTACAAAAATAAGTTATCACATTTTGTCTTAATAATATAGGTCTAATCATTTATTTTATTAGGTAACTCAAGCTTATCAATATATCACTGAAACTATATTTAATATGAACATCACAGGTTCATAATATAAATATTGTGTAAAACTTAATAACAAGCATGTGGTAGATATAGTTTCAATAGTCTCTGATTGTATAGATTAATTCTATTCTTGATAGGCTTTAAAAACATTTATAGCAATTATGTTTTCTTAACCCCAAGTTTAAGTGGCCCAGAAGGTCTGCCAGAAGATGATTCACCCCTTCTCTCTCTTCTTTTCTTCTCCTCTTTTCCTCTGTTTATCTCCTATAAACAATACAGAAGATGAAAATACTTTTAGGCTCAGCCTTTAAATTTATATTATAAATATTTTCTAATTACACATGAAAAAACTTCTAGATAAATGATTTATACAAAAATATTATATGTATAAAGCACTATCCACAAATGTTTTTCCAATATATGGTAAGGAATAATTAAATAATTACAAGATTTTCATCAGCTGCGCCTTGTGGCCTTGTAGTGGTACTGGGCTTGGTAGTGGCAGCGGGCCTGCTCGTGTTGGTTCCCTTAAATTAAAACAATGAGTTATTGAAGTTCATTAACAAATTCACAGAAGATATAACTTGAAAATTAATATAATAAATAGAAAAGATAAAAAACAAAAGTTTATTGAAAAATTATGATAATGGAGATAGTAATTAGAACTTTTGAAAATGTAATATTTAACTGCAACTACTTTTAGACTTGAGATGAAAATAAATTAGTAGGAATTAATTTGTTGTATGAATAATAAGAATATACCTCCTCGAAGGAAGATATTTCGTATGGAGCCCAAAAATTGGACCATCCTTCTGTACTCTCTCCAGAGGTGTTTTGTACAACAGGCTAAAACAGAACAGTTGTTATACAACTATAGTGAAGCCTAATTGATCCTGTTATTTCATTCTCTATATCACACACACACATATATATATATATATATATATATATATATATATATATATATATATATATATCTTGTATGTATATACACCTAAAAGAAAACTTTCTTACAGTGGTTTGTAAGTTTAATTTTGGACTTGCAGTCACCTTTTCTTCACTAGGGTCAGTATGACCTCTCAGACCCAATGTTGCACCTACAATAGAATAAACAATGAAACAGAAGATCACTGAGCATGATGTATATATTCTTGAATAATTAAAAACGGGTGTTCAATTTAAATGTGAACCAATCAAAGATTAAATAATTTTATGTTCAAAATAAAATAAACATTTATAAAAATATTATATTACCAACCTAGAGTTGTCGTGAGAGTATCAACTGCCCAATTTCCCCAATTTGCTCTGGACTCTTTTTCGTTGACACGCTTTTCTATTTCACATAAACAACACAATATTTAAAAAATGATTCCACTAACTGTTACTAGAGTAAAGATTAAACTAGTAAAGTAAATACATGATGATCATTGTGATATATCTAATATAATATAATTTCTTAAGATAATACTAACATAGGAGTTACGAGATACTTAGATATTACATTATCAAAGAATATAATGATACCAACCCATATCATCCTTTAAGCAAGGATTTGCCGATAATGCTTCCAGCTTATCAATGAATATTTTCAATGCATTTAATGCACTTTCCCTAACACTAACATCAGAGTCCACAGTGAGTGGACATAACTGAGGCATAATCTTATCTGCAATAATCTGCATATAGAAGAACTCTTGCGTTAATATAAATGCATTGATTCCTAAAAAAAATATATAATTTTAAAAATGTTAACACCAATAATAAATAAAATTGATAAGCTGATTAATGATAATAAATTCTTTACATATAATTTATAAAAAAAAATTACAAGACCTGCAACTCTGGCCTTATGGCAAGGGTCATGTAGGGCTCTTATGAAGGCAGACAATAGAATTTTCGGTCTTTTGGCAGGATCCAAGTAATGCGCTATTTTACCAAGACATATGGTGATGCTTGCCCTAATTTCTTCCTAAAAACAAAAAAGTAAATTAAATAAAATGAGAAATAAAATAATTAAAAACTAATTTAAAAACATTATATTTGCATACAGTTCAATGCTCTCTACTATTTGATACATGCATAAATAATAACCCAATGACTTAACAAGAAGTCAAAAATCTATTTTTAAATAAAAAAAAATCTAATCTAACTGCTTATACATACTTTGGTGAGGGATAAAGGAGAAAGTAAAGTTACTTTACACAATTGAATATAAAAACAAAGGTCTATGTACATTGTTCAAAATGTGGTTTTCATTTGTAAATAGAATGATATATTGACAATTAATTCACAAGTTCATAAACTTGTAAAACATACCAATAAAAACCATTCTTTATGAATGGGTCGGGAGAATATCAAAGAATACAATCACATTAGGAGAATTTTCCAGGAACTTCTCTCATTTTATGCGTTACACTACAAAGTGACATTACTAACCAAAAGAAACTTAACCATAATGTTAAGAAGACTTGCACCTATTAATTAATTAAAAGAAATATAAGATATGAATACCATTTCATCTTTAGACTGCAATCGGGCAAAATGTTGCATCAAGACTGTATTAAGGTTATTATTATCAAGATAAGGTGCAAAATAGGGCACCCCCTAAAACAAAAACAAACATTCATTATAAACAATAAACATTCAAATATCAGTTTTTCAAAAATCTAGAATGTGTGTGATAATTTTATAATCAATCAAACTTACTTTTATGCTTAGATCACGAATGGCAGGATGGGTATCTAAGAAGCCCTTAGCATAATTCGGAAAAATGTTTGTATTAAGTATACCAGCTGACATTTTCTCTGAAAAATATTAATACCCATTAATTCATTGAAGAAAATAACTTTTTAGGAAACACAATAATTATTATAAGCAATTATGTTCATTAATTTAATGTGATGATGATATTTCGATGCATGACGAAAAATGTCCATGTATGTATTATTATATTAGTCATTTCGTTAAATATAATACACACTCAATAAAAAAATGGGTTGAGAGTACCAAAATGATAATGATGTATGAAACAATAGATTATAATAGATATTACATACAATAGATAATATATTTTAATACTTATATTACTCTACACATTTGCTATTTTTTAGGTCAGTGTTTATATAGCGCAATTATGCTTTTGCTGTTATGCACTCTTACAAGCTAACATCCATGGCAAATGTCAGGCTTATCATCATTCACCTGGGTGGATTTGAACCACCAGCACCAACCTCAGCCTCTACAGACACATGCCCCAACACCCTGAGCCACCAAATTTCAAACAAGTTTATTTCATTAAATACAAATGATACATCGATGAGACAATATAAAAATGGTGATTTCTACATGCATACCGGCCTATTGGCCTTACTACATTTATATTCTTAAATGTTATAATACATTAAACATGAATTTTTTACAATATTATTGTGATAGTCGGGAAAATTTACACTAAAAACCCGAGGACTTGAGCTACACTCACTCGCACAGACACACACACACATTCACTCACGCCCTTTGCACTGCAATTTTGCACTCGCCACTTGTGTTCACTACACTGCTCGCGAAACTCGGTGTCGGTGCACTGATCACTGGGACACTGGTAACAGTATACGACTGGTCTTATACCGTCATTAGCACTATACACTATAGGCACATTAACAGCTTTTACTACACTGTTTCACTTTCACTTTGGATGGGGGGTCTTCAAGCTCGGCGTGAGGACCCTCCTCCTTGCGGTACGTCTTTTCGGTGGGGTTTTTGGGGTAGCTGGGAGGAAGATGCCAGGGGATTTGGGTGGTTTTGAAGTTTGTCTCTGTGTTTAGTCGTTATTTTATCTATTATTTCGTCCAGTTTAGGTGTCTGGGCCAAGTCATGTACATGTTCTGTTCGTGTTCTTGGGGGTATGTCGAGGGCAATACGGAGGCATTTGTTCTGAGTGATTTGTAGTTTTTTCAAGTGTGTGTTGGCTGCGTTACCAAACGGGACACGTGTAAAGTAGGGAGGGCCTGATTATTGTTTTGTATACGGTCAGTTTCGACCTCTCGTTGAGCACCTTTGACTTGAGAAGACAGTAGAGTCTTCTAGTTTGCTTTTGGTCTGCTGGTTTACAGCCTGTATATGAGTTGACCACAGCAACTTTTCGTCTATGTGCAGTCCGAGGTATTTGACCAATTTCTTTAGGGGCACATCTATTTTTTCGTCGTCCGCGGGTTCGTAAAAAGAATTGCTTCAGTTTTCGACGCGTTAGTCTTTATTTTCCACAATTCTAGTTTACTTCTGTGTTATTTTCTGTACCGCGTTTTTCAGTCTGTCTAGCAATTTCTTCGGCGATAGGCTCGAGGAGTAAAGGGCCAGATCATCGGCGAATGCCGCTAATTTGACTCCTTTTGGGATATCGGAGATGAGGTCACCTGAGCCACCAAGATACAAGATAGAAATAATTTTTATTTCTTTAAATAAGGTATTACATTGATAGAACAATATACAAATGGTGATTCGTACATGCATTCCGGCCTATTGGCCTTTCTACATATATATACTTAAATATTATATTACATTAAACATGGATTTTTGACAACATTATTGTGATAATCGGAAAAATTTATAATAAAAACCCGAGAACTTAAGCTACACTCACTCCTTGTTAGGTAGCGTATGATTTTCCAAAGGCTTCCATCAATAAAACTCGCTTTCTGGACTTTGTTCTCCCACATCTGCTTTTTCCAGTCCAGGATTTTGAGTTTTATTTCTCTTTCTAGCCTATTGGTTTCCCTTTTATCTTCCCTGTTCCTGTGCTTTTTCCATCGGCTGCATGTCCTGTTTTTTATGGCAATTAGCTGTTTGATATTGTCAGGTAGAAGTGGTGGTTTTATCGTCTAATCGGAATCGCTGTACATATAGACGCTTGTATAGTTTTCGTTAGCGTCTCGATTGCCTTTTCAATGTCCTGGTCCGTAGTCAAAGGTTGCATCGCGGTTGCGGTGGCGTCGTTCTGAAGAGGTCCCAGTCGGCTCGATGGTACTGCGGGACTGGTTTATCTAAGCATATTTCCGGCCAGTGTTGTACCCAGAAGAATACCGGCAAGTACCCGACGATCCGAGGTTTAGCACTCGCGTCCTGGCTATTTTGTGTCCCCTATTTGTCAGGAGTGGGTTGTTGGGGTGTGTGTGTGTGTGTGTGTGTTTCCTTACTCTGTTTGGCGGCAACATAGTGGCTGCGTGCTTCGCACGTTCGAAGCCTGGCGACATGATTACCGCCGCAATTTGCACATTTAGGTGTGACCTTCTCGCAATCACACTCAGTTGCAGGCTGCAGTATCTGCTGCTGTGCCCGAACAGTTGGCAGCGAAAGCACTGTGTCAATGCTTCCTGCTGATTGTATTTTTCTACCTTAACTTTGTGGTAGAATACTGTCTTGTTCTTGAAGTCCTTTAATTGGACTTCATTTGAAGATATTGCGACGAATGTCGGCAGCGGCCTCTTTTTCCCCTCGCCGTCCGTCTTATTCATTTGTATGACCTGAATTATGCCAGGGATGGTAGCCTTCAGGTCGGTCATGATGTCGGAGACGGGGGCGGAAGTTAGGAGACCGTGGATCACCCATTTCTTCCTCCTGTCGCTTTTGAAAGCGAACGTGTGGTGTAATAACCCGTTCGCTATGAATAGCTCTCTGTGAGCTGCGTGGTCTTCCTTGGTTTTTGGGAAAACTTGGGTGGTCCTCCCGGCACACTTGATATCACCTTGTGTTTAGTGACTCACTGGCAGTTCGTGATAAATGATTTTATGTCGGATATGGTTCCACTTATCACTATCGGTGGAACCTGTTTTACTTTTTGTTCGTCTGTGTTGAGGTGTTGGAGTACACCGAATGGATTACTTGTAGGTACCTCAATAACACGAAGTCAGGATATTAAAATCATACAACAAAAATGAAATACTATTGAAGAAAGAGAAATGTTATGAAGGAAGATTTTCTGGTAATATTTCATTGAAAACAGATAAAAAAAAGTGACACAAACCAACAATATGAGTTTAAAATAAAAGACAAATGTGTAATTAATATATGTATAATTACCAATATAAGTTGGTATGGATTGTAATAATTTACATCGAACAGTTCGATCATTTGACTCAAACAAAGATACCAAGCAAGGAGTGATTACTTTTTCATACTGTTCAGTACCATTCACCTGTTCTGATATCTATAAAAAATGAATCAATGATCAGTTTTTTATAAATAAGAATTCTATATATTACTCGAGAATCATTCTTTAATATTTTTTCTTCATTTTAGTGGAACACTGCAATCAGTATGATATAATAATGGTAATGTTCTACAAAACATTTATCAACAAAATAAAAAAATGTTGAAAAAATCATGCTTTATGCTAGAAGCTATAATACAATCAAATTTCAATACTTAAAAAAAACATTTCATGCATTCTTTGGAAACATAGACATATATATGCAACATAACATCACAACATAAACAATGTTGAATTACCTTTAATATAGGATTAATTACTGTCGCTCCTGCATCACCATATGATATTGCCAACTGAAGGGCGGGTAACATCTTATGTATTGTAATACTAGGAGGAAATGATTTTATTTTATTCCCCAAACTTGAGAAAAATAACATTTTTTCCTCAGCATTCTTTAGATGTAAATCTTCGAAATAATGCAGTGAATGTATTAAATCATTATCGAAAAAGCCTCTGGGTTGTGTACATCTAAAGGACCATTGAAATTATACATCAGATACATACATTTTAAAGCTCACAGAAACTAAAAACAATCAAATTGACTTTTGTAATAGCAGGCAAATTGAAATTTGTAACTTGGGCAAAAAGAAACATTTATAGTATATCCCTCTAGTGTATACCTGATATAGGGTTGTAAATAGCCTTAGCACTTATGTCCTAACAATTGATTATATATATATATATATATATATATATATATATATATATATATATAAACTCAAGAAAATATGACACTGTAATCATAGAGTGCATCATGTTATTTAAATCAATGAATAAAATTATTTTTTTGTTTATCAAGATTCTGGAAGTAAAACCAAGCTTGAATAGAATTGATTACAAGTGGATCTCTAATTCTGATACACATCAATTTTTTTAAATTTATACTGCATATGCACATTAACAAATTAAATGCTGTCATAAAATATACATTATGATACCTGTCCAGGACATCGGTGAGAGGCATTCGGGAGCCTGGAGTCCCCATTAATTCAAGATATATTTCTAAAAGATTAGACGGTAACTGAAAAAAAAAAGGAGTGAGTAAACACATATTATTCACCAGTCTACTTTACTCCATTATTATTTCAAACATAATAATTTTTTATTTTACGAATAAAAGAATAAGAAATAATTACAAATTATTATTAAAAACTACAGAGCTATATGTAATTTTTATGATTAGGAAAAACACTTTCTTCTAAAAGAAATAAGATAAGAAATAAATCAAAATTTTTGACACAATTACAACATAAAAATGTCTTTACTCATAATTGCACCATTCAATAAATTACCTCCATTAAAATATTTAAATATGCAAAAATGATTAAAAAGGAAGACACGTGGAATGTATAAAATACAGTACAAGATTACTGCATAATGGGTCAGGAGGTAGGAAAATAGAAGACAGTAAGAAAAGTAGGTTGGGAAATGTGAGACAGTTTTATTAGAAACAAACATGCTAGAAGAATAATGGTGCGAGTTAATAAAACATCATTTTTACCCTCAACTGTAAATGTAAATAATATATTTTAACCTTGTATGTTGACTTAAGATTGGATTGGTCTTTCAATACACCTCCATTGTAAATCTCCCACAGGAAAATGGCTATACCCCAACTATCTGCGGTTCTATTGAAAAAAATTACATTTAAATAATCATATCACACTTTATTTATATTGACTTCTAACACCAAAATGATATCTTATTCCTTTGTATTCGGCATATCTAAGAAAGATAATTTCTGCTATAATTTTAAGCTTCTAATTCCGTAACAATGATTTAGCATGTACTTACGGGCATGGTGCCTCATTATCCTGATGTTCTTCTGGAGGATTGTATTGTCTTGTCATGTCAATAAGTTTTGTAGGATACGGGTCATCTATTCCACTCATAAAGCCTACATCTCCCAACTTCCATTCACCGGCATCAGTTACATAGATTGAACCGGCAAATAAGTTATTGTGCCTTAATTTAGCATCATTATTTAAGAATGCTACTGTCTTCTACACAAACAAAAATTACAACAAAAACAATTATAAAAAGTCAATTTGGCAATTATGTTTGTTTATACGCAAATACAGACTGCAAGGCAGTAGACTTGATAATTAAATTATCCTAATTTGTTCTATTTTTAAGAAATATAAATGTAAAAAAATTATTTTACATTAAATAATTATCAAATCATCGTTAATGGAAAAAAAAACAAAATTTTAAAGAACACAAGTTGCATATTTGATCTTGTCTTACACTTACAATTATATCCATTATCCCCTTGGCCAAATATTTCTCCATTGTCTCTTTGTCGTAATTAATTTCATTTAAGTGAACGCGAAGTGGTGTGACATGTTCTGTGGCTAACAAAATCGCATTATCTGCCTGAAAAAAATTGTCTCTTCATATTTTATAATAACTCTACTCAAGAATAGGCATGCACTTAAGATATGCTCCAAGTCAAACAACAATATATAACAATGCGTTCTTTTGTTATATATAACAATATATAACTAATCAGATGGAAACTTTACTATAAAACTAGCTCACCGTTCGTCATAATTTCCCGTATTATGAGAATACACTATCCCCCACATTAATACAATTTATTATTATTAGAAATCGAATTTATAATTAGTTAATTTAAAATATGTAATTTCTATAAGTTGTGTTATCAGTTTTCTCCTTAGCTGAAATAAGGTTGATGGGGCCACCCCATGCATTATCAAAGATGCGATTTGGTTCCCTACAAATGGTATATATAAAATGGCTATCAAGCGGATCATGGATCATTTTCACTCTTACCTCAGAATATCTCTGGCATAGGAGTAACTCCGATACTGACAAACTGCCTTTAGAGGCAGTACACACCTCCATCATAATTTTCAATCCAATAATTTTATATTCTATTAAATCTATAATTTTGATCTATAATTGATCTGAATTATTTTCAAAATAAATATATAAAAGTATCAAATCTGTTGCCCAATAATCAAAATCGACATATCGATATTTGGATAGGCGCCATGGAACCAACCTTGATCTTTTCCTTTTTTAATTATGTTAATATAGACACAGGATAAAATGATTGTTGTAAAGTTATGACCACTATACTGTAAATCTCTTAAAAGAAAACTGAACTGCGTTTTATTTTCATCAATTGAAGAAACCACTTGATATTAATCGGAATTTCTATTAAGTATTGAATGATACTAACTTCAAATTCAGCGACGTATTTCAGTATATTTGGATGTCTCAGGGTTTTAAGTCTCTGAATTGTGTTCTTGGCATACAACAAACCAACTAAGGTTTTTTTATCATACTTAAAAATAGTAAAAATGTCACCACGCTGAAAGAAAATAATTAATAATTAAATACAGGTACAAAAGAGAAAATTTCATAATAAATTTAGAATTAATATCAATGCAATACATCGAAATAATATTGCCTAATAATAAGTACAGAATGTATTAGATATTCCATTTGTAACTAATACTTTCAAATTATTATTAAATTCTTAAATAGATGACAGATGCAGTGCCAAAATAAGATATGGTCGGAAAGCCCACAAAACCATTTAGGCTTACCCTGCAATTTAGTTAATGCCAACAATTCATCATAAAAATGTTAATTTCATACTGCAATCTGAACTTTTTTTAAAATATAAACCAGTTTCAAAAATGAATATATTACTTAAATATGAGAGTAGAGAAAACTGATGTGATGAAAACATTTTCTCTTTTATTTTGGCAAAACTTTATTTGAACCATCAGACTACAAACAAAACAAAAAGATTATTAATTAACGCACGGGTTAAGTTTGTCCTAAATAAAATATTAGAAAAATAAATTTAATTCAACAAACCTTGTTTTTCCCCTTATGCACTGTAAAAACGGTATTCGGATCTGTGTAGTAATTCTTCTTATCATATTCGTAGGGAAAATGATAAGTAGTCGTGCTAAATAACGACCACATGACTACAGTCAGAAAAAAAATTAATATAAACCTCTAGAAAGCGTTTAAATAATATGATAGCAGTGGACTAGAATAGCGTACCGACGCTAACCTACACGAGGTACAGCACCAATGCCATCTAAGTACCAATACAACCTTCTTTTCACTTCCTGTAAGTTAGGCCTCCTAAACAAATATTTTCCAATTTTTTATTTTTATTTATTCTACAATCAATCTTTATAATTATAGTGACAATTGCGGTATATTTTATATGTGTCTTGCTTCTCCCGATAAAGAAAGTGATGCTACTTTTCGAAACCGACCATACGAAAATATACATGATGTCAAACTTTACAGAGATGAATTATTGATATTAACATTCTATGTATATCTCTTCAAAGTTTAAATTTCAAAATTAATGACTAGAAAAATTCGATAATTTGGGACAATTTTAATCGTGCTTTTTTTGTCACTTGTTGACTGTAACAGTATGATTTTAACGGCTTTATATCCTCTGAGACATTCCGCACTTGGTTTAGGAATTAGGACTTTTAGTGTAAGAGGAATTCTTTAAAAATGTATTCGTTTAAAATAAACATATCAGTTTATAAGTTTTTGCAACATTGGCTAAGAATGTGCTCTCCGAGGATTTAAGAGTGACTATTTAATTAATAGCGAGTAGAATCAATTATATTTTGACCCTGAATAGTTTTTCCTAATTTTGTCGCAATATAAATCATAGTATACGATCATTTTTATGTGTCATTAGGAAAAATAATGGTTATTTTATTGATTTATTCCACTCCATTAAATTAGTACTGGTTTGTAGTTTTGACAGAAAAAAGATCTTTTTAAATGATTCACTCATTTAATCGTTCATATAGGATCAAAATATTGAATAAAACGAAAAATAGGCGCTAGTATAATATCAATATTAATTTCTGTTAATGTTTACAGTGGAAAATAATGGCTGAGCCTGTACCTCTGGTGTTGAATATAGTTGCTTCTTCAGTATCGGCTGCAAATCGAGCTGGAGAAATAATTCGGGATGTCATGAGAAAAGGAGATCTGGGTATTGTTGAAAAGGTATTGAAAACCAATTCTAATTTCAGCACCTGCAAGTTGCATAATGGTGATGGTGTTAATTTTCCTGTTTCTTTTTTTTTGTAGGGGGAGAATGATTTGCAGACTGAAGCCGATCGGTCTGCTCAACGTTGCATAATAGCCTCATTGGCAGTAAAATTTCCAAAAGTTACCATAATTGGTGAAGAAGAAAAGAATTGTTCTAACGTACCTTCAGATTGGATTGCAAACGATCCTGCAGACAGTATTGTCTCTAAAAAGTGTCCTGAAGAGTACAAAAGTACCCAAGAAGATGATGTAAGAATTTATAATATATTAAGTAATTTGATGCATTGGAAATTAATGTAATATTAATACTACAAGGATTTAATATTACTTAATAATTTCTTTCAACATGTTAAAGAGGTAATTAGGGAAGAAGCTTATGTTTAAAAAGATATTGATATGTTTGAATAATGTCACTCACATTTGTAGGTTGTGATTTGGGTTGATCCACTTGATGGTACTTCAGAATATGCAGCAGGTTAGTCAATTTTTCCAAAAAATTTACATATATCGAAATATTTTAAAATCTCAATTAGTCAGACTGTTAGAGACAATTAAGACCCTACTCTGAACTTATTGTCTCTTGGAACAGATACTACTATCGAACTGTGACAAATGAACTGATGTGAAATCTGTATATATTCAAATCCGATCTGATCATTTGTGAACAAATAGTTAATTTCTAACAAATAAAACTTCCAGATTGGACCCATCATATAATCTTTGTAAAATAATGAGCCTAGTAAATAATTGTGTATTGAAACTTAAACTTTTTGAAGTACCATTTAGATACAAATTGGTGACTCAAAAATATATTTATCTGTTTGCGGAGTGGTTCTTAAAGTTTAGAATATCTGCCCTCATTTTTATTTATGGCTAGTAGACATTGAATAATGTGTATTGATTGAGCAGGGTTGTTTCATCATTTTTCTTAAACAAATTAACATTATTGCTGCTTCTGGTTTTTAGACTTATAATAAACTGAAATCTATTAGCTATTATAAATTGTTTTAAATGAAATTTAGAAATCTGTACTTAATATATGAGTTGCAGTCAGGAATGTTAATCTTATATACATTAGAAATTATTTTAATAAATTAATATAGTTATATATTTTCTTCTTTGTACTGTTTAAATAACATCTATAAGTTAAATATTAATGTTATGTTATTTAAAGGTTTATTGGAACATGTCACTGTATTAATTGGGATAGCTGTTAATGGTCAGGCAGTTGGAGGAGTAATACATCAACCATATTATAACAGAACTGAAGGTTCTGGCGGACGAACCATTTGGGGTTTGCGAGGACTCGGTGTTGGAGGATTTACACCAAAATCCCCACCAAAAAACAAATTTATTTTGACCACTACCCGATCGCATTCCAATGAAGTTGTTGAGGAAACTCTGAAGAAACTGAATCCTGATGAAATCCTCAGAGTTGGAGGAGCAGGTCATAAGGTTGGTGATTTTGTAAATGAAATATTTATTATTGGGTTATGTCAGTGGTCTTCAACCGTTTTTACCTCATGGAACCCCATCCCATCCTTGGAAAAATATCTTAAAATAATATTTAAAGTAGATCAATATGTTATATGTACTTTATGTAGACAATTAACGAAAATTATTGTATTGTTTATTAAAAAATGTTTTTAATTACATATCAAAACCTGTCAAAATTAATGTAATTTAGGGATGTCATTAATAGCATTAACTCATGCTCCAGGTGTCACCTACCCTTGCATTTTGTGTGCTTGCATTTTTTTATACAAACTGTCAAAGTAGCTCTATTGATGACATCTGCAATCACATTTAATATTTAATTGCATTTAATTTTTTTGTATATTTTGGTTTTTGTTACCAGATACATGAATAAAAATGTTTCACTTAAACACTTTGTCCCGAATGTCATTCAAATGTTTGTATCTGTGTGAGAAACTTTTGGGTATTTTGCATCAATCTACAACTAAATTTAGAAGCTACTCTTTCTTAAATTTGGATTTTAACATTGAATCTGTTGATATGTTGTTCCCTTTACTTCATTGCCAATTTAATTTTCAAATATGACTAAATGTACCTTTATATTTTTTAGTTAATACACACTACTTAAGTAGTGTTAAGTGCTTTATAATTTATCTTGAATTTTTATTTTGTTCCAAAAAACCCTGTAGTTCTGTAGGACATAGTTTGAAGATCACATTTGTTATTAAAATTAAAAATGTGTCTAAGACATCAAGCAGTAACATAATAAGATCAGAATAAGGCGAAACCAATTTTAGCTCATAATAACATCATCTGTTTCAGGTTCTTTTGCTTTTAGAGGGTAAAGCACACGCTTATGTATTTGCCAGCCCTGGATGTAAAAGATGGGACACCTGTGCTCCTGAAGCAATACTAACTACTATAGGTGGCAAATTAACAGATGTACATGGAAATACTTATAGCTATTCCAAGGATACACCCCATCAAAATAAAGGAGGAGTATTAGCAGCAGTGTCTTCTGAGTATTATGAGAAATGTAGAGCTGCTATTCCCCCCAACCTCCTTAAGTAATGTTTATATATTGAAAATTTATATATATATATATATATATATATATATATATAAAACCAGTGTTTTTAGTTGTGTAACTTGTTTATACCAGTCTATTATAATATTTTACAAAACATTATCAACTTCCAACAAAATTATAACTTTGTTCATTATAGTAAATCATTTCTGTGTAAATTGGCATTGGGCACAATTGCTTGGAAACTAAATACAGTAAAAAAATCATTCCATAGTTGGAGGTTTATAGTTATTTTTTTAAATAAATTTTAATATGTTCTGTTTGGCATAAATTATTTTGTAATTTGTTCCTTTTTCAACAAATGTTTATCCCAGGGGTTAATAGCACCTAGCTAATAGCTTAACCACTGTAGTTCTTTGACATTTGTTATAAGTTTATTCTATAGTTTTTCAACTTGTATGATATAATTTATCATGTATAATCATAAGGCAATGGTAGTAGTAGAATTCTATTGCAGTATTTTCCTTTTATCATCAATGAAAATTTTGAAGAACATCTTGAAGGAAATGTAAGAAATTTTCTTTATGGACTATTTAAATAGTCCATAAATTATTTTGAGTGGAGCAATTCCTAACTAAGTCTAAATTTATTAATTAATGAATTTTCACTGAAAGCATATTTCAATTGTATATTGTCACATGATTTACATGTAACTGTTTGAGTGTGCTTTTCCAATCTTCAATATATCATCAAAAATTTCAAATAATGTATGTATACATGTAGGTATAGATATAAAAATGGAACACTTTTTGTTTGTGAAAGGAAAAAAGTATCTAACAAAAATATTAATTTTGAATTTTAATTTATTTTTCCAACATAACAACCATCATTATACTTATGTATTCAGTATTCTTTGTACATACAGCAATTGTAAACATGTTAAATTATAATTTGGACTTTGTCCTCAACTGTTCCCTTAAGAGTCTTCGAAGAATTTTGCCACTAGGATTTTTTGGAATTGTATCCACAAAATATATTCCCCCTCTGAGTTTCTTTTGTGGTGAAACTTTATCTGTGAACATTAATTAACAAACTTACATAGCATTTTTAAATCTTTAAATACATATAAAATATTAACAAAATAGTTTGAAGAAGGTCTAAATTAAATATATGTATGCTGGATCCAGTACCCAGAATATATCTTAAACTTGACTTGTATAACCTCCTTTAATATATAAAAAATAACCTGCAACAAAAGAAATAATTTCATCTGCAGTAATTTCAGCATCTGGTTGCTTTACAACAAATGCAGTTGGATGTTCTCCATCCCTCGGATGTGGTTTACCGACCACAGCAACATCTTTTATTCCAGGATGCTTCAAAAGTATATCTTCCAATTCTGCTGGAGCCACCTGAAATTAAAGTTAAGTTTTGTCATTACAATATATGACTGTCATTGAAGATTATAAAAATGAATTTGATAAGTGCTAAATATAATACCTGGTATGCCTTGTACTTTATTAGCTCTTTGATTCTATCCACTATATAAAAATAATGATCTTGATCATAGTAACCAACATCTCCTGTATGAAGCCAACCATCTGCACCTATAGTACTAGATGTAGCTTTTGGGTCATCGCAATAACCCTGCATCACATATTTGCCTTTAAACCAAAGCTCCCCTATTTTGCCAGGGCCAAGTGACTTTCCAGTTTCTAAGTCTACTACCTATAATATCACAGGTCAATTAGCTATTGAATGTTAAAACTTACAAACACCAAATAATAATGTAGATAATTTAGTTTGGAATACCTGTTTTGTGGTCTGTGCGGGGGTTGGAATACCATACATTTCACGTTTTTCTGTCTCCCCTCACAGGTTTGATCTTTTGCTAAACCGGTTTCAGCTGCTTGCCAGCCATCTTCAGTAGCAGTGTGAGTGACTTTTGCACATGTGATAAACAGGATGACCCACAAGCATCCCAGGTTACACTGCTACTGAAGATGGCAAGCAGCCAAAATATCTAGCAAAAGACCAAACCAGCAAGAGGAGACAGAATGTGAAATCTACCCTAGATAATTTAGTTTTATCGCTTGGAAAAAAAATGGGTAGAAGTTTAAAAAATCAAGAAAACAAAAACCATGAAGCAACTTCAACATTTTTAAAAATGGGTGAAAGATATGGGGTGAGGGGGTGTTTAAGTTGAATTAATCACCTTCAGAGATTTGTGAAGAAAGGAGAAAATTTAGAGAACTTATGATCATTCTCCCTATTTATGGACTAGCTTACAGGTTAACATTCATGGCAAATGTCATGCTAGCCATCATTTACTCGAGTTGATTCGAACCACCAACCTAAGGCTTTACATATGCACACCCAAACACCTTGAGCCACAACAATGATATGTTAATTTTTTGTCTATGAATATACATAATACCCCAAAAAAAATATATACAAATGATGAGTTTTACTTGTATTCCGGCCCATGGGACTTTTATGAACTTAATTATTAAGACTAGGAGTATTTGAATTTGTACAATGTTAATATGGTAATAGGGAAAGTTACACAATAAAAACCTGAGGACTTAAGCTACACGTTAGTGAAGTTATTCAATCACTCGGACAAACCCACTCATTCACTCACACTTGAATTTAATGCGCTGCTTATGATACCGGTTGTCGGTGAACTGTATACTTGGGGCACTGGTGACAATATACGACCGGTCTTATACCATTGTTAGCACTACAACACTGTTGGTATGAGCCTTTAACTGGCACATTCACGGGTTTCACTACATTCCAACACATCAACTTTGTGTCACGGGTCTTGTGGCCCGGTATGAGGACCCTCCACCTTGTGGTACATCTTTTGGTTGGCCAATGTGGTTTTTGGGGTAACTGGCAGAACGATGCCAGGGGATTGGGGTGGCTTGGAAGTTAGTAGTTCGAAGTTATGTTGTGTGTTTGTGTTCTTGGTGGTATGTCGAGAGCAATACAGAGCAATTAGTTTCGAGTTATTTGTAGTTTTTTCAGATGGATTTTGGCTGTTTATTATTAATTACCCGTTGTTTATTATTAATGAGCCACCAAGGCACCTTCAGAAAAACTTAAAGTTGAATTAGTTACGCATCAAACGATTTAATGGCATTTTAGCTCAATTTTAGCAGAAGTATTTTAGATTGTACTTAGAAGAGAGATGACAAAAAAATCTTAACCAACTCCAATTGTATAAGGTGTTGCAATTAAAAGATAGCCCCCTGGTAATGGATGAGAGTGACAAAAATATGTTAAATGAACAATAAACATTTGCTTGAGATAAGCATAACAAAATTAAATGTTCAAATAATCACCTTACAAGACATTCCAGGTATTAGTTTTCCAACAGATGGAAATTTATTACTGGCCGGTAGGCAAAGTGTACAAACTATTGAAGCTTCTGTCATGCCGTATGCATGAATGATTTTGGCACCATTCAGTTTTTTGGAAGTTTCTCTGGCGGTCAATTCAGCCAACGGTGCAGCTCCACATATAATTTCTATTACACTGCTAAGATCATATTTAGTAGTTAACGGGGTTTTTGCAATCCATGTCATTAATGGTGGTACCAAAGGGAGACCCTGAATCTAGACACACAAAAATAAAGATGGGTGAATTTATATATATATATATATATATATATATATATATATATATATATATATATACATTCATATGTGAAGAGAAAAAAATTGTAAAATAAGAACATGTTATCCTTCATAGTACTATATTAAAACTACGAGTACTATAATTTTAATTTACAATGTACTTACTACAATTTCAAGTACATTACCTTATATTTCTGAATAGATGATAAGAACAGCTCTTCATCAAATTTGGCCAATATTATTATTTGTAATTCTTGAACTATTACATTTAAGAGCAATCCATAACCATATCCGTGGAAAAATGGCAGTAACCCCATAATTCTTATACCAGGTGTAGTTGATATATATTGTTCATCACTATGTATCAATAACATTAATGGATCATAATATAAATATTGTACATTAGATTGAATATTATACACACATATTTTACCCTTCAGCCATACAAAACTTCCATTTTAAAAATTATCATTTATATGACGAAGAATGCTTTCAATCATAGAATAGTAAAAATGGGTGTTAAGGATAACAATATTTTATTAGAAACTAAAATAAGATAAAAATAATCCATTAATCATAACTGGGCACATTTAAGTATGACTTGACTAATAAATTAACTCAGTTCCATTGGTAAGAAGTTAAAATTAATGAAGTCTCAGACAAAAAAGGTTGACAATTACATGGGGATAATATTCTGGACTCTCAAGGTCCCCAGTATTTCAAACTGGTGAAAACTTTATAAGAGTAGAGCTTTGAGAATAAATATTATCTATACTGCTGTGGATGACAAAGAGCTAAGTTCCCATTAAAGAAAAAAACACACAGAATATTCTTTCTCATTAACTCATGTTAGTTAATTAAGTCAGTAACATTTTACTCCTAAACAATATCTTACTTCGTAGCTTTTATAAAACACATGATGTTATCGTGGGAAAGTTTGACACCCTTTGGTGGTCCAGTAGTACCACTGGATGAAAGTATGATAGCCGTTTGCTGCTCCGGACTTGTGCTAACTACTTTAAATTTAGTTGATTCAGTGCTGACAAGATCGTTATATATAATTAATGATTTTTTTGATGCATCGGCTGTCTTATCGAGAGTTATCACTTCTTGTATGCCCTCCACAGTATTGGCAACTTCACATACTTTTCCTAAGGTACCCTTAGAGGCAAATATGAATTTCGGACGTGAAATGCTAATGCTACGAATGAGTTCATCTGAAAAAGATAGATGTAAAATAATGAATCAAACATGTTCCGCTAATATATGAATCGAAAATGTTAATTCAATACAGCACTCCAAAATGCTACTAGAACTATACGATACTTTAATAGGCATAGGATAAGAATAGGCAAAATAACAACATGAAATTACTTTAAAATTAAACATATATTTTTATACATATAATTAAACATAACATCATATTTAATATGTAGTTACCTTTAGTGTAAACAGGATTTATAGGAGCTGCTATGGCACCAATATACAAAAGAGCTACAATCAATACCAAATACTCAATTCTGTTTTCAATGCATATTGCTATAACATCATTAATCTTAACACCTCTGTCTTGTAAACTGGAAGCTAATCTGGCACTCAATGCATCTATATCTCCAAATGTGTAAGAAGCTCCAGTAATCGCATCAATCTGCAAAAATATAAATCAGTGATGTCTTATGCAAAAATAAATATTGTAAGGTTATCATAATTCTTTTTATAATGAATAAATTTTGTGCGAATAAATAACTGTGTCTAACGAGGCAGAAATAATACCTCATTGTTTTACATTAATAGTTAAAAATCTTGCAAAAGGCATTGAAATCAACCACTCAAAAACATTTATGATGTTACAAACCAAAGCAACTTTTTTCATATTCTGCTGCGCCTTTAATGTGTTATATATAAATTGAGGCAAAGGTACATTATTTTGCTCTCTTGTTGAAAATTCCGGCCCATGGATAATTATTTCATCCATCTTAACAGACACACAGTGTGATACACAGGCACAATTACTAATTAAATGTAAGCCTCTAATGTCAAACAAGGGTTATAGAAACGTTCTTATCACATTACCTAACACTAATAAAGGAAAGGTCAAATCCACATCTGCTTATTATGTAAACCGGGCTCAAAGATTCCTATCTAAAGTAGATAGAGCCAATGGGTGAAACACTTAACCAATAATAAGTAACAATTAAAACTATCCGTTATTTTTTCATCAATTCTGTCATAGGAACTAACCTCGAATAGGCGGAAAATTCTTTTCACATAATAATTATATATAATTTTAAATATAACACAAAATCGTAATATTTTTAATAATAATCGATATTTATAACATAACAGGAATTATGGTTAAAAAGAGATTTTAATTGATTAATCACTTACCTATCGGGTTTATTAATCTGAAACTGCATGATTCGATACTTAGATTACAGATTTCGTTAGATTTTGGTAGGCATTATAATAAATTTCTCGTTTATTAGAACACGTTATGAGGAACCTTCATCTTAGAATTTACTAGTTCAGTAACAACTAAAAGCGCCCCTCCCGGAAAATCATCGATACATATATTTCATTACATTGTGAAATTACGACCCGATCGGTAACAACAGGGTGATCTAATAACAATAGTTATAACAAAACAATATTTAAACAATGTTATACAATGGCTATAACAAGAAAAATATAATAAACAGGATGAATTCACGTTGTACCAGGTTCAAGTGCAAAATAATTTATTTTTGAATTTCGTGAAAATATGTAAAGTTTGAATTTTGCTCGCAGGGTGTGGATATTAACAAAATAAAGATGAGTATTAAAACTTTTAAGCAGTTTAGCTATAAACATTAAGCACCTTAAACAATTGTTTCATCCTACAAATCATCGCTTGAATTCGATCGAAATGTTATTGAGCATTCCAATTTAATTATTATCCAATATTACTATTTTAATTTAGGAAATTAAATAATATTTTTAACAAGCAATTTTATACTTAGAAACGATTTTATTATTGAAATAAAAAAAAGTTTATAGCTATGATATTTTATTTGTTCTGGTGGCAATCATGACATCAACACAATTTTCTGTCAATTGCGTATTACCAGAAAGTAGTGTTCATAATCTACAGTGTTTAAAATATAACCTATTTAAAGAGTACTGTTGATTGAATTAATGAATTAAGTTATGGATTTTGATGATTCATTCCTGGGGAGTCAAGATTTTGATGATACAGTAAGTAATGTTAAATATTTCTTGGTTTTTTTAGAGCAGCAAACTATACAATTTCAAGGACAGGCCCTGTTGTAAACATTTTCCAGCCCTAGTCCTGGAATTTTCCAAAACTTTAAAAACTAATTCTTTCTGAATATAGGAAATTGTACAGGATGCGAAAGAAGGTAATAGTAAAAGGGGTCGGAAACCAGGCCGCAAAATGACGGACAAAATGGATGTCAAAGCCAAACTTGGTAAGATTGTAATAACATTTCTAGACACGGAGTGTGACCTTATGCAGTAAGGAAGAACATTTGGTCATTTTTATAGAACGAAGCCGGCAGAGTGCAAGAGAATGTCGTGCAAGAAAGAAATTGAGATATCAGTATCTAGAAGAACTTGTTACAGATAGAGAAAAAGCTGTATATGCTTTACGCAAAGAACTGGAAAAGGTGAGAGATAATATGCTAACTCATAAACCTATTAAATTTAATCGTATCCGAGCTTATGTTTCGAGTTGAAAATTATGAGTTGATTGAGGCAAATGTGTTAATATTGTTATTTATTTAGATAAATCGAAATTTCAATCAGTTCTAGTTTCATATTTTCTCTCATCCTTTTTTTTTGTGGATTAAACGCATCATACCTAAAGAGGGCTACATATTCCTAAATAATACATTAAAAGTAGCATTCTAAATGCTCAATCATCATAAAAACTCTCATAGAATTGTTTGATTCAGTTATATTCAAATTAATACATTCAGTTAAGTACAATAAAATATTGTGAAATTTTTAGAAGTGTTATTTTGAAAGTTTAAAGTTTATGTAAAATATATCTTAATACATAAATAATAATTCATATTAACATTAGGACAAAATCAGTGAGCATCTTTCAAACTAGAATGTTAGTGATGTATAGACTCTTAATAATTTATTAAATAGAATTAGTCCTTTCTACCTCTTAAATAGTACCAAATCCAGGATGATTAATCTTAAAAAAAGTACTATTATTTCATAGTAAATTGTATATTGGCTTTATTAGTTCAAGGATTGTCAAAATTCATTTCCCAGAAAAAAGTGTTATGAATGTACAAGCAGGAGCTTTAATGAGGTAAAATGTGCTGCATGTCCATTTACAAAGTATATGAAACTTGGGAATTGGGCAAGGTGTGTTGCAGGAATGAAATTCTGTATTATACATTAATTTTTATTTTTTTTTAAAAGGGCAATAATATGATTTGTAATTCTAATAAAATCTATTAATCAATACGTATTGAAATTTTGCACTATTTACTGAAATGCTGTAATTCGATGACTCACCTTAGTTCACTTCTGAGGTCTCTGCCTAGTACTTGTACCAATGGTAGAACTCTTTGGTTCTTTATCTAATTTCTTTGGTTCTTCTTCATATATATTCAAAAATAATTTTAAAATGCAAATGTTTACAGAATAATTTATGTAATCAAAGAGGATTTAGGTTAGCAAACAATCCGTGATTATTTTGACTCTAGGAAAAATATTAAATGCCAAAGAGATAAATATCGAGAATATTAAAGAGCAAGTAAGTTCATTTTGACAAATACTGTTGTATTTGTTTGTATAAGTGTATCTCATTGCAAGAACTTACAAGTAGGTACAAAAACTATGTTGTAGTATCGTGCTTGGGGAAAAGATCTAGATGAAGGAAAAGTACCCGATGGTTTCCAGAGTTTTCTTGAAGAAGTTGGTGCCATCAAGCAAGAGCAGTAGTTTTCAAATATTTAGATTCATTTAAGCATGATGAAATTATTTATAATTATTTCATAAGCTTGCAACTACTATGTTTTACAAATCATTGTGTTCAATTCCAACCTTTTGTATGGCTTCGATTAGAAACCCTTTGGATCTGTTCAGCTTTGTCTCAAGTACATTTTAGGAATGAGAATTTTAAAATTCAGTTTGAAAAGTTCAGAGAGATGGGTCCTCGTACATTTTGAGACATCTGTCACATTAGTGATGCATCACATTTACATGTTACTGTAAAATACATTGAATATATATTGGGTTGACAACTAAGTTTTGCAGAATTCACCAAAAAGTGGCGTTGTACATATTTTTAAGTACGTCAACATCTTTGCACAGATAAGATTCCTTGATATGTTATTATTTGGTCCTTTCTGAAACATTTAGTATGAAAATTACATTTATCAGTTGAATTGTATGTGTGTATAAAAAGCTAAAACATGGTGAACCAATGTGAGCATTTCCGTCACATTTTGCTTTTTTATTTTCGCAAAGGTGTTAATGCCTCACAGGCTCATAAAAAGTTGTATGCTGTATATGATGATGAAGCCTTAAAAGAACGGCAGCGTCAGTACTGGTTCGCAAAATTCCAGTCAGGGAATTTTTCATTAAAAGATGAGGAGTGCTCTGGACGTCCAGTGGTGGTCGATGATGACCAAATAAAAGCCCTTATTGATTCAGATCGCTATAGTTCAACAAGGGACATTGCAGAGAAGCTGAATGTATCTTATACTCTTATCTTATTCAAAACCATCTACGGCTTATCTGTGCAAAGATGTTGACGTACTTAAAAATATGTACAACGCCACTTGTTGGTGAATTCCGCTATTACTTAGTTGTCAACCCAATAGAATACATTTAGCATATACACTCTGTATGAAACTTTCATGTCAGTGAAAATCAATGTGAAGACTTTGTCCCTGTTTTCCATGTATGAAAATAACATTTTGATAGAAGTATGTTCTTATCTGATATTATTTATTTTTCTAACGAACTCACTTCAATTTTTATCAAAGAGAACAAATAATAAGAATAAAATTAATGTTTGATAAATCCAATTCCAAATATGACCACTTATGTTGTTAAGAGTTGCCAAATGTGAATTCATATATTCGATGTATCAATTTTATTTAGAAACACATATTTAAAAATGTCAAGAATTATTGGATTTCATTGTGGTATTATTCACCATTATATTGAAGCTTTAAACTGATGATTTTTTAAAATGTAAAAGCTAATGTCACTTTTCATTTAACTGCACCACTCAAGCATATACTGTTTGTTGTTTATATATAACAAGAGTTAAGAAAGCTTTATTATTATTTTATTTATATTAATCCCTTTGTGGCCCTTCTTTTAAAATTTAAAGCAAACATTGTAAATAAAAAAAGTAAATAGCACTGTATTCCATTGAATTTGTTATTCAATAATTTTCCAATGATAGAGAAATCAAATTGAAATTTCTACCAATTTAATTTTTAATGAATAATTTAATTGAAGATGCAAAATCTATTAAATGACTAAACTATAAATTTTAATATATTACTGTTATCACATGTTTCATTTTCCTCACTAAGTGCCCAAAAAATAAATTAATATAAATTTCAATATGGTGATAAAAAATGAAATATTTAATGGTGAGTGAAATTTAAATTTGCAATTAAAATTGATTTAATTTGTATATGAATTTGGAGTAGGTCCCCCACTTAGTAATGGATAGATCCAGGACGAGCCCCTGATTTAAATTATCTTTAATATAAAATTAATTATAAAACATTTATTAAAACAATAACAATCAATTGGCGCAGCATATCTGCACCTTTTTTCCAATATTTATTTTTAACAGGGTGCAGTTAGTGTTTACCTGTCATTCGTCCCTCATTTACACTTGAAAAGTGAAGTTAGAAAAAATCAATAAAGAAATGTTAAATTTTAGTTATGAACTGTTCTACTTTGATTGTACAGAATGTATTTATTTACTTATATAGAGTGCACTCCCAAGAATACCGAAATAAAGTTGTTACCTAGAATACTCATAGTGGGATTTGAAAATATTTGGAATATTATCAAAATGTTACTAGTGCTTATATAGTTTTTCTGATTTTTTAAATTTGTTAACAAATAGAGCATAAATGCAGTTCAAATCAGTATGTACAGCTTTAATGAAGTACCATGATATAATCTATATTTTGTAAATTTAAAATTCACTTATAATTTTTTGCTAACCAAAAATTAGTTGACTGTTACTGTTGAATAATATATGAAGTTAGTTTGACAGATTATAATAATATATAGTGTTTTATTTTATTGGAAACTTTGCTTTTGGAAACTTTATTCATATTTTGTAATAATAGAATTTCTGTATTTTTTTTATAATTTTTATTTATTGTTATTTTTGAAGATGTGTGTATTTTGAAGATACTTAGATTTTTATTTGTTAATAGATAGATATATAGATAGGGTTGTGGAAGAGAGGGGGAGAGGCAGAGAAAGAGAGTTTGAAGGGGGGAGTGTGGAATTACATTATATTAAAAATAAATATCGAAACTTCATCCAAACCAGACTCGTTTAAAACCAGAAAGAACATTGTTGCATACACACAGATTATTATACAGGTTTTTAAATGATTTTATGAATTGCACTGTTACCATTTATGTTTATAATTAATGTATGAAGGAACTACAATATATTTGCAGACGTTTGTGTCAGTTTGAAACTATTGTTAAGGAAGCCTTTAATTGTTGCAGTTACATTAGTGCTTCAATTATTGGATCTCATAATAATATATGTTAGAAATGTAAGGATATTTTATAATTATTTTTGTATTCATATTTGAAATAAATTTTATTTTACATTTAATTTATTGAACATTGATTCCTTTTCAATGGAAATTAAAACTTGTTGGTTTTCCTTCCCTTCTTAGCTTATTTGAACTTAAAAATCAGTACAATTTTGTGTTTAAAAAAGAGTAAGATCATTTAGTTGACTATCGCTCAATAACTTATGTTTAATATATTTTAGCGAGTGATTTGTTAATGCTAATAGAATTTCTATTGTTTCAATTATGTTAAATTAGACTTTAAAATGTCTTAAATCATTTTGACCTATTAGAAGTGTGGCAATGATGGAAACAAATGAAAATAATACAACTTGCTGGTGACAAATGATGTAAACAGGTGATGCGGATTTATTTTCATTCGTATAAACAACTAGAATGATGTAACAACATGAAATGGCTTGCTGTAATAATGCATTTACCCAATAGAAATTTATTTTAATGTATTTTTAAATAAGAAAAATGATAAATAAATTATTTTGAACAGTTACATTTATTGTGTTTATTTAGAATGAATAATACCCGAAATATATTTTGACTTAACGTATGTTTAGTAATTTCAACCTAATATTGCATGTTTATTCCTATCCTATGAATGTACAGAAATAAGTGAATTATTTCTTGTATTATTTAGCTTATTTTTAATTCAATCAGGAAGAAGTTCATTTTAATAATTTCCCTTTTAATAATTTATGTTTTACCTAATTAATATTTTTGGTTTCAGTGTAATAAATTAGATAATTGAAATTTGTATAACTGTTTAATTTCTAACTTACCAGAGAAAACAAAAAATATTTTTTATTAAAAAGATGAACATTTGATAAGAAGTGCCATTAACATATTTTGCACATTCCCCAAGTTGAAATTACTTCTTAATAATAATAATATAATTTTTTTATATTTGAATGTATTTTTTAAATTTAAAAGGCCATTGAAATGAAATTAGTTTATTAACTAATAAACTTAGTTAACTTTAGTTTACTGAAGTAATATACGGTAGTCAATTGATATAGAAGATTATAGTGGCTTTAAGCAATTCCAAATTGTTGCTGATTATCTTGTAAACTTCAAATCTAATCTTATCTGTGGAAATTATATAATCCAAAATGTGAAGGATGAATTTTCTGTTATAACTTAGATTATAAACAGAGTTAACACATCTCATTCTTATTAATTAGTTATTATTCATAATGGATTAGGCAGTGGGTATGTTTTATGTAAGTTATTTAATATAAAACAGGTCCTATGGAAAGGGGGCAATATACTTTACAATCTTACCATACAGTTCAGTGAATAATAATGAAATGGAATACATTAAAAAATAGTGCATTGGTGTTTATTTCATTTTTTTTATAATTGAGGCAAACTGTTGCAATTTTGGTTTTATAAAATAAATATGTGTGGATAGGTTAGCCATATAGTATTTTGATTTTGCCAGAAACCATATTTAATTTAATTTATATTTTATTATAAAACACTGTTATACAACTCTCATAAAAAATATTTTTTGCTTACCCTCTTATTTATAACTTGTTTTTGTGTTCATTATGAAATCTTATGGTTGTTTTGTAATGACCTCAATCCTTACACCACTCACTTTCACATTTCCTTGTTCACATATGTGATCACACATTACATTAACCCCTAAAAATGCTTATCTTAATTTTGAGGTAAAATGATCAATTACTTTTATTTACTTCTATATATGCTTATTATGTTATCAGAATATTGATGGGAATTATAATAATGACTTTTAAATGCTTCTTTAGTGCCTGCACATTCTCTCTGAATAAATCCTTCTTCTGTTTTGACTGTTTCTTAAGTAAAAATTATGTATCCAAATACATTTTCCCAAGTTATTGATTCGTATTTCTTCTTTATATTAAATAATGTAGAATTAACATGTTTTGTAAATGTATTTCTACTGATTCTCATATAATGTTATTTGTTTTTTTGTTTCAGTTATTTTATTTCCCTTTATTTGAGTAGCAGTTTGGCAATCACAATGATAGAAAAAGATACATTTGGCAATATTGACTTGCCAGTGATTGGTAAAAGGGATATTGACAGGTACACCTTGCAAAATGGTTTTATGTCTGTTGAAATTATTAATTATGGAAGTATAGTCAAATCTATAAAAGTACCAGACAATTCTAATGTCACAGCTGACATAGTTCTTGGATTTGATACACTCACTGGTTAGTAATAGTTGTTAAAGTTCTTAGTTAAGTATTATACTTTATTAGTGTTATAATTATAGTTAAGGGTATATTAAGGATTTTCAGTTTTATTTAAATGAAGATTCAAATTTCACTTAAAAAGTATTATGTTAGTTTTCTGTAAGAAATTGAGTACTGGCTTTCTTTATATCTATTTTGTGTTGGTCAGTTTCTGTTAATTATGTGTTTACCATAGTGAAGTTCAGGAGCCATATAAAGTCAAGGGACTGACTTAAAAAAATATTAATAATTACAAATAGTATGCATTTATGTTGTATACATTCTAATGAGGTTTATGAGCTTCATTTGTAATCTATTCAAATTGAAGTAAAATTAATTCTGTCCATCACTGGGATCTGAATGCTATTGAGAAGAACAAACTTGAAATATCATTCACGTATTTAATATATTTTGTAAGATTAGTTATATTTCTTCAACAATAAACATACAAACAAACTTACATATGGGATTAACTAAATTGACTGCAAATTTTACATTTGTTATAGAATATGTAGATGGAAATACAGCATATTTTGGAGCAACAATTGGCCGTGTGGCAAACAGAATTACCAATGGAACCTTCAAAATTGGAGACAATGTTTATAATATATCTAAAAATGTTGGACCACATACACTCCATGGAGGAATATCTGGTTTTGATAAAGTATGTATGCTCTCTTTGCATTAGCTATAATAAATTGTAATGTGTATTTACAATTTTAATTTTAGTTCAACTTCTCATATTTTTAACTTTTCAGAAATTTTGGGATGCCTACATAGATTCAGACAGTGTTGTAATGACTTATCAAAGCAAGGATTTAGAAGAAGGATTTCCTGGAGATTTATTTGTTGAAGCCAAATACACTCTAACAAAAGATAATGAACTAGTAATAGCATTTAAAGCAACAACCAATAAAGCAACGCCAGTTAATGTTGTCAACCACAGTTATTTCAATCTAGCTGGTCATGTATGTATTATTGACATTTTGATAGTATAATATATATATATATATATATATATATATATATATATATATATATATATATATACATACATACATACATACATATATAATTCACCAGTCAATTTTGAACTTATTCATTTAATATTTAATTTTCTAGTCATAATTAATGCATTAATACCCTTAAATTTCACAAAAATATTATTATGGTATCTAATTTTTTTACTCAAAAGAAATTTAAATATTTTTTATATTACTAAAATAAATTATATATTTAGTATTATTCATACTGCAACAAATTCAGTAAAATATCTGAAGGAAGTCAGAAAAAATAATTAAAGACTTATTCACGGGCCACGGTGGCTTTGGGGCATGTCGGGGCTGAGGTCGGAGGTTTGAATCCACTCAGGTGAATGATGATAAACCTGACACATGCCATGGATGTTAGCTTGTAAGTTAGTACGTATGTAGGGATAGTTATTTCCTTATTTACTTACTTCCTTTGATTTTTTTTTTTAATTAATTATATTTTTTGTCTAAAAAGGATAAAGGCGCAGAAGGATTATATGAACATATCATTCAAATTAATGGGGATCGTTATACACCATTAACAAAAGATTATTCTCTTCCAACAGGTACACTAATAATTATATTACAATGATAGAATTTTAATATTTTCTGCTATAGTTTGTTTATGGTATGCAATTATAATGTATTCTTGTCACCATTAAACAGTTTGTTTGATTTAATTAGGGGAAGTGAGTTCTGTTGACATGACTGAATATGATCTCCGAAAAAAAAGAAATTTAGGAGAGGCTATTAAAAATACTACTAATGGATATGGTTTTGACATAAATTATGCAGTTAATGGAGATGGTTTCAGAAAAGTGGCTGAGTGAGTCCACTTGTTATGTTTAAAAGTATAAGATATTCTCTCTCTCTTTCTCTCTCTCTCCCCCTTCCTCCACCAAACAATTGCAATTTACAGTTTTAAATCTGTGTAGAATTTGTAATCGTTTTAGTTTTAATGTATTTGATATTCCTTTTTAGAGTTATTCATCCTAAAAGTGGCCGTTATCTGGATGTTTTCTCTGATCAACCAGGTGTCCAATTTTACTCTACTAATTCTCTTTTAAGTACGAAGGGAAAAGGTAATGCAGTGTATAATAAACATAGTGCATTCTGTTTGGAAACGCAGGGCTTCCCAGATGCTGTCAATCATGTAAGTATATTGATCTTGTAATTTAAAAAAAGTAGTCATTTATTTTGTTAAACACTTCTTAATAAATTTACTGACTAACAAATATCCACAGGAAAATTTTCCTTCGTCTATTCTGAAGCCTGAAGAACTGTACACACACACACTGTGTTTTAAATTTGGTGTTAATAAGGAGAATGAAGCAGCAGTCTGAGGGGAGTAATGGGACAAGGCAATAAATGTTCAACTCTTATTAGATAAATTATTTGAGTTTTAATGTCCTAATTGATGCTGTAAAGAATCTATTTTCTGAATAAAGGATATTGGTGAATTAAAATTTGATGAATGAGTCTACTGATAGTTTTTGATAAATCATGCATAATAAAGTAGTGGACGAGCCTGACTTAACCTTTATTTATGTCAGCCTTTTCAATTTCTGTTAATTAGGCAAATAACCAGATTGTAGAATCCAAACTTTCTCACTTTCATAAAATATTAAGTAACTGGAGTAAGTAAGTCGTTTTATTTATTTTGACAGAAAGTGTTGACTTTTTGTAAATGCACCCATTTAATCCCTAAAAATTATATATTGTGTCATTCATTAACAATAACCACAGTTGCTTTGGACAAAACCAAGGGGCTTTGTCAATCATAAGGACAAGGCTGAGGGAGGCTTCTGTAAAACATTTATGCAATTGAGCTATCTCATTTTGAAATGCATTCTGAATTATAATTATATTTAGCATTATTTCATACAACGTATTTGTTTGTATTGTATTGTGATACAAAGTATTTGTTTTTAGGTAGTTGATATAAAGCACTTGTTTGTAGGTATTTGATTTAAAGCATTTATTTGTAGGTATTTGATACAAAGCATTTGTTTTGTAGGTATATGATACAAAAGAAATTTATGGGACCATTCACACAAGCATTTCAAAAGAATTGGTGGAATTTACATAAATCTATGTAGATCATTCAATGGAAAATTTGTACTAATAAAAAAAACCACCCAGGATGGACCCTTGGTAAGATGACTGTAATCCATCACTTGTTCATAAGGATTTTATGAATATAGGAGGTTACACAGTGGCGAGAAAATAACATTTTCAAAGCTTTTATAATTTGAGTTCATTACTTACTCAGGTTACTAACATTGTTTAAAATGCAGGTTTAATTTCATATGAATTAAATTTAACCATTTTCTATGAGTAAACACTACAACTAGGATACCAACAGGAACTATACAGACAAGTACATAGTGCCAGTTTGCGTAAGTTTATTTTCTAGTCAAAGCCTAATATCTGTGCGAAAATCATACCCTCTCGAACAATTTCTAAGTTTCCCATTTAAGAATGGATAAAACAAATATAACAGAAAAAAATTATATTTTCGAAAATTTATAACATGTTTATTCGAACGAAGTCGGATCAGATTTGGGGCACACTAAATTTTCGTCCCATTAGTTTTAGTGGAGAAAATCCCTGGAATAAATTCTAATGTGGTTTTCTTAAGGGGGCCAAAAGAGTCGGCCCCCCCTCCTTAAAGAAAAACGTCCACAAGTACAAAAAAACTAGAAAGCGGCGATCTAGAATGTACTGGAATATTTGTGTTGTATATAACATTGTTGGCCAAAAGAATAATACTAGATTTTATTGTAATGTATATTTCATAATATTAAGTAGATAATCAATAATATAATAATAATGATTCACTAAAATTAAATATTTTAACCAGTAATGCTGTACAACACGTTTAATATATCTTGTATTTACCAAATAGTATTATTTATTTATATTTTAATAAATTCCGTTTATTTGTTTCGTTGTTTAATTGTCTTTATTATCGATAAACCCCATTCTCAACACAATTTTGTCTCGGAACACCGGTCATTAAAATATTTGAATGTCACCAACGGTTACTATAAGGCTATAAGTGTCTTATTTATTTTGTTTCTATCTTCGCGTCTAATTTTGCGTTTTTTTCAGACGTCTGTCGTGCAAATGTGGAAACAAAAGGGAAATTGGGGGTAGCGGGATGTGATTTGGGGTTTTTATTAAGCTGGCTGAAAAATGTGAATGCGCATGGCGTTTTTCAATGAAGGTTTTTAGTGCGAGTGGGAGATGTGTTGCCGATTAGTACGCTCTTTCCTCGTTTAATAGTTTGACGTCTTAGCTGTAGCACGGTTCATTAGCTCCCCATTAACCACTTCGAAAACTAACGCACGGTTTTTTCTACAATGGACAAAATTACTATATTCGGATCGACCGGCATGACCGGGTTGTGCGTACTTCGATCGGCGCTCAAGAAAGGTAAGTCGTTACTGTTTGGCTACTGATTTTTTTTAGCCACAAATGATTTTGGTGCGTTATTTTTCGTTTACTCAGGAGTACAGGTCCGAGTGCTGGTCAGGGACATGAGCAGATTGCCTGAAGAGTTTTCTAGCAAAGTTGAAGTTATCAAAGGGGATGTGTTGAATCAGATGGATGTGAAAAATGCCCTGGAAGGAAGTTCAGCGGTTGTTGTCGCCTTAGGAACAAGAAATGATTTGTGTAAGCTCGTTTCGTTAATATCTAAGAACCCCATAAAATGTTAGGTTGTTTGGATTAAACAGTGAAGTTCATATTTTGTCAAATGTCAAACTAAAATGGTTTTTATTAACAAACTGCGATTTTTATGTTTATAGCTGTCTCCACCACCATGTCAGAAGGCCTTAGAAATATTATTTCTGGAATGAAAGAGTTGAATATTAAAATCATTTCTGTGTGCCTCTCAGGTAAATTTACTATTACTTTTATGACCAAAATTGGAGTTGTATTCATAAATCAACGAGCAAATTTATTCTTTTTATGTAACATACTTGTAGATGCAGGCTTGTTTTTAACACAGCTATTTGGAAAAGGAGATAACAAATTCGGTTATTCCAGTGTCAATATTTATAAACAGCTATATGTGAAAAGATGTGAATGTCTCATGGTCAAAATGTGAATTACTTTTTAATTTTATTGATTGGATTTAATTTTGTTCAAGTCTCATCCAATTCACCAGTTGTTTCATGCTTTTTTCATTTTGTTGCAGCTTTTTTGTTCTATCCTGTAGAGAAAGTCCCAGTCATGTTCCACAATATTGACCGAGAGCATAGATTAATGTTGAATTTGTTGAAACAATCCGATCTTGATTGGATAGCTGTTTTGCCCCCCCACATTGCAGACAGCCCCAAAACTGAAACAGTTATAAGTCATGATTCTCATCCAGGATCAAGAGTCATTTCTAAACACAGTCTAGGAGAATTTTTGATTGAAGCAATAAATTTACCAGAACACTATAAGCGTATAGTCGGTATAGCAAATAAACCAGAATAAACATAAATGGATATATTAATTACAAGACACCCAACAGCAAGAGCAATAGAATGTATATATTGTTAATTACTCTTATGTTTTTAAAGTTTGGTTACTTAAAGGTTTAAATTAGTTAAAAAAATGATTAACAGAATAACTTAGTGTTCTTCTTGTGTAAGCATTTATTGTTATGTATAATTACAAATAAAGAAATAAAAACTTTATAATTATTTTTGTGCCTTACATTGTTTTATTTAGATACCAATTCTAGCACATATAATCTGCTGAACATGCCAATTACTAGCAATCAGTAATGATTACTTTGCTTATATGACTCTTTCAAAACAAATTTTACCCTGTTTTGTTCAAAATATTTAATAATTTTTTCTCTATATTTGTAAATCCCAATGAGGTCCTATTAGCCTTGTTATGGGCCTCTTAACTATTTGTTAATTTGAAAACTTCATGGAATACATTACTAGAAGTGGGGAAAACCCAGAGCAATTATTTTGACAAAAAGTATAATTGAAAGATGTAATATAATTTTTTAAAATTAAATAATAACGTGGAAATAGTTATTATACAAACCGTGAATGGTTACCTCCATAAATTATTTTTTTTAATAAATAAGAAATTTCACTAGGAACAGATGAAAAAGAAATGATTCTGGTGATTCTTCCAAGGAAAATTAAAATTCCTTGGATATAAATATTTCTATTAGTATAACTTCACATAGAATGAAAAAAGTGCAATGGAAACGTTCCAGTCGTAATCGCTGTTTGAAAATAGGAACACGATATTCAGACAGTTCTTTCTGAATTCTAGAATTAGATATAGGGATTACAAATTGGAGGATTTCCTAGGACAGCTTTATTGAAATGTAGTTTTATAAATATTCAGTGCATGTTTCTTGTTCATTTTGTTCAATTATCCTTCGAGCGGATGAGAAGGCCAATTGATTCCGTCGGTGACTTTGAATGGGAAACAATTTTTCTTTTTCTTTCTGCAAATTGACGCAGTGTTTTCCCTCGCGATCCGCTTAAATCCTCAATAATCTGAAGGTGGCGAAAAGACGAAACCAGTCAGACCGTAAGACCAAATAGGCGAGTCAGAATGATTGTTATCGATGAATTGGCATAATGTTAATGTAATTAAGTGCATAATAGACTACCCTCCAATCGTCAACGAGCGAAAAGGGCCGTGTTTGTTTGATAGTTATTTAATTTATGTTATATTCTCCACTAGCGTAAAACTTTACTGTTCGATACTGATGAGATGTTAAAACAGCTACAAGTATTTCGATGAGAAATATTCTCTGGCGAGCCCAAAGGACGTTTGTTAGTCTGGAGGGGGAAAGGCGATAATTGTGGTTGTTGGTGAGCTTCCTCTTTGTGTTTAAATCCAATTAATGGGAAACGGGGTGTAATGGGGATTGTTCCTTGAGTAACGAGAACACACACAACAAGTTTAATTAAATACTTAATTATAACAATTGTTATAACACAGTGGGAGAAACCCACTGGTTTCCTCCCTTTTTTATTTATTTATTTTTTTAAACATTTAGGTCGCGTCCTTTTCAGGCGTCTCTAGGGAACATTTTGAATGTCAGAGGACAATAGGGTTTGAATTAGGATGATGGGTGATTCGGGAGTGGAATTTTGTGTATTTCTGTATGGCTAAGTCGTGGACAAACGGTACTTTGAGGTCTGTATGTAGGGTGAGGTTGGAGACATAATAGGGTGCATTTGTTATGTTCCTTAATATTTTTGACTGTAAACTTTGAATTTGTTCTATATTCGCCGGTTTCGCGGAATCCCACAGTTCGAGTCCGTATATCCAGAGTGGTTATATATTAATAATTTATTATTTAGACTTAATTTCGATCTATTGTCCCGTAATCTAAGTAGTCATTAACATCGTCTGTTGACTTCCAGTCTTTTAATCTTTATGTGTAATTCCACGTCAGTCTTCTGCCTAGAGGCCCAGGTATTTTACCTTATCCACCGTGGGTGGGTGTGTTCGAAATAGAGATACTGGAGGACAAGTGCACTTTGTTGAGGTTTACTTTGATTCTCCATCTTTTAAACCATGTTTGAATCAGGTTGAAATGGTTCTGTAGGTTGTAGGAAGCAGTGATGGGACTTGGATCTAAGGAGAGAATGGCTCTGTCATCAGCAAATGATGCTAGGACAGTGGAGGGATGTTGAAGGTAATTGATTTTTCAATTTCCAGAGTAGTCCTTCATGCCACACCCGGTCAAAGCCAAATAAAGTTATTTTTAAAAATCATGATCTGATTGGCTGTTAAATAATGTTTACCTTTAAGAATAAACTACATGATATCCTGCTGTTCGATTTTTTTTTCATATTTCTGTGTAGATTTCAATACATACACACAATAGATTTTCAAACGAATCATGCCTATTATATAGAACAGAGTATTCATTGAAATTATAAAGAATTCGGCACACTGTACAACGCCCGAATTTATTCTAATATGTTACAGTTATAATTTAATATACCTGCTTTGTGGTCTGCGAGGGGTTGGAATACTGTAGGTTCGTGATGTTTCTGTCTCCTCTCGCTGGTTTGGTCTTTTGCTAGACCGGTTTCGGCTGGTCGCCATCTTCAGTAGCGGTGTTAGTCACTGTTAGCACTTTGGATGTTTTTTGGGCATCCTCACTGCACTGTCCCTTTCACATGTACTGTGATAAACAGATAAACAGACAACCACCACAGTACAAGTGACAGTGCAGTGAGGATGCCCAAAAAACATCGCAAAACATAGCAAAAGACCAAACCAGCGAGAGGAGACAGAAACATCACGAACCTACAGTGTTACAGTTATAATATTAATAGAGTAAGTAAAATGAGCGCATGTTATTCGACCACCACTGTAGTGTCATTATAGTCATTACAGTCTATTTAGATTGAGGTTTGAAAATTGACCCCTGTATTGTCGATCACATTTATCTCTTGTTCAAATGCACACTTCAATTCAAAGGTCATTTGAGATAGCAGCGTTCGACAAGATCAATTTGTTGCTGTTCTTTTGTTTCTCTTTCGCTCTCCCCCTCCTCTATTCGTCCCCCATCGGCATTTACATAATTGCGACACGATTCCCAGGCACCTAATGGACAAACAAACAATACTTTTCAAACTAATTTCCAGATAATTTTCTAGCCCTGCGATTGCTTTATATCAGAAATACGGTTGCATTTACATCTAAACAGCTGAAATCAATATGACTTAGTGGGCGGCCGATGGGGTCAAAGGAGGTAGAATTACGGACGTTTAGATCATTTAGAATGAGTTGTGCGGCCGGTAACTCATCAATCAACTTCAATAGGACCAGTCGCGTGCATTTTAGCGTGCTTTAAAACCGGGCATAAAGTCAATGCCGATGCTGGGAATTAATGGCGTGGAATAAACTCCATCTGCGATATTTTGTCTGCTTGTGGAAATTCACGTATGACTCATACGCGCGTATTTCAGATTACTTACTAGAATCCGATTGCTTCACACGTGCTTCTAGATTTTCAACATTCCTGTCTTTAAAAAAATGATAAAATGTTATTAACGATGCAATTCCACTTTAGAGCTGTCTTTAATAGATGTTTCACGAGTTAATTGAATGCATTTGCAACTTTTGCCATTAATTAAGCTGTTACAGAATGAAACTGGCCCTAACTGAATTCTTAGAGGGTATATAGAAATTAGTGGGCCTCAATTTCAGACCCGTATCGCATATCGGTTTTGTCCGGAAATGGTTCCTCTGGACATCGCCTGGATTCTTTATTATATATCTTTATTATATTCTTAATTCTTTATTTTGCTTAAAAGATGGGCTCAAAAATATTCGTTCGATTTTATTCACAAATTAGTAAAGAGTAATTATATTAGTAAGTTATTAATACTTAATTAGGTGGTGCATAATAGTGTAGATGATGAGATTTGAAGACAGGTTGTACAACAATGGCGATTAATTAAAACTGAATTGGTTTCCCTCTTGACATAAGGGGGCGTATCGGGGAGGTAGGTGGGTTATATACTGGCAGGGCTAGCGGCCCACTTAGTGAACGCTCTTCCCCAGCGATGAACCCGTTGATTGTTCTCTTCCTCCTCTGCGGTAGTGCGTCCGCCGCTAACGAGGTAATAAATAATCGCAAATTGTTCGACGGCCTTCTTAACGCTTGTATCGGAACGGTTCCGAGACTACCCTCGCGTGGCGATCCCCAGTATTGTTTTGATTTCAATTTTTTTCATAAATGTCAAAAAAAACGAATTTCAAAGCTACAGTGTTTTTCCATCCGCATAAGGACTTTTACATTCTAAAATATTAGTTAATGCGTGCCATAATTTAATATTTTATGTACGTCACTTGAATACAATATAATATACTTACAAAAATATCTTACACACATATCTGTGCTCTCACTGTTTCATGAAACATTTCTCTGTTATCATTTTTACATTTGTTCCCAAACCGCTTTTTAAAGTAGGAATGCGTTTTCCAGATAAATATTATTTACAAATTTATTCTGGATATTATCATCATTAGGATTGACGCCATTATTTCCAGCAAAATAAGGGCTCATGTTTACTCATTTTATAAATATGTATACGCAAATTCGATGCATTGATTACAAAAGTAATAAAATAATTAACAGAATTTTATTCTTAATTAAAACAGGCTAGAGGAGATCTAGACTGCTTATTTTTATCCATATGATGGTCTGAAAGATGTTAAACCGTAATGTACAGATTTATGTACAGAACATTTGTATCGGTAATGTATACCGAATATAATAAGAATTAATTATTATTGTAAATTAATAATATTCGGGAAAACAATTTAAATTGTGTCATTTCTGTTTGCAGAAGGTGTTAGCTACTTTGTATTACGAGAGCCTTTGCCCTGATTCTATCGACTTTATTGTAAAGCAACTGTATCCAACATGGCTGAAGATGAGCAGTTACTTTGATGTTGAATTCATACCCTACGGAAATGCAAAGGTAACATCAATTTTCGTTCATTTAGTATGCTGAAGCTCCATCCAAAATTTTACCACCTTTCAAATATCCTCATTTCCGTAAAGAAGCGTGAACTGTGGCTAACTTAAAATGCGTCCAAATTTCATTTAACAATCGTAAAAATTACTTTGACAAACAAAAATATGAATACTTAAGTTGTACACATAACACATAATATTTCTCATAAGAAGTAAATTGAGAACACACTTTCTTGGAGGGTTTCACTTATTTTATTTTTTATATTTAATTTTAATACAATTAATTGGCATACTTAATTTTGACGATATTGCGCTCTCAAAATTGGTACTTCACTCCAATTCCTATTAATTTGTAATCACAATTGATAATTCAGTTTGCAAACAGAGTATCGTCTTATCACAGAGATAGAATTGTGTTATGTAACTCCATTAACATTCCGCCCAATAACAATGACCGGGTTGTCTGGTTTTAAGTATCACGTATCGACGTTATCAGTCGGTAGGAAAAACTTGCGTGGGCTCTCAAATGTTGCACAACAGGGGGAATACAATTGTCCTATTGACATGAAATTGGCCGAATTTCATCAAATACCGAAATCATCGCCACGCACCAAAAATAATAGTGGTAGAAATTATTGCTTCAGTTTGTTATTTTATCAATCAATTTTTTTCAATCGATCATTTTTCAATTTAAGAAAACGAATTAATTTTTTTGGCCAAATGTATTTTTTAATAAATCCTACTGAAACATCCTACATAAATCCTACAATTTATACAATCATTGAGTTGGTACCTGGCTGATGGAGTTATAAGGTTTAAATGTTTTACTAATTTGATTTTATATTCAAAAAAGCTCTGACCCTAAAACAAGTCGTAGTTGATGACTGTTGTTTGTAGAAGCATTATAAACAATACAGCGCACAACTGCTGGTTGCAAGGTAGAACTGGCTCTATAAGACAAGGATTCCGCGACTGGAAGTATCATCACTAATGTCCGGTGGGATCGCGTAATATTGTGGGAAACCTAATTTCATTTAATACAACGTATTAAATACACGATAGTTGTATATACCTGATTCGTAGGCCTTCCTATGGTTATTTACATATGTATATAATAAAATATTGTCATTAAAAACCCAATGCTATACTATATTGCTTCTACACTTGAGGAGCACTGATGATCCCTCTTGTATAGCCGGTATCCGTACACCCGATTACTATTTTTCCGCCTCGGTAGTTTTATTTAGTCTTTTCTTTTGACCAGGACCATTTCGACCCCAAGCAAAAGAAGATAGTCACCGACTGTCAACACGGTAAGTTGGAATGCAAAGGCAATATGATGGCAGCTTGCGCTATCGACCAACCCGTCACGAAAGAAGACCAAATAGTGAAATTCGTCGTCTGTTTGGCCTCCACCCATAAACCGGACAGCGTCGTTGAAAAGGTGATACACATCTTATGCCTATTGAGCCGAGAAATCCTGTATGCAATTAAAAACATCTTTGGTTGGATAAGAGGTAACACTCATTGTGCCTTAAAATATAAATAGCAAAGAAAGAGAGAAACGTCTTTAAATTGGTCGTAGACGCATCGATAATAATTATATACACACACGCACGCACACACGATATAACAACATATTGGAAACTGCATTTATTTTAAGGCATGTTTTGGGACACCTTGCTTCTTCCCCATCGCTAATATGTTGCTGCTGGAGCATCCGCCATAATAAAGTTATTTATTCGATTAACTGGATGCTACTGATGGTAAGGTCACCCAAATGCAGTTTTCAAACGAGTTTGCTCCTTTTTCAGTGTGCTTCCATATCGAATTTGAATTTTGACGCTCTTAAGGCGTGCTACAATGGCACTCGAGGGGAAGAACTTCTGTTGCACTATGGTTCGCTTACTCGAAGCGTAAGGCCTCAAATCAAATGGGTCCCGACAGTGTCTATCAATCACGTGAGTATATGTCCTGTTTCCTTAAAACCAATTTCAGAGCACTATTAATTCGATGTCTTAACCATAAAGCTAGACTAATCCTGTCGTTTGCTACATATAGCAAAATTAATTACAACAAAATTTGTTCTTTCAGGTGTTAAATATCACTGAACAAGGGCTCTTAACAAGTAATTTTCCAGCTGGGCTGTGCCATCATATTAGAGGACCCAAACCAGATATCTGCAATGATATAAGTGTTCACTATATGATTTAAAATATACAGGTGTATTTATATAATAATGTAATTTATATAATGGAATTATACTGACATTATTAAATCTGAGCATCCTACCTGGATCATTAAAAAATGTATACCATTTTAAAAATTGAGGTTATTGAGAGTGAATTATTCTGACATATTTATTAGTCAAATATATTCATTGGAACTGTGAGGAAAAATCACTTAAGAACTATTCAGTTGTAACAACAATTTATTTTATCATCCGTAAACCTTCACAAACAAATACATATATGGAATTATTGTTAATAACCTGTATTTCATAAAGAATATAAATTAATTTTCTAACAAAGATCCAGTAAGATGATGTGAATAATATGAGATAATAAATATGTATGAACTAAAAGACATATACCATTTATAAGAAGCCATAAATAAGAACCTGGAACCGACAGTGAATATCATAAGGTGCAACAAAAAATATAAATAACTAATATAAATTATTTCCATACAGAAAATACTGAACCTACCATAATAATCACAGAAGTGCAAAATATTAAAACCTCTCAAGTTTTGTACAAAAATGAAAGAAATATATATACATACAAACTAACAAAAGTGGTATCCCCACAGAATATTCCATGCGCATTGAATGATATTTTATTTACAAAAAATAGTCAAATTCAAACAAATATAATAAGTATAAAAAGTATAGCTCACTGAAGTGGCAAGAAATAAAATGTGGGGTTTAGAATATTATACACCTTAATCTATCTTATAGAAAAAATAGCATAATTAAATACCTTTGTGGAAATTAGAATGAGGTACTAATTATCATTTACATGAAACCTTCATTAAATGCACTAGATATCCATATTCTACTGGTCCATTTTACAAATATAAATTTCAAATGATGCATTTGAAAGTTGTTTGTTCTTCTTATCTTACTCCTTTTTATAAAATGTACAACCCTTAATTATGTTATTATAATATCAACATTTAAAACATATCTGAAAAAACTGAGGCAATTTAAAACCATGCCATAAGTATAAATGAATAAACTCAAAACAACTCATTAACACCCAATCACGATTATGGCAATTTAACACGATATTAATGAACAATGAAAAGTTATACTTTTAATAAATTAAGAGAAAAAAATACTGGGATCTTCCAATAACATAGAAAAAAGTAAATATCTGACCAAATTCTAATATATTTTATTCAGATTTTCTGAATAGATATGAACTACTAAAGTAGTTACAAAACCTGTACAATTCTGGTGTTACATAATATTATATCAGTGAATATACGAGTTCAGATCAATACTGATAAATTAGTTATGTTAACTTTTATGAAATTCCAATCTCACAGTTTGTAATAATTTCATACCATCGCTTTAATTCTGTTAATGGTATGGAATGTTTTGATTAATCAATTGCCAGTTTTCCACCTCCCTGATACATAACTATACACACATGTAAAACATTTTAGACTACATTTGGATATAGAAAAGAAGTTATAAACTGAAAGAGGTCAATTACCATAATGGTATATACAATCATAGATAGATAAAAATGAAATTAAAATTATTCAACTATTGATAAATAACTTATTAATTTCTGGGCCATTTAAAATTGTTGACCATTTTTTAAAAATAAAAACCATTTCATTGGTGAAAGAAAGGATGTAACAGGACATTATGTAATGTAAACACTGAGCGATGACTGAACAAAACAGGAGTGCTCACACATGGATACTCACAAATACACGCAAGATGATACATCAACTTCTCCTTCTTTGGAGGATAGACCAACAAAAAACAACTTATTGTGCCGACATAGCAGGGGCACGACGAGAAATAAATGCAATGAAAGACAGTATTGCATGTCGAATAAATCCAGGGGTCACAGGATTATTGGCAATAGCTTCAAGAGTAAGCCTGAATTCGTGAAATACACGACGTGTATACGGATTTCTCAGAGATTTGTAACGCATCAGCACAAACTGGTAGTAAATGAACGGGGTAGACAGGCCTGCACGTCCCCTGGAAATATGTTTTGGGGTAATTAATATAATATATAATAAAAGTATTAGATTATTAGAAAAAAAACTTGGTACCGAGTATTCTTCTATTTGAATTACTACAGCAGTTAAATATAAAGAAATAAATACTTACAAAAATATTAATATGACAGTGAATGGCATAAGCAAGATCTCAATGCAGGCAATCAATCTTAGTATATTTCTAGACTGTAACTCAACCAATGATATAAGAAGGCGTGCACCCCACCATGAATTTTGTCCAATAGTCTGCAAATTACAAAAGTGTATTGTACTGTAAAAGGTAATTATTTCATATATATATATATATATATATATATATATATATATATATATATACAAAATAAATGTAATTAAAATGAAATTTACAAACAACCCATCCACCTACAGTTTGACAAATATTCGTCACTATATACAATAAATACATTGAAAATACTTTCCAGGTTTGAAAACATTTTGTGATGACTACATTTCAAATTTCTTCTTGTGTACATAATAAATTATTCCTAGTAAGATTATGTAATAATGGAGATTGTTATTCAATTGATATACATCAATCAAATATAATTTTCCTAATCTGGTAAATGATTAATTTAATTTATCAAATTTATACATTCTCTCTCTCTCTCTCTCTCTCTCTCTCTCTCTCTCTCTCTATATATATATATATATATATATATATATATATATATATATATATCCATACAGTGCAATTAAAATTGTTCATTATAATTAGCTGATTGGATTTATTCCAGTTAGCTAAAAATTAAATTAGTATTATTACATCTTTTTATGAATAATATAAAAATAGAAGAGATAAATTAACTTGGTTTTATTAACATTATAATCTAAAGCACTAAATCTATTTTAATTTAGCTGTAAAAAGATATGGATACTTACATCAAGAACAGTGAGAGAGTAGCTTGCAAAATGTATCAATGAGAACAGAAAAATGGGAAGCAGAGCAACTGTGAAAGCTATTAAGGAAAATAATTTGATGAAAAGCATCATGCAGAATTAAAAAACTTACACGGATAATTATAATAGTCCACATTCTAAATACATATCATATTCTAAAAAGTTGAGTTAGTCTAATTAATGTGTAAGATATGTTATTCAATTTTTTGTACCCAAGATGATGAATAACCAATGTTCATTTAATAATGGAAGCTTTTGTTCATTAAAATGAAGGAATAGTTACAAAGATAAAATTTATAAATTGGATTAGAAATACAGAAACAAATTTTATAAAAAATTAAATATGACTCATGAAGGATACATGTCACCGGGGTGACGTACAAGAAAATAATGGAATAAAACAGATAATGGCAGCTATCTTCCAAAAGGACAGCAATGATGAAGTCCCTTGAAAAAGTCATCCGTCGTTGCCTCTGGTGAAGTCTAAGAGCACTAGTTGCGGCATTAGCCACAAGTGCTTTATAATATGCACTGTAAGGATTCCTAAAAAAATAAATATTCCTTTTAATGTATCTATTCCATCAAAGATATTTGTTTTTACAATGATTTATTTCATCTATATTGTGCTTAAAGAACACTATTTGAAAGTTACCAAGCTACTATTTTATGACAGTGAATAATTTATCACACTCTATACTTTTGATTCAATATGAAATTGTACTCAACCTTTTAGAAATGTAAATGTTGAATATTAAGAAATAAATGAAGATGATTAATAATATGATATCAGTTCATCTGTAAAGCAGTCTTTGATTTAAAATAAGTATTACAGTTGTACTTTGAATAAATGTCTTTCTAATGGTCATAGTGCAGCATTAAATATCTTCAGTAAGTATTATATTTGCAATTCCAGTAAATCAGTTTATTTCATTTTCTGAAGCATAATATTTCTTGAAGTCCATATATTAGAAGATTCATCTTGACTAATAATAAAACTTTCGTATCCCAAGGAATCTTTTGAATATAAAAATCTAAATTATTTCCCAATCCATTAATACAATAACATTAAAACGTAGAGTAGCAGGTATGGAACTTGCAGTATCTTGGACTTTTTAGAACATTTCCTAGAATAATGATTTATTTTTTTAGAAATACTAAAAAAGTATTTTGAGTGTTCAAAGTCTCTAATTGAAATGTCAAAGTAAGAAATGAAGTGATTTAGAATGTTCATTAGAAATTTGTGCACCTGTTTAATATAGGTATTACAACTAGCCTAAGACATATGGTTTCCAAAAGTGATATTTAAAAAGAAATTCATAAACAAAATCTAACAAACAACAACATAACATCTTTTTAAAGCCAGTATTATCACACTTAAAGGCAGAAAATGATTAAACATACACTAGTATATGTATAGACCCAATAATGGTTACGTGATATTTTATCACTTAATATTTCAATGCTCATCTTTGTTAAAACTTTATAGGAACATGAATCCAAAATAGGTAAATAACTTCATTAATACTTTGATGCATTCCTGATTTTGTTAAATCTTTAAATTCACTCTATTTTCTCATGCACGAACAGAAAATGTATACCAACCCAAAAATTGGCACAAAATAATTGAAAGTAAAGAACATAGTCAAAATTCTAGTGGCCCATAAGGCCACATCAATTTTATGAGCGATGGCATGTTGCTTAAGGGCCTCAAATGGTCCTGGCCGGGGATCAGTATTGCTGGTATCTGCCATTTTCAATTCTGAAACAATAATAATCATTGTCTCGTTTTAAAGATAATCCAAAACAATATTGGAATGACTAAAATGTTTGCTTGATATACATTAAATATGATTGTGAAATTAAAAATAGTGAACAGGATTAAAATTCTAATTAATAAAATTATACAAAAACTATTTGATTTCTTTCCGGTGGCGGAAAATTATTAATGTTAACAATTCGAATAACTACAACTCATAAAGAACTCAAATATGTAACTTGATTCATCTAACGTACAATAAAAAGAAATAACATGCATTTCATAAATGGAAATGTGAAAACTTTATATTTAATATTAATGTTTATTAATGAAACAAACCTGTAAAAAGAATTCGATAGTAAAAAAAAATCACAAAATTTTAATAGGAACACAGTCAGCTGAAAAACCTCAAGAAATGTGAACCATTACAAACAAAATGGCCCTTTGATACTGCCACCTTAATATCGAGTATTCACTCGCTCGAGCATTCATTAAAAGCATAATTCATAATACAAAATAACATTAATTGTTCAAAAATAATTATAATCGTAAAACTAATTTAATCTATTTATTTATTTTGTTATGTTTAATAATTGAATTTTAACCAGTATATGAAACAATTAATTGCGTTTTTTTTTTGGGGGGGGGGAGGTGCCTCTAGGAATTTAACAGGAATTTATAATTATACTAATAAAATACGATAGAAACTGTATTGTGAGAACGGATAGGGCTATTAGGAACACATCATAGTTAAGTGTAAGACCCGGTATCACTGTTCTAAACGTCAGGGATTTTAGTTAAATGCTTAATATAACCAGCGTTTTCTGGTCTAGTATAAAAAACGTGAATCGATCATTAATCGATAATAAAACAGTTAACCTAGATTTATAACATATGATTATTTGGTTTCTCAATAATTATTCCTTTGTTAAATTCGTTTTTTGTTCAAGTAAACGTGAGTAAAAAAAATAATTCACAAAAGTTAATTTCTAAAACATTTTCAAGATTTATTGCATAAAATAACAGATAATTTGTAATTATCTATGTAACACAAGGTAGATAATATAATTATAGTACTTGTTCGGTGTTTGTTATTAATGAACAAAGTAATATATGGAGTAGTAAAATTAGGTAGGAAAGGTTGGCTACTCTGGGCAATATCTGTTGTAGCTGTTCCCAGGGTAGACCATTTCCTTTTAGGTTTTGTGTGTGCCACGCTGTTTTACAATCATGACTACTCCGGTGTCTAAGAAGAAGAAGGTAATGTTTCCACATAAACTGTTCTAACACTAATTTAAGGTCGCACATAGAAATCTTCTCAAACTATAATATCTAATTCTTAGCGTAGTTCGGCTGTAAGAGATACCGTTTTTTGAGATTAACCGGATACTGGTAGAATCTTTCGGGCAGCGACCTGGCTTCGTAACGGAAATGAATGTTGGTTTGATGGAATTTTCATATTGGTGTAATTTTTCGATTGCATTTGACGGTTTATGCCGTAAATATAGTTTTATTTACACAAATGTCGTATGCAGTGTATTTTTGTTTAACGGTAATTTTAAATGCTGGTTTATTCGAACTTCCAAACAACTTTCGCCGCTAAATTTAACACGATTGCATAGCTGGTATTAAAAGGTATGCTACCTAGAAATTATTTTAAGTCGAATTTTAAAAAAATGGTGTTAATTTGCTTACATTATGAGAACATGTTTTTGTATATGTTTTGAGTCATAAAGGTTAAAAGTGTCCTTTATTAAATATTGTTTGTTAGGTTAGAATTTAGTTAAACTTTATGAACAGAACATGTATAATTCTTTTGTATGATACATAATAACATATATAACAATATTTTTGTTGTTAAGAAATCTGATGACAAATGATATATGTGTTGATTCTTAAATATCTACAATTGAATGCATTAAATGTTCTCAGATTATTTTCCCCAGAGAACATTTTTAACCATAATAGTTAATGTAGATAATTTAGTAATAATAAGTTATTAATTTTATCATGTGGTTTTTATAGTTTGTAGCAGATGGCGTGTTCAAAGCCGAGCTAAATGAATTCTTAACACGTGAGTTAGCCGAAGAGGGCTACTCAGGTGTTGAAGTTAGAGTTACACCAAACCGAACAGAAATTATAATCATGGCAACCAGGACGCAAAATGTGCTGGGTGAGAAGGGAAGAAGAATCCGTGAACTTACTTCTGTTGTTCAGAAGAGGTTCAATTTCTTGCCACACTCTCTAGATTTGTATGCTGAGAAAGTTGCCTCCAGAGGATTATGCGCTATAGCTCAGGCTGAATCCCTTCGCTACAAACTTATTGGGGGACTTGCTGTCAGGAGGTGTGTATTATAACCTTCAAGCACATGTGCTGTATGTTCGCCATTTGATTTGTTTTTCATGTTTTCTTTTTTAAATTTTGTTTTCACTTTGGTTATTATCCAATTCAGTTTTTGCTAAAAGGTTGACATTTTGGTATTAAAAATAATTAGCATCAATAGTCAACAACACTTAGTTTATAAATTATGAACAATTTTCATTTGCTTTTTATTCTTAATGTAAATAATATCAATGAATACAGAAGCATTTAAATAGTGTATAAATTTATTGTTGATATATTTGTAGGTATTTTAAAATATTTCTATTTTTCCTGTAAATTGATTGATCTATCCCTCATGTGAAATATTATTTTTACCATGAGGTTATGAATTGGTTTCTTTATGACCAAATTTATTTTTTATCCTCAAGTTTTTGAGCTTCTTTATAAGATTGTTGATTGGATTGAAAAGTTAAGATACAGAAATAGAATTATTAAAACTTTTGTGTGAAAGTATATGTTGTTTTCTTAACTTGATTTAATGATGCCTACCTTTCCTGTATATTTATGACTACACATATGTGTGTAATCAGTACAATTTAAGTAATATAAGGATATTATGAACTTATTATTTTGTATGTGGATATATATATATATATATATATATATATATATATATATATATATAGAGTATTTTTATAATTTGAATAAAGGAATGTAGAAAAACCTTTCAATATCAGAGCTTTAGATTTTCATTTTATTTAATAATTCATTGTCTTAAAAGATGTATTATTTGAAATATATTCTTGGCAATGCTTTCTTCTATCTTTTATAAATGTACTATTTCTATTTATTTGTTTAGAGCTTGCTACGGTGTATTGAGATTCATTATGGAAAATGGTGCCAAAGGTTGTGAAGTAGTTGTATCCGGTAAACTTCGTGGTCAGAGAGCTAAGTCAATGAAGTTTGTAGATGGCTTAATGATTCATAGCGGTGACCCTTGCATCGATTATGTTGATACTGCTACTCGGCATGTTTTGTTGAGACAAGGTACGTACTACATTTTGGACATTTGGGATTTGTGCTCACAGTTATTTTCATTTAGTTGAGACTATGAAACCATAATTTTTGGGGAAACGTGCATTAAGAATTTATTTTGTGCCAAAGTAGGCTCCTTTTTAACACTTTCAAGGATTTAAAAAACTAGTATGAGTTGTTGATAACGATATGATCTTAATTATTGTTCAAATTATTGGTATTGGTGTATTCTCCGTGCATCATCTGTTGTTTATCATCATCGCTGCTCGTCTGATATGTCATTATATTCCTTTTCAGTTAAACAGAGACCATTTAAATTTGGTAGGGAAAGCGATACATTACTAAAAGGAAAGGTCTTGATTAACAGAAAAAAACATTTCTGATTGATAAAATAAACGCTCAATCTTTGTCCTCCTTCAAGTCCTTTATGGAATCCCAGGACTTTGTTATGTCGACGAGAGACTCTGTGAAGAGATCATCACTGGTCACAGTCTGACATATGTAGATAGGAATCTAGGTGGTATCTATGTGTGCCTCTATGCTTGTTATTGCTCCATTTACTATAAATAATAGACGATGCATGGAACAGTCTACCTTCCTCCTCCTGCTCATCCTCAGGAGGTCTCTGTTTAACTGAAAAGTACCGAATTTTTTCCAAACTGTAATAACAGCACCATCTCTAAAAAATCATTTCTGTTAAAAAAAACTATTAAAATTTCATTGGTTTTATCAGCTGATTAACCTGTTTATTAAGAGTTTTGTATATAATACAAAAAATTACAATGATTATTGACTTGAATATACTACTGTTGCAAGTAAAACTCAAAACAAAATTACTATACAAAGGTGAATAAGGCCTCCAATTAAATTGTGTTAACAACTACTTAAAAGTTTATTGGGTGATTATATGACACTATAATATCTTGCTACAGTATTTTATGTTTGATGGATAATAAATGCTTACTACCTGAAGCATTTTATACCGTTGCTATATATTTTCATTGTAAAATAAATCTAGAATTGTATGAAATTTAAATATTTTAAGTATAAATTTCCGAAGCTTGAATTGTTGTCGAATTTTCTATTACTTATTTTTCATTAAAATTTATTCATTTAATTTATATACTTGTTTAGATATATACACATTCCATATATTTAAAAATTTAGTGTTCATATTAACAATGAAGCATTATTCTGTTTTAGGTGTATTAGGTATAAAGGTGAAAATTATGCTTCCGTGGGATCCAACCGGTAAGACAGGTCCAAAGAAGGCACTCCCTGATAATGTTAGTGTTGTTGAACCTAAAGAAGAAGTCATGCCAACAGGTCCCTCAAGTGAGATTCGAACTCACAAAACTGAGGATTTAGTGTCAGCTCTAAAACCTGTGTGAAATAATAAACAAATTTTACATTGACATATAATTAAAATTTAATTTTTTTCTAACCCTTATCATTTGTATTAGTGAACCCTATTGAAAAGTGACTTTTTTTGTTGGTATTATTTGTATATTTTTATTCATACATTTTACATATTTTATTTCTGTACTAATTGTTAAAATTTTATCCTACAATAAGATAGCAGTTTTTTAAGGTAAGTGGGTGATCTTAATGAAAGTCAATGCAATATGTTGAATTGTAATGCACATTCATAATTAAATTGCTTAAATTATACTGTATCAGCTTTTATAAAGTATTCCTAATTTATACAATATAACCATAACCTCATGAAAACTTATACATCAAATTTATTTCCATTGGACCCTCCTGGGTGATAATGAAACTATTATATTAACACATTCAACGCCTATATCTCAAGCAGCCAGTGATGTTTGTGCAGCCATAATAAGAAATAAGTGAAGCTGAAATATATAAGAATAAGAAAATCATGTTTTAGACAATTCTTATCATAACTTGTGAGTTATCGGCAACAGAATAATTTTAACAAGATGGCTGATGACCCACCCTATGGGTCCTATTAGCAAAATGGTGTTTAGATAAAATTTTGAAAAAATAAAGTAACTGACAAATCATAGTTATATCAAGAAGGTTAAAATTAACATTATTTTATAATAGGTATAATATCCTTAAACTTCTAATGTATAACAGAGTAAAAATTTTACTGAGGTAAACAGGTATATTTAGACATTGCACAAATACAAATTTATTTTCCATACACACCTTACTTTAAATTTTTCTCCTCCAATGTAATTACTTTCCTCAATACTGTCAGCAATTTGCTATAATATGTAAAGAGGATTGGATTTGGCTTCTCACCAAAACAAATTAATCATTAGAAATTCTGTCAGTAATGTATAATAGGTGCTTTCAGTGTATTTCGTTAGTTATAGCTAGTGTGTGTACACACTTTAGCTTCTTTTTTCTTTATTTGTTAGTCACAACTACAACTCTTAATTGTATGCAATGACATCACACACTGAGATGCTGAAATGAGGCGGGGATTTCAGTATTCTGGATCTCAGGCATTTTTCTGCGAGTTTAAATAATTAACAGGTATTTATTAATAAAGCAACACAAAAAGTAATTTAACAAAATTTAAATCTTACTGGAGAAAAAATATACACTTGTTTTAAAAGTATGTAATTACAAATACATTTAATTTTAATTGTTTAATTTAAAGATAAATGCTTCTTTACACAATGCTTAGGAACTACATTGTCAAGTTGGTAAAGCTACGAAGTAACAAAAGTCGCCATTACGGCTGTCAGTTTTTTAAAACTTTTTGAGATGGAAAAAGAGATTAACCGATTTCCTAATTGGCTTAAATAGTTTTACTGTAGGTTCGTGATGTTTCTGTCTCCTCTCGCTGGTTTGGTCTTTTGCTAGACCGGTTTTGGCTGCTCGCCATCTTCAGTAACCGAAACCGGTCTAGCAAAAGACCAAACCAGCGAGAGAAGACAGAAACATCACGAACCTACAGTATTCCAACCCCTCGCAGACCACAAAACAGGTATATTAAAATAGTTTTATTCAAGAGGTGGAAAAATAAATACGATGAACTGGAGGCACAAATAGTAATTGCTATTGCACACACGAGCAATTAACAACCAAGAATTCACAAACAAGAATTCGATGAAGACAAAGCTGTGAGAGAAATTTTGGCAGCAGAAGAAAGGAGGGGACTCCCGAAAAGATACAGAAAACAACCAAGAATATGAAAACCTATAAAGAGAAATTCAGAGGTAGAACCCTCCAGGTAGATCCTAACTGGATCTAAGATCCGTTTGATGTTGAGGCCAGTTCTGTGGAAATATATTCGAGAATGTGACTCTTTGGCCGAACTTAAATTCAACCTACACAAGCTTTTGGGTGAAGTCTGAGTCGTTTTCCAAAACTGTAGGAAAGAGCCGAAATATTCTTCATGGCATTTCTATCCACATATGCAGTGGGAAGTGGTTTTCAGTGAGAGAACTCCTCTTTAACTAAAAACCGACTGTCACTCACTGATTTGTACCATTTTGGGTGTTGTCTGCTGCCGACGTTTCGAAACTCTTACGGGTTCCATCATCAGGGTCCGACTCAGAAGGAAGGATCAAAAACTCTTCCAGTGGAGCCCGCTCAGGTGATTTCCAAAGACAGGACAAATCCCGAAATAGCAGCGGGTCCTGCCAACCGAGGTTCTTCCCACAGTATTAGGCTATCCTACCAGAAATTGTTAATGATCATCTCTAATTATTTTTTAATACGATATTATTAACTGTTTATCACATTTTTTTAATTTGTATTTTGGTCGCATGTATTTTTAAATAATGACATTCTTATTTTTTGGTTCAATGTTTTTTGTCTTTTTGGAATGTAAATTCCAAATAAAAATGGAATGTAAAATATAAAATAAAAATTATGGAATGGCTTTGGTTATGCTTTGTATTTGATGCTAATAGAAAAGTAATTTTTGTTAGGATTATTTCCATTCCCTTAATTTATATCCGTTAATTCCAATTATTTCCAGATTGGTTGGAAACAAGAAATAAAAAAAAATGCCGCAGCCATTCTTTGTTCTCGACATTTCACATTATAAAAATATTTTTTAAAACCTTTTCTTAAAACAATTTATTTTCAAATTTTTACATTCCTGACTTGTGAAATGTTTGCGATAATGATGTATGGAGGTACAGAATTGGGAGAACTGGTTCTTGAAGCTCACGCTACGTAGCTTCGATTAATAACAACATGTAATTGTAATGAGATTAATATATTAAGTTCGAATAATGAAATGTACGTAATGTAGAAGTATAAATGATAATGATATATAATAAAGTTAAACTGAATAATAAAAGAATGTAATGATATTAATTATATAAAATAAAATATAATAAGTTGTAATAAGTTTTACAGTTGCACCGGCGATATGTCCAGGTGTATATCGTATCAAACTTAGGAGACTATCTGATCTCATCTCTCAATGCAGGGCATTTTATATGTGGATATATATGTTAATGATACGTTCGGTGACATCTGTTGAATCTCCGATTTGATTACCTTCGGTAATTGTGCCTGATCTTGTATGTGTGTTATATGTATGTGTGTTTATAATCAGGTGGTCTCATATCAGGTTTTATATCAAATGGTCTGATGTATATATGGCTGTTCACTTAATATGTTTTATGTGTTGAATCATTCCCTGGTTGTTGTGTCATTCTCGTGTATATAACTCTCGAGCGCCACGATTTCTATAGAATTTTTACTGAAATTGCTATATATATATATATATATATATATATATATATATATATATATAGCTATTCGAGTTTACCATAATATCGAAATGTAAAAAGACTAACACCTTCTTATCTACATCACCTCGGTTGACATAGGATTTGCGATGGGATTTAGTCGAAGAACTAGAGACATGGATGATTCCAAGTTTACGTATAACCTGGTTATTTTACGTTAGGCTATATAAAATATAACTAATATTACAATTAAATTTTTATAAATATTTGAATTCCCGCTCTTTAGCTACTTCCCTTAAGGGTTTCAGGGGGGGGGGGATTCGGGTTGGGGAATATCAAAACTAGATGTAGAAGTGGTGGAACCACTGGATGTGTTAGCTGTGATTTTATCCTAGAATAAAGGCAGGTCCCTCTTCAATTTTTTTAACCTTTTATTTTTGTTCAATCAACTTACATGTTATTAAGTATAATTGCTATATGTTTGTTCGTTCACGTGCTTTACTCGGTAAAAGGAACCATCCAATTATGACAATTGTTGATATGAATTAGTCAGTTATGCTAACGTGTAAGAAGATCTCTGGGGCAGTGGCATTTAAACCGTCGGAGGGCGAGGGGATAATGGATGGGTGATAGGAGAGTGACAAGCAGTAAATTAGGATGAGGAGTGAGGCGGGAATGGAACTTGAGGAACCTGGATTTTGCGGCTTCGCAGACTGTTGTAACGTTGAGGTCATGATGAATTATGTTCTTAGAGACATTCCGGGGAGTATTTGAGGATGGTTCGAAGGACTTTCGGGCGATGTTGGAAGTCATAGTGGAACCCCACAGTTCGATTCCATATGTCAACGTCGGTTTCAATATGGTTTTGTTAATTGTAAGTTTGTTGTCTACCGCTAATTTGGATGTCTGTTTCAGAATGGTTTTAGTAGTCCGAATTTTCTGTTTAAGTTTATTCCTTAGAGTCGAGTATGGGGGATTCTATGTTAGTCGTTTGTCTAGGTGGAGCCCTAGATAGCGAAGCTACTGCTGGGCGGGACTATTCCCATCTACCAACCCTGTGTATATCGTTGAAATACACATTAGGACAGTGTTGACGACGTACTCAGAACTTAGGGCTGAAGAAGGTGTTGTCGGCAAATGACGCCAGAATTGTGGAGGGAAGTTGCGGGAGAGTTGAAATTAAAACAAGTTACCGGACGAAATTCCATCCAAAAGTCCGGCGATCCGGGTCCGATTACGCGGGTATTGTCGTCGGTTGGAATGTAAACAAATTTTGTAAATTTGTAGGACACTTAAAACGCCTATTGGAGAATTGGTGATTGGAGAGGGGGTTAGGGGGTAAATGGTGGGGAGCGTGGGGCATCATACTCTGCAGGTCAGTTGAATGGAAAATGTTGACGGGAACAGTTCTGGTCGTCGTCGCGCTCGGCTCTGCGTTTTCGGCTTCGGTCGAGCCCGGACCCCAGATCAGGCCTACCAGAGGCTCCCCTTGGCCTTCACCGGCCTCCATGTATCAGACCACAAACTTCTTCTTCATCCGACCGGCCAACTTCTCATTTATGGTAGAACATTCTTCTAAGTCTTCTAATCGGTCGGGGGTTTCTCAGCTTTTTTGTAACCGCAGTTTTCTCAATCTTCTGTCTCATCTCGCTGATTTCGGATGCTCGCCTTCCTCAGTAGTATGGTGGTGAGTCACACATCGGTTACCTGTCGCGATCCTGTCTGTCGATCCACACCACTTTTATATTCGTCTTAATAAATAATGAAGATTTGGATTATCTGTTCTTTGTAGCCGGGAGAATATGAATCACTCTGGGCATTTATTTTCTCATTTATTATGTTCCTTTGTTTGTTATTGAATACCTCAATATTCTCGATGATGTCATTTCTTTCCCTGCTACCTGAGTGTATTAGTCCAGTTTAGCAAAAGACCGAACCGGTGGGAGGAGACAGAAGATCGAGAAAACTACTGTATATCAAACCCTCGCTGACCGGAAAAGAGTTATTACAAACCGTTCCATCTTGTTTTATTCCTGAGCCCCCCCCCCCGTAAAAGGTAAACATGTAAACATATTTTGTCTTTTACTTTACACAGCAAGGGCGCACACCAACTGCAGTCGACAATGTTTTGAAAAAGGATGTTTCCGAAATTTCGGGTGGGAGTAATTGTGGTCTGAGGAGCGAATCGACAAAAAGTCGAAGGATTATTAGAAAAAGGTGGCTTCCTCGTAGGGCACAACTAAGACCCTAAGGGTAAATGGTAAACCATTACTAGAAGTAGTTCTCTTTACTGCTATCACACATTTTGTTTTCTCTTATTCCTAGATCTGCGCGGCCCATTTTTCTTTTCTGCCCCCTCTTGAACGAATTTGTTATTTGTGGCCGCCATTTGGCGCCGGTTAAGAAACTCTGGACTAGATGATAGCGATATAAGCGTAGGTGTTTATCTTAAAACCCAAAACATTCTGTACCACGACCAACAGTTAAATATAAATAGTTTCTAGTTAAATAGTTTCTAACACCGACAGAATAACTCGGTAATCATACTACAGCTTAATTTGAATATAATTTTATTACTCGTCAATATTTCCGGGATATTGCGGGAACCTTCAAATATCATGTATTTAGAATATTAAATTCGGAGAATATTATGTGTCAATATCTAATTGAAACCGCTCATTTTTTGATCACGACTCTTACTCTCGGGTATGATTTAACTTCAATTCCAAACTTAGCAGCTAAATGTGCAACATGAATGATGATAAGCCTGACATCTGCGATGGATGTTAGCTTGTAAATTCTTCAGTTAATAGAGACAGTGATCGACAATTTGCCCCTGCGATCAAGAAGCGCATAACGGCGAAAAGCCAATTGCGCTATATAATTACTGACGAAAAAAATATCCAACAGCGTGTTTAATTGGGGTTAATAATACAATTTCTTACGAGCAACCTTATTTCTGCCTTTCGTAATTTAATTAGGTCCTTATCAGCGATAGTGTAAAAATGAGGTCCCGTAACACTCCTGACAATCGTTGTTGAAATATCAGATACATATATATATATATATATATATATATATATATATATATATATATATATACAGATAATTTAATACCTCAAAGCAGTGAGTTCTAAACTTATTGTTACTGTGTTTCCCTTTAAAATTAATCTGTGGGGGGCAGTTGTAATATAATATAAATATTATACTGGAATATGTTTTCAGAAAAAAATAATATTTAGAAAATCTTGATATGGCCCCGCATAGTAAGGATGTATAAATATCACAATCACGATTTAAAACTAATTGTTGTAGTTGGCAATAAATCGCATAGGCCCTTCTCACCGCCGACAATCCAAATTATTTAAATAAAATAATTTTTAAGCATTAAGTTAATATTATGTTATGGAATTGCGCCTCCCCGTTTGGAAATCTTTGCCTTCGGGAGTTATTTACGGTACCTTCGTTCAAAACGTCTTATAGCCCTATAATACTGTATCATTCATCCAAGCCATTAGCCATAATTTGGTCGTAATCACGTTGAAATTCAATAATCTTATAACTCATTTTAACGTGATTGTATGAGCGATCCTATAAATGGTGGGAAATTGCCGGCATTGCGGGCCATGCCCGCACCTTCTCTCTCCATCGTCTGCACCAGGATTAGATATTGAAAAGGTGTTCTTGGAGGTTGTTGGCTATAGTTGTGGAATTTGGGTTGGGAGTAAGGATAAACGTGTCAATTACAAACGTGGCGATAACCTTGGAAGGATGTGCAGAAATATCAGCGGTGTAAATAGTATAAAGGAGTGGGCATAAGTCACTACCTTGGGGAACAGACGCTCCGATTTGGCAGTAGTCAGACAATGCTACGTCTTCTTTGACTCTGAAGCTCAGCTGAGGACTGTTGTCCTCAGGGTAGGACTTGAGGATAAGGACGTATGTGCAAGGAATGATATTCTTCAGTTTGAACAATAACCCCGGGTGCTATACTCGATCGAACGCCTCCGCAGTTATCAACGAAGAACCCTCCGCAGTAGGGTATTATAGTGCTAGTATTATAGTTTTCCCGATAATTGAAATCCGATATTCTACATAATTTTATTTAAGATAGCTGTTTCGAGAACCGCGAGGCGTTCATGCCTCTCTACTTGACGTTGCTCCACCAATTTATCATCAGATAAGAAATTGAGTACATTTAATTAATTAAAAAATTGTGGTGTTTTTCTGTCCGTGACGAAATCGAGACGTTGCAGCTTTCCGGAAAGAAAGACCCACACTTCTTTGCACTCTTCTTTGGTCGTTTCTATATCGGGAGAGGCGAGTGACGTAAAAAACTTTATGGTACCTATAACCATAAAGGTTGATTGTACAATGAATAAAAATAGAAAAAAAACATTCTAACCGAAGGAAACGTTCGGGACAGCAAAACAAATAGAAATATAGGTTTTCGCAGCAAACAACTATCAAAGCCTTCGCGGAAACAATAAAAGGAAACAACTCAAGCGGTGTAATATTTTAAATTGATTTCAGTTAGATGGAAGAACTTCGTGCCCGGTTGCTGAATCAGCATTGGCGAGATATAAGGATGTGCTTACGAAGATGTTGACAAGTCGGCGGAAGGAGATCGGTCCTAGGCCCAAGGTCCTTGGGGTCTTAGGCAGCATGTATATTAACATCAGGACCCAACACTGCCACAATTATCCGATTCCCTTTATCAACGAAAGTTGTAAGTAGATAATATAATTTATTTCATTTTTACGCCCATCTAAATTGAATTTACAAAACGATATTCCATGCAGTCCCTCCGGGGGCTTCTCAGTTCTCGTTTCAAACAAGGTTATTGACGCGGATTCTTATGCCTCCAAAGAGCATGTTTAGTGCTCCAATCGAGTGGTAATTAGTCGGGGTCACGAGTCAGAAATGCTGTCCCCAGAGACAGTTTTTTGTTTTTTTTTAAGTTAATTCACTCCTTTGGTCACCATCAGTGAAAGTCCTGCTCTCAAACTGCCTGCGAATGGTTCTCAAAAATTAAGGTCCGAACTAATTTATTTCCTATTCACCGTGGGCTCATTCTCACAGTCGGTTTCTCCCCGGGATTTTCTTGGGGGATACTTTTCCTCGATCGAAAGCAGCCCGTAATATCTGGCAAAAACATCGCAGAAGGGAAACCCTTACTCCGCTCGGTAACATTGTTGAAAGAAAGATCATTGAATCGGCCCCCGTTGTCGCGGTATTTTTTGTTTATAATATCGTAATCATTTCTTGTTTTTTTCGGAATATTGTAACTGCGTTTTTGCTCAATTAAGCCTTGAAATCCCGAGGAGCTTTCCAATTAAAATCCGAAAATTCTGTATATAATGGCGTCCCGACGTCTACCGTCGATTTCTCCCCGGGAATCTTCGTTAGTGCTACTGTTCATCGATATCGAGCAAAGCGAGCTGTCCGCGTAGGCCTCGTGGAAGCGTTCGCGTTGTCGGTTGATGATCGTTGACGGTGGGGGGAGCTTCGCAGAGGGAAAACCTTAGCCCACCCGTGCGGAGGTAGTGTTAAACCTGGTAGTTAAACCGGAGACAAGAACAGAGATGGTAACAGTATAGCGGAATTGTTCGCAAGCGGCCAACACACTTCTACTGTCAGCGGGATGAGTTATATTTGCTTATCTAGTTAACCATCGGTTTAGTCAACCATATGGCCCCCGGTTAAGAACCTGTGGACTAAATTATAACAATGGTGTTCTTCGTCCAAAATATTGCTCACCGAAACCGACACTGAAGTACTTCTTAACACCGACCAATTAAGGCTTAAACGCCACTGGCCTAGGGACTTTCTGTGTTTTTCTGTGGATACAGTCAAAAGTGTGATGGTCAAAAGTACCATCACTGGATGGCGTCTTTATCGAGTGAAACAAGTGAAACTAATTAAAACAAACCGGAGTTGTACCTGTAACTGGCATATAGTTAGTTGATTGTACAATAAATAAAGTTTAAAAAAAAGTTAATACCCAAATTAGTCACCGGCCAAATCTCGCTCCGAATATTATGAGAACATTAATGCTTGGTTTACGGGGCGCGTAAAAATGACGCATTTTGAATTTTAGCAGGAAAATTACAAAAACCGTGTGCATTTTTTTACCAAGTGTGCTGACGACTATCGTCCATTTAACGAGGGAAATATATATCGAAGTTTATTTTTTAAAATTTTTCGTGAAAAAAAAAATTAAAAAGTTATATTGACGTAAGAAACGTCCGTAAAGTTAGTGTTAAAAAGAACACTAGAATATTTACAGTATATACTTGTTGCACTGAGGACGTTGGCTTAAATAACTAATTTGAGCCACGTGAAACAATTAGAAGCCTTACTAATAAATGATGACATCAGGGTTTCAAAACGGTATCGATAATGAAATTTTATTTCTTAATATTTTGGTTTTATTTCCTGCTACGATATCGGGAATCTGAAAATTGGGACCAATTAAGGGAGTGCAAACAGAAAATCGATGAGTATTATACATATATATATATATATATATATATATATATATATATATATATATATATATATATGTATTGTTCAAACTCGTAGGTCCGACGATATTTAACTGAATATTAGGTCTAGATCTGGGGTGTCAGACTCATTTTGGTTCAGGGGCCACATACAGCCTAATTAGATGTTAAGTGTGGCGGAGCTGTACATTCGTAGCAGAATTACCTATAAATAATAATAAGTCCTTGTTTTTTCCCTTTTTTCATGCAAATAATTACAAGTACGTTAGAAAATCTTCATATTTAATCAAATATCGTTTTACATTAAAAAAAGCACTGTCGGTAAGGTTGTGTCGGTTTCTACCTCGCAGATAACACGCTCGTTCTTCAGTTCTCTCTCTCTCTCCCTCTCTCTCTCTCTCTCTCTCTCTCTCTATCTCTATTTATATATATATATATATATATATATATATATATATATATATATATGTATATATACGTCACCAGCTTTATGTTTAATAACTTGCAAACGTCCCACAACACAACGATATCTCTGGCGTTAATTGTCATAAAGAAGCGTTCTTAGGATTCTTTTGTTCGTGCTGCCGTAATGAAACTAGAGGCAGAGATAACGCGTTTGTCCACTGGCAGGCGATATTGTCCCGAAACAAAGGAGGCATTCAAAGCCCAATTCCTCGAAGGATACACTGAAGCTTCCAGGTTTTGGGCTTATCACCGCAGGGCTGATATCGGTTGTCAAAGTCCGTGCGCAACAGGTTGCAATAAAAAAAAAATTCTAACTTATCTCGAATGGTGGGCCCTCGCCTATGATTAATTGACTAGCAGGACCGGACGAATCGGCGATTGCTGCGACAAAATAGTTGTTTTTTTTTTTTGTTTCGTCAGGCCGAATAAAATCGGCCCATTGTAGACTCGGTTTCCTGTTTACTGCGTGACGTCTGAATCGGAAGATGCGGTCGCTTCAGTTCTGATGCCTGTTCTGATAAAATCATTATAATTGAACTTCTTTCGTCGAGATACGAACGTACATACAACGAGATGACTGGAATGAATGCATGAAAAACTAGACATAATTGAAAGACAATTTTCTCAGCTGTAAGTGCATTTTGCCAGTAACTTCGTTTAATTTTGACCTGTCGAAGAAAATGACTCGAACAAAGTCAGGCGGCAATGTCCAGATTTCCTAATTAAAAATCAGTTCACTGATTTAATTGAGTTAAATTCTAAATTAGGGACCCCTAAAATTCTTACCGCTCGAGTTCGCCAGTCCATCTGCAAAATCCTAATTATTACTAAAACGGGTGAAAATGATATAACATTATCGGTTAAACTGCGATAATTGTTAACAAATAAAAAAAGAATACCACCGAGTATTAGGGGATGATTATTGGCCTCTCCTATGTTTTCCCTGTAAATTATAACCCGATGCTTGATATAATATTTCGAGTATTTGTCAAATCGGACCCTCTCGAAGCAACTACAGTATACGGAGTGTAATATGTATTTAATAAGAAAGTTTAAACAATTAAACTCTCAGCGCGCATAATTGCTACCGGAATTTATGGTCACCCAATCAAGGCATTGATAGTGAAATAGATCGAGTTCCTATGCGAAACTTTGCGATAAACTTGGACGCGCCGAGAGCTCTTGCTTTAGATAATAATTAGCAGTTGTAGTTATCACTAACTATCTTCCGATAGTACTGTGGAAAGAACCTGGGGCCGCCGCTAAGGGGGGCTTTTGGCCTTTCCCCCTGGGGCCCTCCAGCCTGTCTATTTCCAAAAAGAACCCCTACAAAGAAACTTAAATTCAATCAGTTACAGAGCCACCTCATAATATATCAGTTGTAGAGTTATTTGGAAAAAGAAAAATATGATTTTGCTCAATCTGCCGCTCCAAGATTATTTAGTCCGTGCGTGGGTTCCCTTATCACTGAGCCTACCACTGTGATGCTGTGCCAGAGTTACGCTCTATAAAGTTTCATATAAACAATAACATATTTCGGCAATATGTTCGGCATTTTGTTTGAGAATAACTTGTTTCCAATTAAAAATGCTGAAAGAATGCTTTCAATGCGAAATGCCTAAACATAAGGCAAATCACAAATTGTCATGCAACAACGATCTTCTTCTCGGTATTTTATCAGGCTACGGATTCTTTATGCTCTAAGTTCGTTTTGAGATTGTGAAGTTTGCGTTGTTTTAATCTACTTCGAGCTATTTCCAGATTTTTGTCATATTATAGTACTTATTCAATACGTGTTTTTTTAACCGGGCAGTGCTTCTCATTCGATAGTGCACGTTCCGTCGCGTTTTTGTCAATTCGTCATTTTTGCCTGACCGGATCTGTTTATTTATTTTTTTTTTCTCGTGACTTATATTTAAGGGCACAATGAAATTTCTATCTGTTATGCTCCCTCAATCTGTTTATGTGCACTCGCGTGAACATGATTCTGCTGATGTAAAATTAATATTTTAATGAGTTAATAATAATAAATAAAAACTTAAACTTTTTGTTCACAACGGTCGAATTATTTTATTATGTTTAAAAAGCGCAAATAATCTAGTATATGATAATCTTTTTCACTTTGGCTGTGTTCTCCGACGTTTTTTTCATTAGAGATTATTGGATATGGACAATGAGTAGTACATGGAGCGAACAATCGGTGTGGAACTTAATCTGAAAATATGAATTTCAGCGAATATAATTGGCCAATTACCGGATAATATTTGCTCTTAGAGTACAATTATTGAAAATCGGTCTGCCTGCCAATCCAAAAATGTATAATGAACACCCGGAGAGTAATCCCGGCATATCAAATATTTGCATTACCAATATACCTACTTCAATTGAACCTCCCATATTCTGATCCTTTATGAGAGCGCCCCGAGGCGAATATATCCCACAAATTTCGAAATGCATAAAACAGTTCAAACTCTTAGGGCCGAAGTTATTTAACTCAATAAGTGTCAAACTCATTTTGGTTCAGCGGCCACATACAGCCTAATTAGATGTTAAGTGTGGCGGAGCTGTACATTCGTAGCAGAATTACCTATAAATAATAATAAGTCCTTGTTTTTTCCCTTTTTTCATGCAAATAATTACAAGTACGTTAGAAAATCTTCATATTTAATCAAATATCGTTTTACATTAAAAAAAGCACTGTCGGTAAGGTTGTGTCGGTTTCAACCTCGCAGATAACACGCTCGTTCTTCAGTTGTCCGTCTCATACCCTGTCCGCGCTTATCGTGGAATGTGAATGCTCTATTTTTCGCACCTTTCCAGCAATTTAAGTAAACCTTTTCATTTCGATAAAAATAAAACCTATTCTATCCGATGTTTCAGATGAGATTGTGATCAGAAGAGATGGAGCACGGATGACGGCAGAAACGGTTTGGGGCGTACTCAGAGGCTTGGAAACGTTTGCTCAGCTGGCCGTTAGTTTCAATCACCCGGAATATGTGAGATTAATTTTTTTATTTTCACTCTTTCATTTCAATTTTATTTTACTTTGTATCAGAAAAATGGAAATTTGACCGGTGTTGCAGCCTAATCTGAAGACTGGAACTTGCAGACTTGTCCATAATAGTGACTCACTAACTATCCCCTAATGAAGAAAACGGGCATATCTGTAAATTGTAACAACGAAATTTATTGCGACAAAACTTCTTTTCCGTAACTTATTCGTAGATTAAAAATATATAGTTGCGTCGCGCTTCTTATTATCAGGGTTTTAAGATTTCGTTAAGTCATTGATACTAAGTTTTGTGAAAGTAATCGGCACTTTACGTCCCAATTTTTGACAGTATAAATACCTGATATAAATTTTGGTCTCGTTCTAAGAAATGTATTAGTCAAAATTTCGCATTCCTATTCTAAGGAGAAAATTAATATTTATTATAAGTATATTTTCCGTGTATATTTATCATTTATTCATTTCCACATTCACTTCGCCCTGAACATTCTTCCATTTCATTTTTTGTTAAAAATAAAATCTTAAATGTTTCTTTGTGCTCTCTGAGATATCGTGCTGTGTAGACGTACTGCCAACTCACTTTCAACTCTTTTTTATTGAGTTAGACAGTGTATTAAAAAAACGTGCACAAAATGTTTCTCTTAAGCCATCGTTTGCAGTGTTAAGTGGATTTTTAAAACGAGGTTGCCTAGTGTGTCATCGCCAAACACAGTACCGAAATTACAAACAATAGCGTCATAATTACGCACGAAGCGGTCCATCGCGCAAATATAAATAATTTATGAGAACCCAGCGATGACGCGTACCGATGTTGGTCCGATTCAATCCAGTGTTGAATCTCACACCGCCTCATCCCACTATGTTCCGTTTCTTCGAAATCGTATTTCTTTCGCCCGTTCGGCATCTCCGCTGTTGCATTTCAAGTTTTTTTTTCTGTTTCCGTAAGAACGACTAAGAATGGGGGAAAATCGAAGTAAAACCCGACCTTGAGGAACCTATGTTTAGTGCACTGGTGTTAGTTAGATTTCGTGATTACCTCCAATCCAGTCGCCTGTTTCTAAATTACTTTGGTTTTTTCACACTCATCGCGTATAAAGCTATATTTGATTGCGCGAAAAATAAGAAAAGTAAAACCAAATATTGCACGATAATTTAACGCGAAATATATTTTATGACCCGAAAATATCACAGCGTAGATTCAAATTTTAAAAAGTCCAGTCACATAAGGCAGTTGAGGAGTGTAAATACGAAATACGAGGGATTTCAGTTTGAGGTTAATTTAGGACCATAGCCGCATCGAAATGCAGCCGAAACGGGCCTAGAAAAAGATACATTAAACCCCGCGATTATATTAAATAAATCGCAGGTTTCGAATATCACCTGTCATCGAAAAAAATGATTCGAAGTCAGACAAGTACCGAGAACGATGTTTCTCGGCCTCAAGCCGGATGGGTATAACCCAGGGACTCCTACAGGTAGCGGCGACCTATAGAAAATGCGGCCGGAATAAAATGATAGTTACAAAAATTAGAACGGCGAAACGAAGCAGCGAGTGAGCCACTGAACTAGATTCCGGAGCGCTGTTGTTTCCCTCATTGGAATACACTAGGCGTAACCCCGCTTCATCGACGCCACGATTAAAATCCATCCGGCCTATTGTACCAAAATATTGGTCAAATATTGGTCAAATATTGGTCAAATATTGGTCAAATATTGGTCAAATATTGGTCAAATATTGGTCAAATATTGGTCAAATATTGGTCAAATATTGGTCAAATATTGGTCAAATATTAGTCAAATATTGGTCAAATATTGGTCAAATATTGGTCAAATATTGGTCAAATATTGGTCAAATATTGGTCAAATATTGGTCAAATATTGGTCAAATATTGGTCAAATATTGGTCAAATATTGGTCAAATATTGGTCAAATATTGGTCAAATATTGGTCAAATATTGGTCAAATATTGGTCAAATATTGGTCAAATATTGGTCAAATATTGGTCAAATATTGGTCAAATATTGGTCAAATATTGGTCAAATATTGGTCAAATATTGGTCAAATATTGGTCAAATATTGGTCAAATATTGGTCAAATATTGGTCAAATATTGGTCAAATATTGGTCAAATATTGGTCAAATATTGGTCAAATATTGGTCAAATATTGGTCAAATATTGGTCAAATATTGGTCAAATATTGGTTACAATTCCATGGTAGGATAAAAATTCTCGATACGTTAGTGACTGATAAAGCCAACGGGAGGTGATCTAGCCTATGACATTTACTATAATCGGCTCTTTATTACATAAAAAAATTGTTTATCTCTGTAGGTCAAGAATAAAATAAATGATCAGTTGGTTATCAGGACGGAAAAGTATTGGTACGCGTCCTCGAGCGTTCGACCGAGGCCGAGAGCAATTTTTAAAGGGAACATATTTCTAAAGAAAACTTTTTTCTTCGCACTCTCCATTAAGGTGTGGCGAGTAAGCTTATGGGACGGTGAAGGGGCCTTAGACTTGTGGCCCGGTTACCGAATTTCCCGTTACATCCCATATTCCACGCGCCTTATATTGTGTGGGATTTGCTATTATTTTTGTACAGAATGATGGTACAGTTTCGTTTTTTCTAGTCTCCTCTCGCAGGTTTGGTCTTTTGCTACACCGGTTTCGGCTGCTACGCCATTTTTCCTCAGTACCGGTATTAGTCACTTTGGCACTTTGGATGTTTTTGGGCATCCTCACTGCACAGCCACTGTCACTTGTCTGTTTATCTTGTGTAAGGTCATATAAATGTGTCTTGTTATTGTGGTTTAAGGGATATTGATTGTCGTATGTGGGTTCGGAAGGACTTTGTTAATTGGCTTAAGTTTTGTCGGATTATCGGTCAAATATATAACGTTCTGACTTCCAAATATATAACAGGAAACCTATCTGGTATTGTCTACTTACGATCATAAAAGTTTTCCTGTTGATCCAAAATTTACTGAAGTTCAACTTCAATCTTCAGTTATCAACGAACAATTTTTGTGAAACTAGCGCCCCCTGAGTGTGGTGCGGGAATGTACTTAACTAAAGTTCGTTGGGTGCACTTGCACCGATTAACTAGATTACCAAAAAGAACCTTTTTTGAATAAATTTTGGATCAACAGGAAAACGTTTACAATCGTAAATACACAATGCCAGATAGGTTTCCTATCATATATTTAGAAGTCAGAAACTCATAGTTGTGTCCAGTTGTGTGATTAAATATATATTTGACCGGTAATCCGTCAAAGACTTACCGATGATTATGAAAGACTTATCAGAGATGATTAAGAAAATCCCTCCCAACTCAAACACGACAATCAACATTCCTCTAAACCACAATAACAAGACACACACACACACACACACACACACACACAAATATATATATATATATATATATATATATATATATATATATATATATATATACACCAGATGGGGGAAACAGGCAACCAGCACAGTACAAGTAACAGTGACAGTGCAGTGAGGATGCCCAACAAAATCCAAAGTTCCAAGGAGACAGAAACACATGAAATCTACGGTATTCCAACCCCTCGTAGACCATTAAACAGGTATTCTAAACTAGTCTTTTTAACTTTTCCCTGCGTTTTTTGTAGCTAATTGCAGCTACGAACACGATTAGTTGCTAAACCCGGTTATATCCATCCTTTTTTTGGACGCGAAGTACAAATTTCGAAGTGCATTATCAATTACTTCCTGTTAAAAATTTACCGAATCAAAGTAGCCTTTTTATTTAATTTGATTTTCTACTCGCAGAGACATTCATTTATTAGTGTTTTTCGAAGTTTCTGTTCAAACGAAGAGATTTAATATAGGAAATGACTTTTTTAATAATCGAAAGTGAAAAAGTATTACTACAAATACCATGTGTTAGCTTCGTGCTAAAGTCTTTGCGTTTCAACCTATGTTTATTTCAACGAGATTTAATATTCATTTCTAAGTATTTAGGGACCAGTCATTGTCAATATTTTAATGAATCATGGTCTATACCACATATATTTAGATAGAAACTTTAAAAATCAGTATTAATATCATCCTCATTGAGCACAAATATGGAGTACAATAATGTGTGTTTTCGATAATGTTATACAACAATGTTGAACAATGTTATAGTAATGTTATACGAATTTGAAAAGGGTGTTAATCTGACAACTTGTTACCGGAATTTATGCAATGTTTTTTGGGTCCGAAGCGGTTTCCATCCGCATGGGCCAAAATTGGTTCATCAAATTACTTTGATACGATGACTTTGACACGATAGACAAACCCCGTTCTGGCGTACCTTCGGCTCTTGGCGATGACATTTTAAATACAACGATTGATAAAAATCCACGATAAACAATATGAGAATTTGTAAATTTTGGAGTTATTGTTTTCAATACAAATCGCAAATACCACCAACGGTCGATATTTGGCTACTGGTCCATGCGCTATCTTCCGGGCGTCGAGTTTTGTTTCAGACCCGAAGAAATCTGCTGTAATCGAAAACTTTCGATTACAATAACCTTTTCTCACTTCTAAAATCGTATTCAATAACTTTTTTCAGCTGATGATTCGGGAGACAGTATTGCAGGACTACCCCCGATTCGGCCACCGCGGCCTTCTCATAGACACATCTCGTCATTTTCTGCCAGTTTCGATCATTTTGAAGATGATCGAGGGGTTGGAAGCGAATAAAATGAACGTGCTTCATTGGCATATCGTCGACGATCAGAGTTTTCCTTATCAGAGTGCCAGTTATCCAGAACTCAGGTAAACGAAGTTCGAAACAAACTTAATATCGCTGTTATACTATGTGCGAAAAAGGACCCCCGTCCGACGGATCGGAGAGATTGATGCGGTCGTTATGTAATTTTTTAGTTAGTTTAAAAATTGTTCCGTTGTACCGCGTTCGAAATAGATTTGTTGGAAAAAAGATTTGAATAAAGCGAACACCGGTTTCTTTCGAAATGCGGGAATCAAGCGGCGTACCGCACTTTTGTTCGCGTTAAACTGCCAACGTTTGACGAGTTTTGCCTGCTGTTTGCATGTCGCCTCAGGTGCAACGCCACAGAGTCACGTCCGTACCAGACGCGGACGTGTTTAATAGGTCCACTTATAGACCTGGCAACTTGGCGGTTTTTCCGTGGGAACCAAGTCATGCGTTTGTGGCTGAAAAAACTCCGAAAGACCACGATTTTCCTTCTCCCGCATTCGTGTTCCTTTCCTCTTTTTTATCTTTGAACGATATGTCCGGAGAAATTAGCCTTCATATTGATGTTAAAGTTGCACTAATTAAATAGAGCATAATCGAAGCCCTCCCTCCTTTTTTTAATCATTTATGTTTATTTTGTGTATTATTAGTCATCTAAGTAATAATTTGTAGCGTCTGTAGACTTAGTGTTTTTGAAAATGTATATGAGGATATAGAGGTATTTTACCTTATCCACCCGTAGTGTTATATGGGCGGGGGGGTATCCCCAACGTGGGTAGGGGTGTTTCGAATAGGGATATTGGGTGATAAGTATCTTGTCTAAGTGAGACCGTAACACGTACACTTATGATGGAGGTTCACTTTTATTCTCCATTTTTTAAATTTAAATTTACTATGTATTTTTTAAACCATAAATGGGTAAGAGAGTTTAAAATGATAGAATTCGAAGATATACTGTAATTCGCGTTGACTTTCGTGCGATAATTCAGAAAGTCTCTAATTGGAGAAGTGTAATATTTCCCCCCTATCATAGACCTCTCTCTTTCTCAGACGAGGAAGGTAGCAGTTGTAAGCTCCCCGAGGACCTTTCAATAGCTCAATTCGATATTTTCGGTTCTTCAAATCTTCTCTTCTTGGTTCATAGAAATAGCTACAGTTTTTATAACTTTTCGCAGCAAACACGGGGCCTATGATGCCGAGACAATGGTCTACACGGAAAAGGACATAGCGCGGATCATCGAATTCGCCCGGCTTCGTGGAGTCAGAGTCATCCCGGAATTCGATACTCCAGGTAACGGATGCAAAATAATTATTCATCCCGCTCAGTATAAAGGCTACAATATAAAAAAAATAAATACAGGAATGGGAATGGTCGGGATGGTGTTGGCGTCTTCCCATACAGATAAACAAAACAACAACTACATTAGTAATGTTGTGTAATATTTATTACAGAAACGATAAGTAATAAGTAATTTTCCTATTCAGTTTCTCCGTTGGGGCTCAGAATAGAAAAAGCCTGGATACAGGTCAAAAGTGCCATCACGGGGCGGTTTCTTTTTCGGTATTCTTTAACATTTCACAATTGTACTTATAAACGTTGATTGTACAATAAATAAAAAGAGAAAAGCCTTTTATTGTTGAGTTTATTGTTTTTTTCAGGTCACACCCGTTCTTGGGGCGAAGGTCGTCCTGAGTTGATCACCAGGTGCTACTCGGGGGGCAAGCCGACTCCAACCTACGGGCCCATCGATCCGAGCCGCGACTCGAATTACGATCTCCTGAGGAAACTCTTCAAAGAGATCATTAGCCGCTTTCAAGACGCATACATCCATTTGGGAGGCGACGAAGTAGATCATAGTTGCTGGTAAAACTTACATTTCGACCATTCCGAGTACACCAATTCCTAATTGGTATTTTCCGCCCGTTCGTGAGCTGATTAGGTCAAAACGGAAGTTTTGAATATCTGTTATGCGTAAATGTATATATAAATGTTTCAGGTTAAGCAACCCCAACGTGATCGATTTTATGCACTCGTTGAACCTGACTAACCCGATCCAACTCGAGAATTACCACATGGGACGTCTCTTCGAGATGTCCCGCTCTTTAGGTTTCTCCACTATTGTCTGGCAAGAGCCGTTCGAGCGCGGCGTCACCCTTCCGAAATCGACAATGGTCCAGGTCTGGCTCGGAAATTACCGAAGGCTTCTCAAAAAAGTGAGAAAATCGTTTGTTACCTTTTATACGATAAAAAACGCTCGAACGGGCGAACAAGCCGATCGTTTTACGGAACGAACTCGTTGCAAGATGTAAAAAAGAATGTGAAACTCCAAAATATTAATTTACGATTCCACAATTAAGCTGTTGCAAATTCTTGCTTTTTACATAGTAAATAAAAAAGTTCCTTCTATCTTTCTTTGAGTTATTGCTCTCCACGATACTATACCGCGCATCCAAGAACAAATTAAACTGGAAGAATTTAAAAATCTAACAAGCTTGAAAATTGATATCTATCGGTTTTCCCTTAACTAAATTCGGACCTACAAAATCGAAAACCGAAATAAATCAATAAAAGATAACGGGTTCACCGTTGTTGATAACCTCTACTTGAACTTGTTTGACGGAGAATTTCAGCAGATTCTAAGATAGTAATTAATTTGTGCGTATGTTCCTTTACTGGCATCCGGGGTGTGAATATTTCAATGAAAGAAAGGACAGTCAGTTCATTGGAAGAGATGCTTGTTCCCAAGTAAAAGTAAACTACGCATGAAAGGCACGACACTACTACATTTCTTATCTTGTAACAAAATAACCTCTCCCCCTATGGCTGTTTAAACGCCGCTGGCTTAGAGATCCCCTCTGTCTATAGCCCGGACACACGTCGAAAAGTGCCATCACTGGGTGGTTTTTTTATCGGCGGAAGCCTAACACATATAAACATACCGCATTTGTACTTATAACTACAAAGGTATAACATATCAAAAAAGGTCAATTTCTTTTTCTATTTTTCTGGTACATTTAAATCACGTGGCCACTTCCTTTTAAGAAACATTTGGGAAGTCGCGAGATAGTAGGGTTTGTATCATGAAAATTAGTTAAATAGAAAAAAGGCTTAATTAATAAATATCGAAAACCTATTTTCATTTATTTTTTATTTTATCGGACTTATAAAAACAATCACGGAGTTTAAAAATAAGGTTGTGGAAGACCCTTTGGAGAGTTTAAACTGATGGACTCGGTTCTGCAGGTGGCTTTGGCCGGATACAGGCCCATACTCTCAACTTGCTGGTACTTGGACCACGTTAAGTTGGATCTGTACGGGGGCGGGGGGGACTGGCGCAAGTTCTACGAGTGCGAGCCGACCTGGGACGGAGCGACGGCCGAAGACGAGAAGAAGATGGCCGGCGGTGAAGCCTGCATGTGGGGCGAGCACGTCGACGAGACCAACGTGTTGTCCAGAGTCTGGCCTAGGGCTAGTGCCGCTGCCGAGAGGCTCTGGTCACCCAGCCTGGGGCCCTATCCTTCACCGGACCTCGCCGCCCCTAGGCTCGAAGAACACGTCTGTCGGATGCGACTACGCGGTATTCCCGCCCAGCCTGCCAATGGGCCCGGTTTCTGCATCTAAATTATAAACGTCTATTACAACATATTATTGAGGAACACCCATAGACGGTACATCCTATATTTCCTCCCTTTTTGTGTTGATATACCCACGTCGATAATATCGTGGGTACGATGTGGGACATTTTAAGTTTTTTAAAATAATTATCTTAAACCTATTATGTTCTTTTAGTCGATTTGTTCTTTCAATTTAGAGAATAAAGTTGTTTAAATAAAACCCTGTCGAAAAATTCTTTCCTGTTCACAAAGTTCTTTCCTGTGGAAAAATTCCTGTTCACATTCTTTGACGTTCTTCTGAGACGTTCTTGTCTCACAGCCTAGGGTCGTATCCTTCACCGGACGTTGTCGCCCCTAGGCTCTAAGAACACCTCTGTCGGATGCGACTACGCGATATTCCATCTCAGCCTCAAACGGCCCGGTTTGTGCTTCAAAATTATAAACGACTTGAACATAATAACCAGGAATACCCCAAATCCTCCCTTTTTGTGTTGATATACCAACGTCGATAATATTAGTTTTGGGACATTTTAATTTTGTTTTAAATATTTATGCTAAGCCTATATTACGTTCTTTTACTGGATTTACTCTTCCAATTTTGAGAATAAAATTGTGTATATAAAACATTGTCGAAAAATTCTTTGTTTCCGTCCACATTCATTATGGCTTCCTGTTCGGATTCTTTCCGTCCACATTTAAAAATATACTGTTGCTCCACTTGATAACTTGGTCAAATACTTGACGGGTTCGCCTCTTCGGGTGACTGACATAAAGAAGTGATCCTTCCAGAAGTATTTACGCTATTTCTATAATTGTCCGATATTGTTTTTTATTTTTTATGTAAGGAGGGCTCCAGAATGTCATCAGAGTACGAGATAGTTTATGTCTTCATAGATATATCCAGAAGATCTAGAAAACTACAGTATTCCAAATCCTCGCTGACCTCATAACGGTTCTTCAAAAATAAATACTTTAGTGTAACTAAATAACAAAATTGGTCTTGACAAATAATAGATCGTAGAGAACTTCCCGATCTACTATGATCCCAGATTTGTAATTTTACTGGAAAACAGTGTTTTAGAATAATTCCAACATCCGTTGTAAGTAATTAGACTAATAAGATTGTATTTATAAAAGCAGATTCGTAAATTGACGGTATTGGGTCAAAACGTTCCATTACAATTATATTTTTGCTCTTTAAACGTCCGTTCTGATTTTGAAGTATTTCTTTTTTTAATATTTGATTTTTAGATTTCTTAATCCCTAATAAATTGAGCAGAAAGAGCGAAAATTTTCTTTGTCGACCACGATCAGATATTCCTCAGTACGAGCTTGGTGAAGAAGAATAACAGAATATACACTACGCAAAACAATTAACGGATATTTCAAAACATGACATTAAATGCTATTTATCCATTTCGCATTTATTTGTTTTGCATATTTATCATCATTTTTTAATAAAAGTCTAATTGTTTTAAGTAGTATAATTCCTGAGTGCGTTGGTACGACTGTTATAACAATAATAAAACCTTAGTGGACGGAGAGTTGTTTTTCTTAATTGTTATGATCTTCTTGACTTTGGTAATTATTAATTTTGTATGTTAATCTAAACAGTAAATTCTGTTTTGTGCAATCGTTTATTCATTTATATTTAAAAACAAGTTAAACGTTGACTAATATTAATTATCAATATAATAAAAGAGATATTTTTATATACCAAGGGGATAACATCACCAAAGTATTAAAGAATAAACCATGGATATATGTCATGCTTTAGAACGGATCATTTACCTTAGACAAAAACTAAAAGCAGTGAGAAAATTATGGATGGTGGTAGCAAAAGAGAAAGGAATTGATTTCAAAAAGGTATGGTTTTATTATATAGTGCATTCTTTCAATTCCAGACACATCATATAGAGCTATGAACAAAAATAAATAGTATTTAATTAATATACTTGAAGTTTTTGAATGTATGATCCTTTGTAGAAAGTAAGATTATATTTTAAAGTTCTTATTACATCAAGTAGTTTTATGTTTCAAAACTAATATTTCAAAATTAACCCAATTTATTTATTTCAGGTTATTGAATCTGCAGGTGTGAAGTATACACCTGAAACTAATGATGCTTCTGTCCAGACCCTTCATGACATTGTTACAAAGGTATTTAGAATGTCATGTTAAGCATGCATATGTCTGTAGAGTAAGATTGTCAGTATAGAACTGAAATATTATTTTCAAAGAAATTCTAGTGGAATTTCCTAAAATGATTTACTCATAACTGGTGATATAAACAATTATATTGTCTCAAGACAGGTACCTGAATTAAGATCTGTGTACCCACATTATATTGCTGCAGTTTTAATATTAGTTACAGGTTTTCTTAATCATTTAATTGTGGAAAGTTTCATGATGTTACAATAATTTGTTTCAGCATGCTATTAAGGGCAACGTTATCAAATTACATAATAAATCCACACAAACGCGAATGCATGTGCATAAAAAGAGTGTCACCAGTTTGAAGGTAATTATTCACTATTTTTTTAAACTATAATTAACTATTGGTTATAAAAAATATGTTAACATAATTTATATCTAAGTTTTTGTTGTTTTATTATACCATTGTAAAGGTATATTCTAATGATAATATGACCTTTATACATTGTTTATACATACAAGTATACATTGGACTTAAAATGGCTTAAAATTAATTGCTTTCTATAGTAAAATTTTGTTTTATTAATTGTCTGACTATTCATTTGAATTTGTATAAGTCTTTTAATTGAAATTTATTCTTTTTATAGTGTGAATGTCAGCAAGCTGTATTACATGTGGATAGTTTTACACAGACTGAATTACAATCTAGTGATTGTGGTTGGGATTCTACTAATATTACCAAAGATGTTAAAGCAGTTGCAGAAAATGTTTTAAACCAGAGTGGCTTTGTGTTTGATAAAAAGACAGGCACCTATTATGATTATCATAATAATTGTCATTATATTCCGGTAATGTGGTTATTTATTCATTTTATATATATACACCATACAGATTTACATTTTATATAATTTACTTGAATTTATTTTGAAACTTGAGTTTATTTAGATGTAATTATTGTATTTATCTTTTATTTATTCACTATGTTATATTTGAGGGGGAAAATTTGGTAAAGACCATTTCATAGCATTATCTTTTCTCTTTCAGTTTAAAGAATTAGGTTTTTTATTTTAATAACTAATGAATATTTAAATGAAGTTATATTTCTGATTATTTTCTTTGTGTAATGGAAAATATTCTGGTTAGGTTAGAAAATTAAAAAGAGAAAAGTTCATAAGCTATGTGATTTTATTACAATTTTTGAGGTCACTTGAATATCATATAACCAGATAATTAATTTTAAACTACATATACTGTGTGCAAAAACTGATTGCCTTTATATAACCTTAATTATGATTAACAGGACTATAAACTCTATTATTACCATCAGAATAAGTCATATTATTATTATGATACCGAATCAAAATCCCTCAAGTTCCATTCAAAAGTGGAATATGTTACTGGAGCAACTGGTGAAAACAATAATACACAATGTGAGAATCAGGTATGCTACTTCATAGCTACTTCATTACATGTTATAGAAAAGTATTTTAGTTTAAAAGTTGTTCGTGTCACAGAAAGCTCTTACAAAATACTGTATTCATGTACAGGTGTGTACAGCAGACACTCCACCAATCAAAAGCTATCCTTTCTGCAAACATGATCACATTTTTAAATGTTTTTAGTATGTGACTTTTGTTGTTGATATATCTTCGTTCTACATTCTGTCACTTCTTATTTGCTTAGCATGTTCCACTCCTTTGCTGGCTAGATAACTTTCAGATATGTCTGACATGATATTAAACATCTTTCTCTATTACCGTATCAACACCTTTGTTATGGCACTGAATTGTGTAATGACCAATTAAGAGACAAGCTATTGTTACTCTTTTATAGAAGGTATTAATTAGTCTAGGTATATTGTTTCATCAACCCACTGTAGAATTGGATGTATGGTTGTATTTATTTTTGTTCTGTTTTTAACTATTTGTCTCAGGGATTAATCTTTAGTTCTGCTTTTGCACTTTTTTTGCTTAACCTCTATCCTTGGTGGTTGTAGCTAATAGGATGACTTTATTTGTGAATCTCAAGTTGTTTAGTTTTCTTCTGTCAATATTTAGTATGTAACAATACAAATTTAAAGATTGGAATACACTTTTAAGGGTGCAGTTTAATATGGATGGTGTTGTTGGATCCCTTGCTTTATACCTCCCTCAATTTTGACATCAGGATCTGATCACTACAGAAGTATTTCTGCTAAACTATTTCCATAAATATGGTCAATATTATTTTCTTTATTTTTTTATGTAAGGGCAGGTTCATAATGGCTTCTATCATAAAATTGTGGAAAAGTGAATCATGTTTTCTGGAAATTGATGAATATTGCAATTTGGTATTTCATTGTTTCTTTTTTGATAATTTGGGTTATAGAATATACGTGGTTAAAAATGTGTAATGTTTTCAAACCTGTTCAGGGGGCTATCATTTTGTTTTGTCTTAATATAAAAGACAAAAGTTTTGCCAACATTTGTTATTAGGCTAATATAGGTTGTTTATATATTTTTTATGTTGTCATACCTTTTTGTGGGGCAATATTATATTGTTTGTCACTGAACAGGAATTTCTTATGTATTATTGACTAGTTTGTTAGACAGGTTTATGATAATGATGCATAATAAAAGTTAATATTGAGTAATTTATTACTTAATTCTTAACAGATTAATCTAGCAAATTTTAAGAATTGTACCACTGTCTTATTTCAATCAGGCATTGTTTTGGGTAATTCAGAGGTTTATTTATTTATCTTTTTTGTAATAATCATAATTATGTTCGCATTTTTATAAATATTTTATATATTTATTTTATATATAAAGATAAACAATGTGGTTAAATATATAATCGCTTAAATATAATAAATATTTTTTTACTTAGTTATTTAGTGCTAAAGTAGTCACTTACTGTACAATATGCTTTAAATGTCTAGTATGTGTTAAATAAATGTTATATAAACTATACTTTTTAGAGCCTCAAAAAAATTAAACTATCCAACAGCAATGATAGTATTGATAAAGATAACACAGTAAAAACAAATTCTATAGAAGAAGAGGATAATGAAGATAAAGAGGCTGCAGAATCATGGGATACTGAAGAAACACAAGATAAAGAAGAAATACCAGACGTTTTAAATAAAAATATTATTATAGAAGCAGGGCCAAAACCCTTTGGTGATTAAAATTTATTGTTTGTCTTAAGACTAGCTTGAAAATAATATTTCTTTATTTATATCTTTTTAATAAAATTACTAATATTTTTAATTATTGTTTTATTTATATTCAGTCTCTGATCCTGAAAAACATATTGCACCTTGTGTAAGGATAGTTGTGCAAAGCACAGATGTCATTGGAGTTAATATAGGAAGTTTGTATATTGTAACTTGTAATGGGGGGACTCTAGGTCGAGAAGGAGCTCATGAAGTTATTATCCCAGATAGAAATGTTAGTAAGGTAATTATAGCATCATCTTGTTTTGGTATTATCATCTAAGTTTATTTGCAAATTTTCATGTACTAATTAGTAAGTATATGTTCTCTTAATCATTTTACTGTGTATTATAAAATAAATGTGTTTAAACCATCTATTATACAAGTAAATTCTATTGAAACTTACAGATGCATGCTTCATTTCTCTATGAACACAAAAAAGATGGATGTGATATGTACAAAATTGTTGACATGGGCAGCCGGAATGGAACGTTCCTGGATGGTATCAGGTTGTCTGAAACTTTAACCATTAGTAAACCATTTGATTTAATACATGGAAGCGTAATTAAAGTTGGATCCACTATATTATTGTGTCACATTCACACAGGATTTGAAACTTGTCAAGATTGTGAACCAAGTTTCACAATAAAGGAAGGTAATTTGAAAATTACTATCTGGTATCATTGGAATTACACTTTTATTGTAGCATAACATAAGTTTCTGTTATAAAATTCATATATACTTTAGTCAAATATAATTAATTTTAATTTATTTCATTATTTAATAATTAATTTTAATAAAGAAAATAGCATTATTCTTTTGAAGTTTACTACATTAATTCAAAAACCTTTTTTAGCATTAAAAGTGTTTTATATAAAACTTTCAAGAGAGTGTATATATTTAATATTATCTTTCAAAATAATAAATAAAAAATATATATAAAATACATATTATATTTATGTAATGTATTATATGTCACACTTAAATGTATACCTCCTTGGGCCATATCATTCATCAAAACATTAAGATTAAACATTCCATTGGTAAACCTTACCATCTTTCTCAAGCACAAGTTAGTTAAATGGTTATTTATGGTGTGGAAGATGGTTGGGTTTGCCAGAAAAATGTCAATCTTTATTTGTTTTATGACTGATTAGGCCAAGGAAGATGAAATCGATATATTTCATAACTTGAACAGATTGGATAACAGTGAGATATTTATTTATCATATGTTTATTCACTCATTTTTATTATCGTTTTAATCCTGTAGTGCAGCCCCTTACAAACCAGGCCTTAGGGAAAATTGAAAGAGAATCGAATCACAAGCTTGAAGTTAAACGCCTTAAAAGAAAATTTGGTCTGGGAAATAATTTTGGTATAAGATCAGTGAAGCTGCCTGAAGGATACTCTGATAGATCAAAAAGCAGAAGAAATTCAGTTGGATCATCTCATTGGTCAGAGAAGACTGCATCTACATCTTCATCTGAGTAATGAATTTTATTAATACAGGTTGAATAAGTTTTAATAATTAGAATATATCCACTAGCAACAGGTAAGGTTCAGATATTTATTATTGTCTGTTGACATCTAAGATCCAATGTGACTTATACACTATCCCATTTATTTGATTTGTGGGATATTTTTTATTGTAATGAATATACTGCAGTTTGTGCACTCCTTATGATCAATTCAAATTATTAAATGAATGACAATTTTCCAGGCCATTTCCCAGAATCAAACCTGGGCATTTTTACACCACCCTTAACTAACCAATAGGTATATACCTATTGAAATCCTACTATACTCATATCATGAAAAGTATGAGTCTTAATCATACCTATGATTAAGAAGAATTTTAGTGCTTTTTATACTTTACATATTTATTATTAATTTTAGTGTATAAATTTTAAATTGTTGAATGACTTTTTTTCAATGATACTTCTACCTGGTTATGTCTTTTGGACAAAGATTTATTATAAATTTTGAACATTTTATAATAATAACTCTTTAAAAATGTATTTGATTCAATTGCCTTTTATTCTAATACTTTTTAAACACTTCTTAAACAATAACTAATCTTTACCAGGTAAGAATACAATAACAAAAAATAATCAATTTTATTGTCTCATTTTATAGGTCCATTGCAACGTCCAATAAAGGCTACCAGTTGCTATCAAAGATGGGATGGAAAGATGGACAGAACTTAGGAAGAGGGCATGTAGATGGTATTACTACTCCAGTAAGCAACATCATTCTTGTTTTATCATATATTTATTTACAGAAATCTGTAGACTTTTTCATCTTAATTAGCAAAATTTGATCTCATTATTATATTTTAAAACACACACACACACATATTTATTTTTAAATAAAGATTAATTCATCTACTGCCCTACTGAACAGCCTACTGATCAGTTCTACTGAAACATAAGAACTATTTTGTTTAACATATACCAAACTAAACTATTCATCTCGAGCAGTCAGTATCATATAAAGTATTGCATATGTAGTGATTGATTTAAATTTCAGTTTTCTTTATTTCTTTTAATGTTTAGTACACCAAGTCCTCATGTTCTCTGATATGTAATTGTACCATTTGGTCTTCATTTTGTTATCTAATTTGTTTACACAGGTTGTATAAGTCCATATGTTAGGTCCAGGAAAGTTCTTAAACTGTCTTGTTGGCATACCTCTTGGCTTATTTGCAGATAATGTTTTAATTGAACACAACAGAAATTCGGATAGATTTTTCTATTTTGTTTACTCCTATATTTTGTAGTACAATGGGTTGCCAAACTTTCCTCTATTCAGATCAAGTTTTTCTACTTTTCTCCTATTTTTTGTTTCAACTTCTATGTAGAGTAGTAAAATAATATTAATAAAATTAAACAGTTGATTTAATTAGTGTCTTTTTTCATCAACCTACAGTTGCCAAAGAAGGCAACTATAATAATTTTCCTCATATCAGAGAAGAAGTAATAGTCATTATAACATTAATAAGCTTAATAATTAAAAGTAATTGCATTATTATGACATTTTAAAATATTTTTGTTAAACTGAAAATTGTTAGGCACTTTGTATAACTGTTTTGCCTTTTTGCAGGTAATGGCCACTGGAAACAGTGGAAGAAATGGCTTAGGTTCGTACAGTACAGAAAGAATGACTGACTATAAATTAACACCAGAGGAATTTCGTAAAGCATTAATTTGGAAGAAAGCAAGGCAACGATATAACAAGCTGGATTTTCCTGATTCAGTGCTTACCCATGATTCCGACCCATGTATGACTAATTAATGTATTCAGTTGAACAGTATTGTAATGTAATGTAGTGCAGGTTTTATGTGACTGTGTATGAATGTATATGTATGTTTATTTATTTAAGTATAATGTAAAAATTTTCTTAATGGTAATTTCTTATTTGGCTGGTATATTGATATTTAAGGTACACAAGTGAGTATACTTTAGTCAGTATAATATAATGGATTATTTTTGTATAGGTGACAAGGAAAGGGATCATGAAGATGAACTGAAGTAAAGTTTGGAGAGATATGTTGTGTCATTTTTTATCCCCTGTAAAATTACCCCCCAAATTGTTATATAAACTGTTGGTTTTTTAAATAAAATATTCAATATAATTGTTTAATTAATTGATCTCTACACCTATTACATAGCTAAACCATTTTCTGGTTAGGTTAGTAACTTAATTCATTTGATACTAATTATAAAACCTTGAACCATATCCAAAGCCCACAACAGTGATACTGCAAATAATGAACATCCATGTGTTTGAATACAAAGGCTTTTGTAATTCAGATGAGTTCCACTCGCTTGCTAACAATATTCTAATTTATACCGAGCTGTTCTGTTTTCCAACTTTCATTGTGCAATGGATATCACTGCTAGTAACTTCTTTCTAACAAATTTTTGTTGTGTGTGATATAATAATCAAAAGTGTAACAATAAATCGGGCGGAAGTATGTGAAAGAACATAATACACTTGGCAGTTATATTTTTTCATAGTAGTTGAAACATAAGTACATGTTAATGATTAAAATAATTTAATCACACTAAATGGGTATTCTGGATTATGTGTAGATGAATAGTAAATTTAATTTTAGTGAATTGTAAAGTTCACTGATCATAAGTCCAATATAATAGCCAAGTCCATAAGGCTAAATTATAAATAGATATGTAAGTTCGCTTATTCCAATAGGGTAACATATGTTTGGTTTTTGACAAAAGTCTTACAAGCAGTTGTCTTCCTTCACTTCAAATGTCAATTACTAATTCTCCTATGTCAATTTATTGAGAAATTACTGGATTAAACAGGCTCTTGACAATTTCACCAATAGACAACACAATGTACTCCTTCAATTGACATTTGATTAATGAAGCTAGGAAAACAAAAGTCTAACAGAGTTGATGAAACCAATTTATTTAAGTTTTAAAATGCTGTGAACACCCATGCCTAAAAGATACCCATTTTAAAACACAAACATCATAATTGAAATAAAATTTATTGACCAAGAAGTGGTTCCTGAACAAAAGAGATGAGCTAGAAGTGTTCTGCATTATAACATTCGGAAAGTCCTATCGAATAATTATATTTTTTTTTATTCTGTCAGCCCATAAAACATAAATCTTTGAAAAAGAATTGCGACTGCAGTAATGGGTGAACCCGAAATTGAAGACGTATGTGGACAGAAGAAATAAGACAGTACCTAGCTGACTGCACAGGGGAGAAACGGAACCTTCAGCCTCACTTGAATCAATCGGCTTGATTGGACCTAACTACCTCCTCGGGTGTGAACAAAAGTAGGGATGTCGGGCCGTTAACAATGGAAATTGGCCTGTGACGAATACAATGTCAGCGGCGGACAACGGCCGTTTCAAAAGAGGAAACTCCCCCTCGCAACACCACGAATACTTTAGTGTAGTTCCGGCCTCCTATCGAATTATCCAAAATGTCGGTAGCAGAGTTACAATGTGCTGGGTTTATTTTATCCAATATAGCGGGCAATATTTTTGAACTGCATTAGCCCCAACGTATATTCCACATAATAACACTATTCCTATTTATTGAGGACAGGGAAATTTTGTTTTCTGGTTGGTGTGTGTGAATATTTAAAACTATCTATATAGAAAATAAAAACGCGTGTAAAATTGACCTCACCTGTTTTCATCGGTGTGGAAAAAGAAAAGTTTAATGCCCATAATGTTCAATGACGATAAGATTGCAATAATCGTGCGTTAAATATTAGTGTCAATATAGCTTTTCGCTAAGCGACAGCTTTTACACTGATAACTAACCTAGTATTGTTGTTGGTTTATTGAACGAATATATTATGTTATGAATACGAGGAGGGTTTTATTACAACGTCGCATGACTCGTTATTTCCTCGTTTTATGACCCTCATTATAGTGCATAGAGTTGCACTAGATGCACTATCTAATTGAGACGAGTGACTGGATGCCTGATGAGGAGGGGGCGTTAAGAGACAAATGCACAGAGTGGAAAAAAGGCGCCATTCTAATTAGGCGACCTCCGCCGCGATCCGTCCCTTATCTCTCGGCATTTTTTTACTTTCCGATTTTTACCTAACCAACGTATAGAATTATAGTTTATTTTTGCTTCGAGGCCAACGTCCCCACAAGAAGTGATAACTAACACAGGATCTATTGACCTCGCATAAAATTAGGGAAGCTAATATTAACTGCCGCGGTTACTAAGAGCCAGCGGTGTTGCGCCACTTGTCGCAATCATCTAAACCGGTATAGAACAAACTTTTATCTATAAATGGCCGGAAATAGTTTTGTTTTTAGTAATGGGCCGCGTTAAAAAATAAATGTTGAAAGATAATATTTATTTTACGGCATTTTATTTATTTGTTGTAATTACTACAATAGGAAATAAGACGATATTTCAACAAACAGAGGATAATGAATATTTATTTTGAGACACTAAACTTAATTTATCAACACTAAATTGGTTATATCGGGTTTCATGCTCGTAAAATTGCATCGAGATTTTTCACTAGAGACGATTCATGTCGAGTGCTTTTATTTTAACTCAAATTTTGATAACATTCTTTGGGGAGACACTTGTCAACGAATTTAGTTCTCGAATTTCATCTTCTATCCTTATTGCAAATTCCTCACGCGAGATTTCGCGAGGAACTTAAAGCAAAGAAAGAACTACTTGCCTTCGACATGTGGAAAATCTTCTTTAAATAATAAATCTAGTTTCACGTCATCATATAAAAAATATTACAAAAATACGACCCGCTAATGGGTCGTACCTTTGTAATATTTTTTCTTATTTACGACTGAAAGAGTCGTAATTTTATTTGAAATTTGATCCTTACGATTTTAGATTTATTCCATTCTAAGTAATAAAAAAAAGGGAAAAGCAGTGGGTTTCTTCTCCATTGTTGTCCATTGTAGTTAGTGCTTGTATCAATGTTGCTTATTGTATTTATTTTTTGTTGCAACAATAAAAGAAAGAAAAAGAAAAGAGAAAAATTTGAGCGGGTCATCGAATGCTCGAATGCATTCAGGAATTAAACTGGGTCGGAATAACCGAAAGACAAAAAAACTGCATATAAATTTGAAACGGGATGGGGAGGACACAAAAAATAAATACAAGTGTGGGATAATAGGTACCGGCGGTGGGAGTAGGTGACCTTTCATGAGGAACATCTCCCACCCAGTGGGAAAGGGCCCTTATATAGGAGTCGAAGCGTGGGGAGCCGACTGGCAAACTCTCGTACGCGGTCATGGCATCAGCATTCCTCAAAACTCTCATCGGTGAGTCTTTCTTATAGGAGCGCATAACATTAGCCTAGCTTCATCGCCAACCATGACATTACTCCCGGTAGCCTTTGTAATACTGCTTGCAATATATATCGAACGCGATAGCGTTTTGGAGCTTCGATCGAGGTAGTTCCGATTGGGGGAATCCAGTGTCGATGTAAAATTACTATATAGAATAATAAGAATTTTATTTTCTTATATTTTTAATAATTTTAACGGTTAATTAGGAATGCTCGTTATTTAAATTCAACCAGCATCATCTATTACCCCGTCGACATGCTGTTACTGCGTCGCTGCAGCTGGTGTTATTCGGGCTCCGTGCGTAGCGAAAAGCCAATAACTACCTTTTCTAGAAGGGACGAGGGGATTGGATAAACTGGTATCTGACCGACGGCCTTCACCCCAGAACTTTCTCTCCGCGCCTATTCCAATTGAGGAACCCCCCCCGCTTATATCGATACCGGTTTAAATACTTATAAACCAGTTATTTTGATCGTTTAAAAAATGTTAGCCGATTCATCGGCTAAGATTAAGATTAATTAAGATTAATATGTTATTACCTTCACCTTGAAGGGGTCTCAGCACGAACAAAGGTGCGAGCGGCTCAGATCGATAATCAAAAATTTTTTTTGCGGTATTCGTTTGTTTGCTGTTGGTCTTCTAAAATTCTTTTTTGTTTCTTATTTATTTTAAATGACGTAAAATGTCGCGATTTTTATATTCGCGTTATTCCTATTCACCGGTTATTCACAGATTCCTTGTATGTTCTTAATCTTTCCTCATTTAAAAAGAGAAGCTTTCATTACATTTAGAATTGATGTTTTTACAACCACCGTTATGACATTTTATTGGATAAGGGGTGAGTGTGAGAAATTTTATGAAGACTCCACTCCAACTGATTTTCAGTGTTTAGAAGAAATTTTATCTTGGCTTTAGGTATAGAAACAACTACGAAACATAAATCGTCCCTCCGAGAATAATGCAGACAAAGTATTGAATAAGTTGTAAGTGCTGAGAAATTAATAAAAGCATAAGAAAGTTTGGTTACAAACGTATTTATACACGTCTGACATGAAATCATCTTCCAGATATACGGACTCGGTATGTCGACTTCTCTTATTAAAAATATTCGCTTAAAAAATCGCCGGTACAGAGTTATACGATTTATTATTTCGATCCTTGACGCGATCGGATCGAAGTCAGTCCTGATGTTTTGAAAATAATTTGATAAAGTCCTAGTCCTAATGATTAATTTCAAATTACCTGTTTGCGATACTAACCTTGCTGATAGGACGACAAAATGTTTTTTCTGTCTCTTCTAATAGTGTATCGCTGGGAAAATTAGTTTCGTAGAGCGGGCAGTCCCAGAGAACGTGATCCCATTATTCCTCTTCCATGCATGCGCACTCCGAGCGTTCCGACAGACGTGTGAACTGTTACCATCCTGTTACCAGGATCACAATGCTAGTCCTCCAACTGGGGGGAGGTCGCTCTTCCAATTTCCTCTCGACGTCCTCATCCATCCTTTCATGATTTTCCCAACCCGGGAACTAACGAAGGTCCCCTGCGGCGGACGCGACAACCTATAAACAAATACTCTCAGAAATCTCTGGTCTGGCACACGTTTTGTACTGAAACTGCCTGGCTAGCGGTTCTTAAAAATTAAGGTCCGAAGTCATTTATTTCCTCTTAATCTTTAGCGAACCTTCGTTAGGGACACTTTTCCTCGATCTTTTTTAAATCACTTTGTCACGTGACTCGGCAGTGCCAGATTCTCCATTTGTCGTACGTTTTCCTCGATCCCTTTACCAGCCCTACAGCGTGGACGCGTTGACTTTCTGCTGTCTAGATGGAAAAGAAACCATTCCCGCGAATTGTAGGAGCGCCAAAAAGCCGTTGCGGCTCAAACGACGCCACTCTCTCAAGCTACTGTCACGAGTTCTCGCGGTGGGTAGCGATCCCATTCTTCCTCTTCCCTCATCTTCGTTAAAGGGTAGAATTCCTGTTATTCAATTGCGGAATGGTGTCCGCTGTTATCCCAGCCCCATCCGACTAGTTCGGTCATTCAAACAATCAGAAATGTTTGAAACACACTCCGAGTAATACCCCCGGTACGGCGGGGAGTGATCCCATTCTTCCTCTTCCACGCATGCGCACTCCAAGCTGTCCGACAAGGCCGGCCTGTACCTTATTGTGTGTAGTATCATAAACCGTAAACCTGGTTTGGTCGGCAGTGGTGGGGTTGGTGTGCGTCAGCCTGGCTAACGCGTTCCCGGCCGACAAGAAGGACAGCAGCAGCAAGAAGTCGACGCAGAACCGGAAATGCAACACGGTCTGCCCGGACGACTTCAAGCCCATCTGCGCCGGCGATGGAACCAACAAGCCGCTCAGTTTCGGCAACCCGTGCGTTCTTGAAGCCTACAATTGCGAGCACGGCACCAGTGAGTCTTCCGATTCTCAAAACCTCCCCTTTCCAATCGCCGATACCGCCTATGCCGGATTGGCTTCTCGCCATCGTCGGTTGCGTTGCCTCAGTAATATAGTGCGGCGCCTCCGCTGCACTGAAACACTGTTCGGTGAGACAACGCGACCGGCTGGAGAGATGGAAAGGGCGGCGTATAATTCTAATGTTATTATAATTATGAGATATCGAGAGATAATAAGAAAACACCTTTACTACAGTTTTCTCGATCTTCTATCTCCTCTGCCTCTTGTTGTCTCATCTTTTGCTAAACTGGTTTCGGTCGCACGCTATCTTCATTAGCTATGTCTGCCACTATGGTACTTAGGACGCTTGTGAGGCATCATGTCTGCACTGTCACTTCACTACCATACTGACAAGCGCAGCTACTGAAGATGGCGAGCGGTGGAAACCGGTTTAGCAAAAGACCACACCGGCAAGACGAGACGGAAGATCCAGAAAACTACCATATAACCCTCGCAGACTACAAAAACAGGTATTCAAAATCTCGACTACGCGCTCAAAAAGAAAAAATTCCGAACCGGAAACCATTTAAATAAAATAAATTTATCGACATAAACTGTTTATGACCGCACGTTTGTTTAATGGCGCCAACAGCCGAACAACAGTCTGGTCTGTAAGCGCGATAGGCACCTTCGCATGGAAGCAACTATTGTTGGCAGCCTTGAACTCAAAATTATCCTGTTCTTTTAAGAGCTCAAATCGTTTCCGAGGCCATCTTCTGAGTAGATGATATTGAGTAACTTGATCGCCCTCTTGGAAAATCTTGTTCCATCGAGTTAATAACTGTGACGACCCTAATAACACGCTTATTGGTCTCATAATAGATTCTCCCGTCCCCAATAAATCATGATATATTAATCCTCGAGTAAGAGTTTTCTATAGAATATTATAAAAGAGAAACTATGTCCTTATTTTTATGTTTCCACAGGATAAGTGTTACGATATAACCGGGAACTTCAGTTTAATGAGGCTTCAACCACTAAGCCATGCAAATTACAAATTTACAACACTTTATTTCTTTAAATTTTACGCAGGATCGTTTTGTAATATACAAATGTTGGATAAACGGTCCTTTTGTACGTACATAAACATAAATATTTGGGGAGAGTCATTTTGCCTGCCTAGTATGAAAATTCGACTTTAAGATTACTCAATCTAATTTAAACGAGCATTTAACCATATTAAAAAACATCGGAAACTTACTGACAGGTAATATTCGCTGATTCCAAGTTCATTCATTATTACTTTTCCTTTTCCCTGCAGTTTTCGCCCGATCGAATACCGCGGTTTCATTTCCGCTTTCGGCTGATCGCACTGGCTTGATCCGAGAATAGGCCTCGCGATCAATTCGTTCGCGCCTCGGAGGATGACCGTCTTGAATTCGAATCAAGCCGACTTCGGGTCTTAAGTGTGCGAGTAGAGCGCACCGTTAAATAGTATGGAGGGCGCTCGTTATCAATTCCGGCGCAGTAGACGCTTTCATTTCACTCCCAGACATGGATTCTCCCTCTCTCCCTCCCTCCCTCCCTCCCTCTCCCTGAAAATGTGCGCCGTGTTTCATGCGAAAGGAAAAAATATATTATTTTCAACCGCATGCAATCACGGAATTCACCGGAATTTTCTTGGAGAGGCGACCGTCAATGCCGCAAATGGTGATTAATTCCGATACCCGAATGCGCCCGGGGGACGAAATAAATATCTACCCACATCGACGACCCTCTATAGAGTGTTCGGCACTCCGGCGTTGGTAGCGGAACGCATAGTACGCGAGCGTACCATAATATGTTAATAGGCGCAGTATTTTTATGAGTGTTTATTTGTTGACAGCGTGGAAGATCCAGAAGGACGGGGAATGTCCGAACAGTGGCGGAATACGGCTGGCGTAGGAACCTCGGGCGCAACGAGCAACGCTCACCATCTTGTTATAACCTACGATCCCTTATATATGTATAGAAAACATGGCACAATAATATAAATAAAGTGTTTATCCTGTACTGCAACAAGTTTAATAATTTATTCCAAACCCTGCCCTTTTTCCCCGCATTAAAATCAGAAAGGTTTTGCGACGGAGTGTGGAATTAATCGGTTCATTTAATTGGGAGGCCCGATCGGGGTTTTCCGGGTTATCAACTGCCAGAGGGCAGTCTCAAACTTATTTTCGAAAGATAAGAGAGCAGGAATAAACTGATCCCTGGGCAAGGCTCCAAAATCTGTTTTGTACAAACGTTCCTCAACGTCATTTAGTTATTATTATTGAACGTCTAATGCTATTTATATAGATAAAATCCAAAACGTTTGTCCTACAGCCGTCCCAAAGCATTATTCCTGTACCAACAATTGTAAACGAGTTGTTTTTTTTTTAACGCCCATATAGTGGGCGATATTAATCCCAACAGTATTCGACTGCGCCTAAACTGCGACGGATTCGATTGTGATGTCTGTACGGCTGAACGACCTGCAACTGCCTTTTATCCAATTGAAGAAAGGCATTCGGGTGAGTTTCAGGGTTTCAATAGCCGCGTCGAATAGAAGTCAACAGACGTTTATATGGGCTGCTTCCTTCTAGGGCACTCCCTACTTCTAGAACAACGGCTATAACATGCTGCAAACGTGTCTTAATAAAATTTAACGATTGTTATCCGGAGTATACCACATACATCGAAACAGTGTTTGTTTAAATATATCTACACACACACACACACAATTATATATATATATATATATATATCATTAGACCAACCCGGTACTGGCGATCACCGAGGGAAGAATTACCAAATTGCACCTTTAATTTGAATTGAAGTTTTGCTCCAAAAAATACAATTATCGGTGCCAAACTTAAATTCATGGAAGTGTACGCTCAGTATGCCCTAACCGTCCACTGCACAACCTATTATTCTCACATTCCTCAACCTGTTTTTCACAAGCAGTTCAACCCGCTGAAAAACACCGTACCCCATTTAGTACACTATTATATAAGTTCAGAAGGTTGCGAAGAAGGATTTAAATCACTGACTCATAACAAAATATGCTTTGGGGCACGACCGTCCAGCAGATTTGGAGGACTAATCTGTCCAGAGTGTAGCCTAAGATTGTTTCCTCATTTATTTGCTTGTCCTTCTATATATTATATGATGAAATACAGAGAGGCAGATGAAAAATATACGCAATCTATTTATTTATGTGCATATGTAATAAATATGCATACATAGACTAGGACTTTAAAATTGTATCATATTATAAGAGTTCATTTTAATTTGGGACGTATTCTGGTAAATAAATAAATAAATAATATATATATATATATATATATATATATATATATATATATAAAGAAATAAAAATAGTGTGTGTGTGTGTCCTCGGTCCCTCCCTATACTCCTCAACATCCTGACACCTCCCTTCCTTGTTATGCATACGGCAAAGGCCGTACGACTCTACTTACTCTGATCCTCGCCTAGCATCATATTCCCTACATGAACAACTCTCCCTCGTAGAAAGCCGGTTCAGGAAATGGAAAATTAAATTCAATTGCCAAAAATATGTGCATATTACTTTAAGTCCGAGAAGAGCAACTTGCCGTCCTGTTTTCCTGAACCGGTCCCAACTTCCTATTGAAAATCGAGTGCGGTACCTGGGACTACACTCGAACAGAAGACTGACATTGAATCCACATACAAGACTCAAGCGGAGTCGAGAGATCTCGGTGTTATCAAATTGCACTGTCACAAAATATAATTTAAAAAACTTGGAGTTGCTTCTAATAAAAAAACAATACGTTTGTTTGTGGGCGTTTGCTGTTGTTTTTCTTCAGGTGTTGGCTGCAAACAAGGCCTAAGGCGATTGACAAATTAATTCTATTAGGGGCGCAAGGTAAGGCGGATCTAAACTTGGGTTGAACTAATTAAAAGAAATTTTTGGGCAGGGAGGAGGGGCCACCGGACAAGTCGGGTCCCCAATAACAATAGCCAAGTAGTGGTACAAGATTCGATGTTCGGAATATCAACGAGCCGATAGTAGGTGATGTCGGAGGCCCCGCGGCTTACCCACCACTCAGTTCCTTACTTTCAACACCGGGTGAACATTCGATATTTACAGACCGTCTACCATGCACGAGGTAAACCATCGTCTTAATGTTATTTTAATGTAAGCTCTATGTCGGTGAGTCTCTGGCATGTGGGATATTTGTGGGGCATCCTGTCTGTACGGCCACTTCACTTAAAAGTCTATCCCACTTCACTGTACAGTAAAACCCGGCAAGCATCCCACGTGCCGCAGTGACTCACCACCGTACTAACAGACACGTCTACTGAATTTGGCGAGCGGCCGAAACCGGTCTAGCGAAAGACCGAACCGGCGATAGGAGAAGGAAGATCGAGAAAACTACCGAACATCAAGTTATATTATCGTAGGGTATGACATTAACGGTGCAGTGACAGTGCTGACGGGATGCTTTGCCGGGTGCGAGTGCAATTGAAGTAATATTTCTGTTTCCTCTCTATGGCGGAAGACGCCGAGCCGTAGAATAGGAATTCCCTCATCTACCGTCGTGGGCGCCCTAAAATTTATTTCCGATAAAGTAATAGTTCAAATTGTGTTACCTAACGGAGAAATTGTTAAGAAGAAAAAAGTGTTTTTCTTATTCGGCCGGTTGAGGATTTCTCCCCATCGTCGGTAGTAGTCTCTGCGTTAGTAGTATCTCTTCGTTACTGACAGAAATGAGATGAGAATGGTGACCGATTTCATTATTTTTTTGAGACCTTATTTTTAAACGTAATATTTAAAATACGCTCGAATTAGGAAGAAACGTTAATTTAAAATAAAAGTTTCTTAAGACATAAACAATACTAATACATTAGCCTCAACTACTCTGCTTCAGAGGCAAATAGGCCAAGGACTGCACTCTTGTTCGAATGCCAAAAAACTCGTACAAAAACGTCTTGTTCGAAGGAGCACATAGAAAGTTCGACAGACGCGCGGAATACAAAATCGAGCTGACTCTTTAAATTATTGTAATGCTCAAAGTTGTCTACGCTCTTAGGAGATGCCAATCTTTCCTGTATCTTGTCTTAAGCTAGACCAACGTCTTCAGTATATTTGGTTGTATATTTGGAAGTCAGAACCTAATAGTTGTGACCAGTTGTGTGATCAAATATATATTTGACCGATAATCCAACAAAGACTTAAGCCGATTAACAAAATCCCTCCCAACCCAAATAAGACAAACAACATCCCCAAAAAACACAATAAAAAGACACATATATGTATATATACCCACGAAAAACAGACATCCACCACAGTACAAGTGACAGTGGCTGTGCAGTGAGGTTGCCCAAAAAACATCCAAAGTAACTAACACCACTGCTGAGGATGGCGAGCAGCCGAAACCGGTCTAGCAAAAGACCAAACCAGGGGGTGGAGACAGAAACGCGCAAAATCTACGGTTTCCAACCCCTCGCAGACCACAAAACAGGTATTCTAAACTTTACACAGGATCTCAGGAAATAATGTATGATACAAGTTACACGCACGCAGTAAATGGTCCAGACTGACTCCCTGGCTCTAGCCCGGGCCGATTATGTTATGAATCTCAAGGGGATTGCTCGATCTCCTAGTCTCTTTTCTTTTTGAAGGTGCTTTAACGTCCATAACTTATATATATATATATATATATATATATATATATATATATATATATATTTATTTATTCTTGCCAGTGATTTCTCCTGGCGAATCCTCGTGATGGGAACAGTCCCTCGGTTCCGAGCAAAGCAACGTCAGTGGGCGCAGTGCTTCTATCGAATGGAAGAAGAAATCACGTGGTGGAGAAAGTCTTAATTCTCACGTGGGTCGCTAGTAAAAAACCGTTTTTGCTAATTGTTTCCCAAGTGTGTAGTGGTTAGAGTCGTCGGGAAGCTTTATTTAAAAGCAGGAGTACTATTGATTCAATAGCACAAGGGCTATCCGCTTTTATCACGGCACGTTTCAACTGTTTCAGCAATTTTTCAATAACAGCTGACTAATGTAGCGGGAAAAGGTAGACGAAGAGACGGATTCGGTGTCGCCATTACACGCAAAGTACTACCTTGATGGGACGCCAATTTAACAGCATGACCACTAAATACATGACCTCTATCGTATTCTTGCAAAATCGAACGGATCCAGAATTCTTCCCTCCGAGTAACCCGGCGCCGGTCGATAATGATGTATTAAGTTTCTAATTTTCTGAAGCGTGCAATCCAAAGCACACTTGTATAAATAAAATAAAATATCCAAACGGCAACCATAATTTTCAATTTGGGACCAACATAAGGTGAATAGATGGCGTTCAGTGTGTTCAAATATTGTATAACAGAAGACACCCGGAGTGTTCTGGTGTCGAAAACTCAAAAACAAAATAATTCATATTTAAGTTTCGAAAGGTCTCGAAGAAGGACCAGTAATGGTACAGTATAATAGAACTGAAATTGGTTTTGGAACACGACCGTCAACTGAACTAACGTGTGTCGTCCAAGACTTTATTCTCTTGTATTCCCTTCTCGTGTATTCTCTTGTTTATTCCTTGTATACGTTATAATACAATAGAGAGAGGGAGATGGCTAAATGCAGGAGTTCGAAAGGAGGGAGTGGCGTTAATACCCTGTTTGATGATCCACTGACTTCTCGCCGCTATTGACAGATAAGCTGAATTTCCTCGTACGTATTCTGTGCCCTACCTAAAAGGGGTTCCGTTTTTCCTTTGGTGGCACTGTTAATAACTTATATTTCTTCATTTTGTTTCAGAATATGAGGAAATTGGTAATTATCTGGTTGATGGCGGTAGCAGTCTGTTTGCAGGGCGTTGGCTCTGTGACTACCGGTAAAGACAGCTACGTGGCGGCGTACTTGGAATCAGAAATCGGCAGCAGTCCGGGTGTGGTGTACGGTGAGCCGGCACATCCTTCGCCCGCCCAGCCCGCTCCACTCGACCACGCCAAGTCCACGCTCCTACCTCAAGCGCTCAAAATACTCGCAATTGTTCTCAAGATAATACTCAAGCTCACCTTCTTCAAGATCATCGTCAAGTTCATTGCCATCATCTGTTTGTTCCTATTCATACCGACCCTCGACTTCAAGTCAGTCATCGAGGACATGATGGACCACGATGGTAAAAGCGGTGGGTTCATTGTTTTTCCCGTTCGCGTAATCGGCACGGTGTTCTGTCCCAAAATATCGAATGTGGAAAAAACTTGGAACGTCCAGAAATGCGGACGGTATAGTGCAGTGATAGTGCGGACAGGTCGCTTTATCACTAGCCCACATAGATAATCGGGCAAACACCGTCGGTGACGTAATCCTCTCTGCACTGTACTTTCTGGTAGGAGCCCCCGCAATTTTTAATACAATCGTGCTCGTTTTACTACATTATTAAAGTTGAGAAAATATATGAACGACTCAGGTAAAATATATAATTGAAGTTATATATGGGCGCATTTAGACTTGTACCTGCCGGATTTAATTCGGAGCTTTGAGGGAAAATAAATCAACGACCGTTAGATAAGACTTCTCGAATTCAAATTCAAAGTCGATTGAAGTACTCCACCGTGAAAAATATTGAAGGATGAGATCGTCTCCGAATTTAAATGAATAAAGTACAAACTCGATAAATTCGTTTTTCGACTAATTAACGGATACGGAAAAAATGGCACGTCTACCGTACCGTGAGTGGCTCGGTGTAATAGACGCTTATAGAACACTGGGTTCTAATTCCAAGTCCGATATTGACGTTTATATTTTAGATTAAATTAATTACCGCGATACGAACATTTGAAATAGGAAATACTATGACCGTACAAGAAAAGTTAATTGATGTGTACGAAAAATTCGAGTACCTCGCTATATATTACTGACGGAACACTACTGACCGATTTAGCTCTGAACGAATTACTCAAATTAAACTTCCGTATGTTATATTCTAACGGTAATAAATTTGGTTTTCAGATGGGAAGGAAGGGAACACAGACCTGGAAGAGCTGGCCCGGCTGGTGGGCGAATCCATCGAAAAGTACAAGCGGCAGTGACACGGTGACCACTTCCTCTAACCATTTAAATAAGCCTTACCCTGTAATGCTTACTAGCGATTCAGACCTTTCCTTTCATCTTAGCCTCTGTTTTCTCTGTGAGAATTCAGCGGGGTTATAATACAAGCCTTAGGTGTGAGTTGCAGGAGGTATATCTGCTCCTGTCCAACGATGATATAGAAGGTCCGATGATTCGCTGCAAGGAACTAAATTTTATTGTATCTGCGTACATTGTTTGTTTATTTATTTTTTAAATAAAAAATTTTAAAAAACTGAATCTATCTTCTAGTATTTTAATATCATTGGACTTACATTTTATGAACCCATCTCCTTATCTAAAATAGTTGTTGTGGAAAAAACTACCGAACTGAATTTTAATAACCATTTTGATGTTACATCAGATCCACTCGTAATAAGTTTAAATCCCGGTAGCGTATCGAATGAATTTTCCGTTCAATTGAAATTCAGGGAAAAATTGTGCCGATAGCAAGGCCATTATCCCAATAAAATTGGTAAGATTCCCATTCATAATATGAGTAATTTTGAATTTGCCTTCAAATTGTAAATCTGAATGAACGCGCATAACGAGGCTGAAATAGTACATCATTGCGCTATATAAACATAGCTAAACAACATTGAATGAAAAACAAATATGCTTATGGAGGAGGAAAAGGTAAACCAGCGCATATAGTTTATTTGTTATTAATGTAAAATTCATTCATTTATTTGTAGTTAAAAAATGTATAATATTTGATTTATAAAGCATTAAATAAAATATTAATTCGGGTGTCAAATTCCACTGCATCGTTGATGGGCCATATGCTCGTTTTGCTTTTGTTGAACAGGACACCTTCACTACCTCGATGACCTCCATTCCTGAATATCCTTGAATTCCGGTCCAGCAATACTTTCCTCCTCCTTTGAGTTAACTGTTGTTCTCTCTCTATTATTAGCTTAAGCTAAGCTAAAGTGATCTGAAATTTATCGTTTCATTTGACCGGAAATGACCTTCCGTCATGATGCCACGTCCCAACGAAATTTGTACATTTTGGACTACTGTTTCTTGGTTTGAGTATAAGGTGCTTAAAACCATCTCAAGGATTTGGTATACATTTCATAATTTCCTATTCTGTTATATATTCCGTCAAACATTCTCAAAATGGTATAGTTCCTGTATATATAATAATAAAATGTAATAATTTCGATTGTATTTTTGATTGTGAATTTCGATAAAATATTATATATTACATAGTTTTAATAAAATAATGACAATGTAGAACAATTAAGAATTGGCGCTATTTAATTGAGATTACTGCCTTATTTACTTACACAACCGCAGTTCAAGGTTAAATCGAAACCGGTTATCAAATATGATCGGCTATTTTAGTAGTGTAAAATCGTCTGCGTAGTCTCTTGTGTCACATCGAAGTACAATGAAAACCATAATAGTTGTTCTAATTCTAGGTAAGTGCCCAACTGTTCTAATTTGATCATTAATTTCAACTGATTGATACAACAATATATAACAATTTAACACGTGAATTTAGTTAGTTAAAAATCGTCACGCTTAAATGCATATTGTATAAAATGCAAACGTTAGTTCCTAACAAGAAATATTTTTAGGAATACTACTGGAAGTCGAATGCAGGTGTGTTTGCAATTGTTCGCTAGAATGGAAGCCGATATGTGCGAAAGATCGTCGCTCAGGAGACCAGGATACATTTCCTAACGAATGCATACTCAATTGTTACAACTGCACCCATGATAAGAGTAATACCTTAACTTCTTTCATGTTCTCATCAATTAAATTCCATGAACTAATAAAATGATTTTGAATATGAAGACAATGTTGAAAAACTCATATTTATTTGTAAATGTAAGCATAAACTCAAATACTGCAGGTACTGTATCTTGTTCCAAATACTGTGAAGTGAAACAGAACTGACATTTAACAATCTCACCTAATTTGTTTTGATATTGTTTTAAAAAATATTTCCATATAATAATTCCTTGCATTTGCAGTCCTGATAAAATATTTTCAATTTTACGATATAAGCACCAGTATCAATTGTTCCATAATGGGAACATCTAAAAATTGACAGACCAAGTGCACTAATTGTGGCTAACATAACACCCTGCTTAATTAAAACAGGTGCAATACAATACACAGTATAAGGAGAAATGAAACCTGATTTTGGTTCACATTTTATTCAATGAAAAATATATAATTGAATGTATAATTTTTTCAGGTTATACCATTCAGTCAAACAATGAGTGTGAGAAGAGTAAATTGAAACAAGGAAAACGGGATCTGACAGAACATGAACATGAAGACTGGAATTAAATTTGGTTAAAACACTTTTTAAATATGCAGAAATAATTAAAGTTTAATAACTAAAAATTGACATTGAAATATTAATGTATACATCAATAATGAATAATATCTGGTGTTAGTTTTCATATTCTATTAACCAATATCGAACAAAATAAATTGCCTTTTATCTAAAAATATAATTAAATAAATACCCTGGTCATGTCACTTTTTCTATTTATTTTTATTTTAATATGAAGCAATTCAAATTGTTGAACTACTATAATTCATCAAGGACTATGATCTGTAGAAAATATACGGTGGAAAATATTTTCTACCAGACTTTGATTTTATCGCCAAACACAAGGGGAGATTATTAAACTGGGGTAACTTTCTAGTTAAAATAACTAGAAAATATGAGATATTTGGGCAGAATATTACTAAACAAATTAATTTGTTGTTCTCGAACCATTGATAAAAAATGCTTTGGTTTTAATAACAGCCAGTTAAAAATTTGATTTTATAATAAAAATCTAAGAAATAAAGCAGCTTTTCGCAATCCTATAACTGGATTGTCTGAGGATACAAAATAGGTGCAAATTACATAAGATTACCATAATCAGTGAAATAGTTTAACACAACAGTAGACAAATAAATTGTTTTTAAAAAAACTGTATAATTCCTAGATTAAAACCAAGTTTACAATACATCTTACAATATACAAATATATTACAACAGTATTTGAAGTAGTTAATAAAAAATTATTATTGGGGGTTTGGTGAATGGAAAAAAGTAAATAACACCACAATCCTGACTGTTTAGATTCCATTATATGATTTCAATTCTGCATGAAAAACATTAAAATGTATTAATTGAAAACCTTAACACAAACATTATCCAGTGGAATTTGTTGTAGCACAATAAATTACATTTCAATCATATTTATCTGAATCATATATTGATTAATACAACTTATAAATAAATAAAACAGAAACGGATTGATTATAGATTTTCATTTTTTTGCAAAATGAATTAATGAAATAATTAACATTTAAAATGAGTTACATTAATATAAGAAATAAATTATGACAATATATTAATCCAGCTGCACATAAAAAGGTGACAAAGAGGTAATATAAATTACAGTTTTATAAATGTCCTCATTTTATTCATAGAAAATTATAACAAATAAGGAATAAGGAATATAAGCAAGAAATTCATTGTTGAATGTAATTAGATAAGGTTACAATTGCTCGACAATTATGGTCTATTACTCTTTAATGTGCCTTATATTTGTTTTATAGGATGATTTTCACAACCACAAATTTTCCTCCAATTAATGTTCAATGTTGAGCAAATAATATTGTATGGAACTACAAACAGCCAGAATTTTTTATTTTAGATTTATTCTACAGGATAGGGTGTTCATCAAGTAACTGTATTTTCATACCGCAAAGCAAGCAGTCACATTTTATCAGCAAAAATAACAAGTATTTTAATCATTTACAATTATGGAAATTATTTACCTACACTAATTCTTGTCTCGATCTAGTTAAAAATATTAACTATTTCTAAGCCTAATATCTCAATATTATCTCTATTTCACCCTTGCTGTGTACCATAGATACACTCATTTGAAAATTATGAACATCCCCACATTGCTGAGGTAAGCATGCAGGGAGCTGACATTAAAAAAGTTCAAAAATAAATAAAGGAATTTACATTAAAGGAATACACAGCAAGTCAAAGTATAACAAACTTAGATTAGATTTTGAGATGAAGCCACAATTACAAGGTATGAAACTCACAATTTCCTACTATAATTAGTAGATTCCCTTCTCAATTCTAAACATCATAATACAAAATTAAAATAATTAGTGTAAAATAATATAATCATTTTACTTTCAAATTGATGGCAGTAAATAAGAACTTTACATAAAATTACAAAGATAAATTGGAAATATAGGAACTGAAAATGAATTATAGAAAACAATTCAACAAATTATTAGTTATTTAAAAGAGGTTTTCGAAACTATATTAATATTTTAAGATATAAATATACAATACTATGAACAAGGCTATGATGAAACTATGAAAGAGACTTTAGGGAATCAAAAAAATGATATCACACAATCTGTTGAATATAACTAAAAAACACACAAAATTATGGTTTTGTTTTATTTAATACAACCTTAGAAATATGCTTAGTAATATAGTAAACTTTGAGTCACAATTCTTTTTACAATAAAGTTTTACAATTTCTATAATTATAATAAAATAAATCAACAGTTAATTACCTATGTGATTGTAAACATTTCATTACACATCTTGATTGCTGTCGACAAGTGACGACTATAGGCAGGTTCCTATCTACTAGTGAATGATACACACACACACACACACACACACGTATATATTCACACATGCGCAAACACACGTTTGATTCAAATTTAAGAAATTGAGGAAACAAAAGTTCCCAGCTATGTTTTCATACATTACAAAATCGGTACTCAATAAATGGTGTAGTTAAATCATGGAGCATAGAACATTTAAAAATCAAAAGTCCATTCAACAAATAAAAAACTATTCAAGTCGTGATGGATTATTTTGACATGGAATGTTTTTACAAATAAATGCTTATTTTATAAACACACTGAGAATGTAAGATTATATTCCAGTAGTATAGTTTAATGAACAAAATTATTATAATGAATGGATTTGAACAAATTTAATAGCCTTAACTTTAAACTGTATTGTAATCTAAAACATTTATGTCTTATTCTGTTATAATAATAAGGAAACATACACAATTTAAATGTGACATCACTCTAGCCATTTTTCCACATGCACATGAACACAAACATGTGCATCTAAATTTACAGTACATATTCAAATACACAGATACACATACACATATGGAGATCTCATTCCTTTCCTCCTTTCTTACTTCCTTTCAACACATTGAACATCATAGTTAACTTGAAACTTTTAGTTTCTCAAATGTATGACAAATTGTTTATTTGTATTGTAAACTATTATTATTTCTGACAGTGAAATTCAATTCACTAATAATTCACTAAGATTTTTGAACTATACCAGTGTTTAACAGATAAACTACATAGAGTCACATATTAACAAACCTAGATTGTCAAATACTATAAGATATAATTATTGATATTAATAAAAGGTAATTTCATAAGTAAAATTGTCCAATTACCACTCATTATGTAGGTAAATATACATAAATGGATACAAACAAGTCAGTCTTAATTCATATAAAACTGATAAAAACAAGGTAACACATAAACATGGTAAAACAATCTGCGTCTCATGCAATGTGCTGTTGGCACCCAACCAGATTTAGTTCTACTTGAATGAAAGGTTGAAATATATTGACTTAACAAATGAAAACAAAAATAAATCTTTACACTTAATGCTTTGGAAACTTTTATACAAAAAACAAATTGATAACAATAACAACATATTTTGCCGCAAGAGAACAAGTAATATGCTTCTCTATTTATATGCCTACACAACAAAGCAATGAAATATCATTTTTATGAATAAGAATGGTAAACCCTATAAGGAAGGCTCTATCAGTTTAACTGAACATCAAACGTACCTTTTAAAAGTTAATTTTTTACTAATACAGAAGAATTATTTTTTATAATTAATGCAATTAATAATCACAATCAGTAAATCTGATATTTGCTCACTAAAAAAGACAGCCAAATTTTATCATACTGAGATGATGCTGCACAGCATCTTAATGTGCAGGTATTGTCTAAACACTAACTGAACACAATACAATAGCATGGTATTAATAAAATAAAAGAGATAATTCCCATAAATATCAAAGATTACTAATTCACTGACTAATTCATGAAACGGAGACCATTATCGTTCATATAACTGATAATAAAAATGTTATAAAGAATGATTGCTTCAAATAAAAAAATGTGCCATGCTAACTGGAAGATATCATGTTCCATCAATGAAAATCACATTTTTAAATTTTAAATGTAAGCAAAAATATTCATGTAGAATATCCATTTTAATACTTTATGAAAATGTCATACACAATATGCATGTAAACATACACCTGTATACATATCCTCTCAGCTTTATTATACAGAATTCCTCAAATTTACCTGATTATTGTATATTATTACTGTAATCAACAGAAAATGACTACTAATACCATTAGAGTTATAATTAAAAAAATATTTGAACAATAAACATATAGAAGGTACACCAGTTATTTATCATTTGATTTGAAGAACACTATTTTTTTGTCTGTTGAATGAAATACGAATAAATAATAAAAAAAAACAAACAAATAATTCTGCTTATCTAAAATAAATGTGTAAACAAACTAGTCAGCCCAGTCAGCATAGCCCTTTGACCATCCCCATTTACAAACATTAAATGGTAACATGCATGGTAACAGCATATATGGCTCCTCCTCATATATGGAATCAGAATTTGACATCACAAATATTTTATTGATGAACCAAGATAAGCAATTATAAAATACACACACTCACTCACACATACACATATTTATCACATAACTAAAGACCCGTGCAATATGACCTATATTACTATAAATTAAAGACATTAATAATAACAGTATACATATTATTAAACCAATGTGATTCAATATTCCTTGCATTATGTATGCCACTTATGTTAAAATGACCTAATAATAATATAGTAGTGTTGTAACTGCATTACACTGCAATCAACAACAATGAAATCATATTTCTATCCTATACACAAATTGAAAATAGGCATTTATTCACAAGTCTTAAAAATCAAAATATGTAGCTGGGAGCACAATATTAGTTATTGGATCATTTACGTAGACTGTCCTTACTACTAGCAAGAGAAGTTCCAGCACTGCTTCCTTGCTCACCTGATTCACCATTGACTACCCTACCTCCAGACCTCCGTCCACTGGACCCCAATTCTTCCATTGAAGTAGGTGTTGGAGGGGCAGATTTTCCTTTTACTTTAGACAAAGCTTTGTCCAAACGGTGAACAAAAAGATCAACATCGGTTTTCTTCATGCCTATCCCAGCAGCAGCAGTTATATATGCACAAGGTGCATTGCTATGGTGAGCTCCCCAACCTAAATTCAGAAAAGTAGAAGGATAAGTAACTACTTACTATGAAAACCAATTCTTGCTACATACATCACCCAATTTTTTCTGAAACTTGTCATGTCCATTGATTATTTGATCGCCTCATATTACATTGGTACATACATACTATGCGTTACTTGGGCAATCTTAAAGTGTAAATCATATTTTAATATCTCTCCTCTAATTCCTAGAGTGTCTTTTACTGCATGGAGAAGGTAAAAATTAAACCCCTAGTCAAAGCAGAAAGGATAGTTCAAAACAACCATAATTTTGAAATTATATGTTGAAAATAGCCTCCCATGAATAAAAAGGGAAAAAACCATCCATTCCATATTGTGTACACAGGTCTGTGCACACAAAAAACAGAAGTTAAAACAAAAGAAAAATTATATTACAATAATTAGTAAAATGCATTATAATTTTGCTTTAATTTATTAAACTATAATGCAGTGAAATAATTTTTAAAATATAAATATATATTAAACAGAAGGACACTACAAAATTATAATCTTCAAATATTGGTTTTTATGAATTAAGACATTTTAATGGGTAAGATAATTATTTAAAGACTTGTAAGTGTGTGATCAATTCAATAAGAGACAAATAGAATGAAATATTTTCATTAAAATAACCAATTTTTTCCTTTTCTTATGTAGTGAAATTAGCTCCTAAGGCTGTTAAACACTTGTGATGACCAAGTTAAATTTAAATATATTTTTATCAGTAATGTAAATGATTTAATTAATATTTGTATTTATTATTTTATTTAATAGTGTTACATATTACACTGAAATATGTCATAGTTATAATACCTTCAAAATGATACGAAGCAACTTCTTTGTGGTCGGTTCCCGTAATTGCTCTAGTTCCTGAAACACAGCGTAGGAACAACATTGAGCCTAGAAGAGTCACTCTCTTGCTATCACCTCCAGCCGTCAAAGTTGAGAGAGTCATTGCTATGCAAACAAAAAACTTAAATTATCAATCTTGATCAATTCATGAAAGTAGTTTATTATTACATACCACTTAACCATTCGGTTTGAATTTCTTATGGCTATCAAAAACATTTTCTCTAAAATTCATCTATTCAGATCAGTAATTTTGATTATCATTCATACATTCTAAACATTTCAAAATACTTTTGATGATATTGATCAATAGCATTATGTTTACTATGACATATAAAAAGTAAGAATAGTAAGTAAAAAATATTCCTATACATATTAATAAGAAAATTGTTGTAACATGCAAATAGGAATAGATAAATTAGAACAAAAATATTAATGAAAAGCACCCATGGATATTGGATTGTTTCTTGTGTCCATGATTCGCTCGCCATGTTTTGCAGCCACTTTACTTAATTCTTCTTTCAAATATTTGAACATTTCTTTTCTTTCACATATCAAATTTTTGTACCCGTTACTTCCAAGGGACAACAAAGTCATAAAAACATCAATAACTGGACTAGCCGATGCTCTTCCTGAAAAAAGCACATAGAAGAAACAAGAATTAATATTCAATGATTGATTGTAATGATTAGCATGGCAGTGCTGCTCAAAATTATTGCATCATCAAAGAAATCATGAAAATAAATTATGGACTATCTGAATGGTTTTACTAAATGATCTACCTTTCACAATGAGTCAAAGGATATTTACTTGTGATCTTGATTAAAAAATATAAACATATATTACTAAGTTTTTTAAACGTATTTATTTAAGTGATGCAATAATCTAGAGCAGCAGTTAATTATTCATAAAAACTAATAATTTGTTTCAAATAATATTACTGTCATTAATTGAGATCAATTAATTGACTAAATAAAATCATCAAACAAATAAAAAACTACTATGAAAATTCCTCTTGGTTACTGAAGAATTATAAAGCTAATATAAAAGTGATTTTATTTATAAAAACTTTGTACAGATTTTTATCTATCTATCTGTCTATCTATCTCTGATTCCTAGGTTTATATTAAAAACAACATTACCGGGATAGTTCCTTGAAATTCTTTCTAATAGTCCCTTATCAAATCCTGAAATGATGGCTCCTCCAACTGGTACCAATAAATTTTTATCAGTACTTTGAACAAATGCATCAACTCTCCCTTTTCTACAAATAAAAAAATAATGAACTTTGAAAATAAGACAAATTACTGTTATAGAAAATTCTTTGTAAAAACACTGACTTAGCTGCTTCCTGTATGAGATGCATCAGTCGTGCACTCTGTAGACCGTACGCATTATTGACCAGGTGGGGAATGTTATATCTGTTACACAAAACAGCTATTTGCTCTAATGAATCAGATGCCCGTGGAGCAAAACAACTAGTTGTAGATAAAACGCATACAATGTTATTTGAACCCAAAGTGGCCATTTGATTCTCCATTGCACTTAGGTCAGTCCTCAATTCATCACCACTAACTATAGGTTCAATAATGATGGGCTGAAGTCCTAGAGAAAATTAATAAGTGACGTTATGAATAATTATACTTTAACCATGATACATAAAATAATGAAATATAGTTTATTTTCTTGTCTTTTATAGCACAAGGAGATAACATGGGATCTGTTATATGTTCAATGAAATAATGATATTAATATTATATATGATATTAATATAATATTAAGATATTATAAGAATCACACGAGTGAAAATATGTAAGGCTGTATCTGATACATATTGTGATTATCATTAATCTGAACAATCACAAATGTCAGTTATCCTGAACACTTGTGGGTCCCAAAACAATGACCTTAAATAAAATATAAAACAGTGAAAAGGAGATATTATTTTGTGCAATTGTACCAGCTGTGAGTATACACTTGAAGCAAGATTTCTGGTCTATTCTAGACCACAACACAAACTTTGCGCCTGGGCGGTCTTGTTTTATAGTCAACATACATAACACTAGACTCATGCCAGTTGCCATGGGTACAAGAAAACACCCAGCTGAATTATTTACACCTGAAATAATGCATCTTAATGTAAATATATATATATATATATATATATATATATATATATATATATATATATATATACACACAAATACACATTTAAAAAATAACTAGTAATAGTATTATGTAATACAGTAATATGTATAGATATTATAAATATTATTGATGTCTTACAACATTACTACTCAAGTCAAATTGTGTAAATAAGAAATAATTAATTATTAATCTTGAAACAAAGTACCCATAAAACGAATAGTATCTAATAACAGGGCATTTGCAAGCTTGATCAAAAGACTGGATCCAGCAGCTTTAGGCTGGACCTCTCCAATATCACCCGACCTTCCGATTCCATGCCCCAATCGATAGTGACGACGAGCTACTAATGCTGAAAATTGATTATACAATTAGTTCATTTAATAATTACTTGTTTGTATTTTGCTTTCTTCATAGTGTAACATTACCCATAAAAGGTAACATACGTACACATAGGCTATGTACATTAGAATAAAATTAGAATACACTTACCAGAGGCAAACCTGGCCTCCCTTTCACCGACACCACTATTTCCTGGGAAATTATTACTGTCCATCTGGGCTAAGTCAGCCAAGAATAATTCAATGGTTGCATCATCCCATCCATCCTCAGGCCATTTTCTCTATAAAATATTAATATTGCATTTCACAATTATTATGTTAACTTTAAAGTAACAACTACATTTTACAAAAGAAGTAAGAAATTGTTGAATATAGAGATTTAGTAAGATTTAAAATAAAATAATCATATAAAAAAGGTTTCTTTTAATACTTATCTTCACGCAGTTAAACAAATTTATTTTTATAGTTAAAGTGTTATTTTCTGTATCTCATTCATTCATAAAATGCTGATGTAGAATGAAAATTCAACATTCAAATGTTGAAACACATTTATTATATTACTTAATGTAATGCAAACACAAAGGAAATTAATTACTAAAATGTGATTCACGCATAAGGACAAGAAGTAGGAGTAATTTTTGACTCAAATTACTTATAATTATTGAACAATTAAAACAACAAACAGTAACAAATTTATTTATTTCAACTTGTACTACGATAACAGAAAAATAATGACTCTACAATGTAAAATAAGTCCATCATTCTTAGTCACAAATTCTTGTTAGGAATACTTATGTAGAAGTACTAATACAAAAAAATTTGAAATTACAATCTACATTGTATTCTCTTATTTTTTATATTTAATTATGCCTAATAATGTATATGATTTTAAACAAACTTTTATTCATAATTATTGAACAAAAAACTATAGCAAATTTATTCATTTTGACCTGCACTATGATAACAAAATGTAAAGTAATTCCATCATTCTTAGTCATATTTATACATGTAAAGAATAGTAAAAGCAGAACTAATTTAGTATTTCCATTTCTAAGATCCATGGTCCCATAGGTTGGCTGTTGTGTTTAGTTCAAATTTATATATTGTACATTATCAATATACAATATTACCACTCCAATGGTTGAAAACAACGATAACAAATTAGCTTGATGTAATATATGTATAGCTTAGCCTAATTCTGATCCAGTCAACCTTAATGCCTAAACACCTTTAGCCAATGTTGCCCCCATTATTATTCTTTAGTATTTATGGTTAAAAGTGCTTAACAATAATTGAAATATACTTTAATATTTTAAGTAGATGCAAGCCATTCGCGTTTTTTCCATAAGACACCATAAAATCTATTAGTCTGGTATCAAAAATGCTGCCATTTTCATAGGCTACATTCACAACGCACCCTTACTGAAATGTAAACATAAAGACTCAATGGTATTAGAATTGTCAAAATATCACAGTAATTGAGCACACTTTTGGTATACTATATATTGTGACAGTTTATTAGGTAAACTACTTTTGGGACAGACATTATTAATGTAACATTTAAAATAAATGTTTGTGTAATAATTCTATAAACATAGTATTAAAACAAGACTATTAAAGCCGATAATCACTGTGCCAACTTGTACTGCTCATGCAATGAGCATGTTCATTTGTAAAAAATTAACACAACACCAAGATCTCATATTAGCCACAATCTAATACAAGGCTCATAAACAATTAAACACCATTTATATCACACATATACCATTTAAGGTATAAAGGATTCAAATATCAGAAAATAAAACATCTAATTAATGTAAAACATTTCTGTATTTTATCAATTATATATTGTATATTGGCATCATAAACAATATGATTTCTAAACATTTAACATGAATGTTCTATTTTCAATAACTAAGTTTTGGTATAATGTTTCTTTCTTTGGCTACATTAATGTCAACCACAATCTAAATATACACCAGAATTCATCTCTATTTCATAGTTTTATTCTAAATTTCTACAATAAATTAAGAAATCATTTCATTTGGTTGATTAGCAAAATTAAATCTCAAAATATACTTAATTCATTATGCATTGGTTACAAAAGGACATATAAGCATTTTTCATTTATTCATCAATTAAATAGAGAAGTGTATATGTAAGTAGATAATGTGACAGATAATTCCACTAAGCATTCACCTTGTTAGTGCTATTAATGATAATCGAAGGACAATTCTTTTTAATTGTAGACAATGTAAAGAACTACAATTATTAATAAATAGTTTCATTCAGTCATAGGCATCAATAACACTATAAACAGAAAATGTTATGAATATGGCTAATTACAAATCAAACAATTAGTATTTTAACAAATTAGTAAAAATAAATGAGTTCATTTATATACTTAAACTATACACTAATATAAAAGAAATATAGTTACCTGTTCAATTAAGATTCTTATAAGGTTTTCGCGAGATCTCTTGGAACATGCAGCTTGTTGTAAATATGTGGATGGAATTAGTCTTTCTGCTAAAGTGAAACTTTGACTATTCATTGTTGTACTTGCTCAGTTGAAATGTGACTGGCAGTGATTTAAATACGTGTACAAAATACTTAACTATTCAAAGTTCATCTGAAAAGAAACGAGTATTGTCGTTTACCGCCGGCACATTCACAGTAAACAGTCTAAACAGTGATAACACAGTAAAAAGTTTAAACATAACCTCCTCGCAAATGCTATTTGTAACAATGAAACGAACAACTAAGTAAAATACTTACAAAAAAATTATTAAATTGCCCATTTTGCTATCATATTTTTGAATATCGTTTACAAGTTAACTAATTATTCTAGAACGGCATAAAAATAAACGCAGAAATACGAACAGGGACAGAAGTCATCTGTCAAATTTATAGTGCAGACTTCTTGATTTTGTTTGTTGTTCAGGTTGACCAACAGAGATAAACAGTATTGGAAATGATTTTAAATTAAAAAGTAATTTATGCATACGCCAATTGTATGAAGTGTTAAACATTTAATGGAAAATATAAATCAAATAATAATTATCGCTGTCCTTAACTAAAATACAAAATATGAGATTTGTATTACGAAACACGAGTGGCTTTACAACTAGCTGTACATTATTACTAAAAATAATGTGGTTTAAAGATAGATAAGTAACATTGTATTCCTTGAATATATTACGTTTATTTGTGTGTGGATATACATACACACGCGTGTGTAAACGAATACAACTTTCAATGCAATTTAATTTAGTATCTAGTAAGCAAATATCAGTTAATGTTTTAATGCAGTTGTATTATGTTTACAAACTGAGCAGTATTAAACATAGAATCCGTTTAACAGGAATTGAGTTACAGTATTTCTGTTAAAAGTTATATAAAAAAAATTCATCTGGTAATTTTTGTCATATTAATAAAAAATAAAATCAAAACAACTAATTTACTTTAAAGATTAAATTGCATTGATATATAAATAAATATCTATGTACAAATTAACAAACTTACTTGCAATAATTGAGGAATAAAAAAAAGATTGCATTGAAACACTATTTAAATACCCAGCTTCAATTCAACTTGAATTTTCCAGCTCCAAATAATTGATAAACATTGGATGGATATACTGCCATTAATTTGCCATTTAGCTTAATTTGTGACATTAGCAGGAACTTCTGGTTTATCTAGCCATTATTCAATGTAATATTCATAATTTAAAAACTATCCTTTTTCTAGCAGTTCTAGTTGACATTTAAGAATGGTGCAGCACGACTGTAATATTTGTCTCTTTATTGCTTTCTGACTTCATAAAAAAACATAAATCTTGTAACATACAGAAATATAGTTTGGAATACCTGTTTTGTTGTCTAAGAGGGTCTGGAAGTCCGTAGTTCTCTCAATTTTCGGTCTCCTGTAGCCAGTTTTGGCTCTTCACCATCTTCAGTGGCTGTCTGCCAATGCAAGTGAGCCACTCCAGCACATGGGATGCTTGAGGGGCATCCTGTCAGCGCGGTCAATTCACTTGTACAGTATAACCCCACTAACATCCCATGTTCCAGAGTGACACACCAGCATACTGACACAGCTACTGAAGATGGCAAGCAGCTGAAACCGGTTTAGCAAAAGACCAAACCAGCGAGAGAAGACAAAAGATCGAGGGAACTATGGTGTACAGAAATATGACCCATTACTTACCTCTTTTCAAATCAAAATGAACATACAAAATCAATTATTTATACAATTATACTCCTATTAAGTCATTCATGCAAACATTATAATGTTGAATTTAATAAATAGATCAAATTTATAAACTAATTTTTATATTCAATAAATATTCTGATAAAATTAAAAAAATCATTATGCATTAATTATGCAGGACAATTATAAATTACAAATGTAAAATTGAAATGTAATAATTATATTAAAATTCTAATTGGCTCAAAAATATTTTACCAATCAAAGTTATAGCAACAACAAAAGTTAAAACTTTGCTCACATATCAAACGAACTATGAATAAAACAAAGAAAACTCAAAATCAATACAAAATTATGAATTAAATTAATGAAATCAGTATGAACTTTGAACCAATAATTAATTTAATTATTCAATATTACATGATTCACACAAACACACAAATATAAGTGATCATTAAATGATATAGCGATACCTTCAGAATAGCCTATCACATGTTCACTCACACTCACACACACATTTGTGTATACAGTTAAAAACAAGATTTTTTCTTGAAATATAATTAAAGAATTATTAATTTGTTCAGTATCAATTTTGTACTGTATTTATACATGAGAAACTCAAAATATAGGGCTTATTTGTAACCCTTTACTGCTTAAATACACTAGTGCGCATGTTATATATATATATATATATATATATACGCACACATTAAAAGTCCCATTGGGAAATCATTGCTAGCCATCTTGACAAAGCTAACTTTTGTGAGTATATAAAATGAATGAATTAACTAAATGAATTCTAACTAAATACACTGGATAAATAACTGAAGAACACCTGACTCATGCAATATCACAGACAAATATTCAGATCTCATTAAAAACCAGATATTACATTTTAGTAATGACATAAAATGGTTTACACTATTCTTTATTTTTTAATATTAAAATATGTGACATTATTTGCAATACGAGGGCATAGAGATAAACTTAAGTACATTTATTGAGGACAATAATAAAAAGTAATTATGAAGACATATGTATTATCTTTATGTGAAACATCATAAATAATAAAAAAGAAATATTAAATATCTGAACTGTATAATAGGAAATAATCATCTGAAATTACTATTATACCTTCAATAAGTACTATTTAACTGATGAATATGTTTAAGCTATATTACATATTATTACTTTCCTCAACAAATACATTTTTATCATTAATGCCTTTAACTTAACTTACATGGTGTTTCTAAATTTTCACGCAGTATAGTATTAAATGTGTTAGAATTAAAGCTCCAAAAATAAATCAAAAATTGTATTTTCACACATATGATTGTGAATTGGATACACTCATTCAAATGTAGCAATTAGTACAAATGTATAATTCTCACATAATGAATTGCGAACAAACAACAGACATTTATAATATGATTGATTTGATTGTACACTTATTATCTGATCAATGAACCAGATCGATATCTCATTCCAAAATAGTACTACTATGTTTAATATAATTAATTACTTATCATTTACAAAAAGTACAATACTGAAACCTTTTTAACCTTACTACTTTTACATTCAATATTTACTAAGTAGCCTTGTATGGATTATAATGAGGTAACAAATGAAAAATGACACAAAATTAGAAATATTTAGAAATGTTAAGAGATTCTTAATTTATTTTTATTGAAATGAAACATGCAACACATATGAATTGATTGTAAATATACAAAATATATACAAGGGGATTAGATACATTAAATTACAAAAATTTAATCTGAAACTAAATATTTTGCAAGAAAACTAGTTACAAGAACTAAATAACCTACAGTAGACATACGAAGTAATTATATATTATACACTAATAAAAATAAAGTACCCATCAATTCAATAAAAATTAAGTATAAGGGAACAAAAACCAAACTTAATCCTAAACAACTTTTCAGTTGTTAAAATAAAGTGTTCCATGGCAGTTAAGGGCACACCATACCTACCAAATCCCCGATACCCTTTCAAAATGTGTTTGAAGATAAAATTGATAAAAAAGAATTATATACATTATATGCAGGACTTTCTATTAATTTCTATTCTATTACTTTAATTTTACAATTGTAAGAGGCACTAGCAGACAGTGTGAATCAATGAGAATAATGAATAATATAACGTAATATAAAATCTGACTTCTAGATTTGGAGGTATCAGGGCACACCAAGAAAACATCTACTATTCACAACCAAAGTCAAAGGATATATTCATTTCTGTAAGGCAAATAAACGATATACTCCAAAGAGCTGCATGATGTTACTTTGTCAGTTATTAACCTCAGTCAAAATGAATAAGGTGCACATGTTCCTATAATAGCATATTTGCAGGAATAAAGAATCTAGGGAAGGTATAGTTATTTTATTTATTCAAACACTACCTAAATCCAACAAAATCAACAAATATATTTTTATAGAATAAGTTTAATTTAAAATAAAGATTGCCTTGTGAAACCTAACATCGCAGTAATTTGAATAAGAAACTCCAAAAAACATTTTACTCAAATTTGTACCATTATAAAATGCACTCTTTTAAGTACTTAGAATTTTGAGTGAGTTAAATGTTTGTGCTCACGAAATATGTTAATCTTTTTGACTTTGGCAAAACTTTTAATGTTATGATGCTGGTATGGACGGTTCTCTGAAATTAACTGGTGTCAAAAATGATAATGTCTGGAGACTGTTACATGTGATAAAAAAATATAAGATGAATGTTTATCACAGAAGTATAAAAATCATGATGAAGGCAAGCATTCGGTAATTCATGTATTAAGAAATTAAAAAAATAATGTCAAATGAATTTAAACAGACATTTCTACAAAATGTAATTTAAGTAACAGCAAAAAGGTAAAAATGGACATGAACCATAACCATAATTATCAATAGACTGAAGGAAGATCAATACAGACATAACAATGAAGGTATTCATAAATAATTATAAAGAGCTGAAACATGTGGCTTTTACAAAGTGCATTAAAAGTCATTAAGAAACTTTAAATAATTTAGAGGACAAAAGTTCAAGGATATTGAATCCTCAATTGGAGTATTTTAAAAAAGTTCTGTAACAATTTTGCCATGATTTAAAAAAGGGCCAAAAAAATTATACCAAAATATAAATCAGATTGGTATTCACCTAATGAACATTAAATTGAGATTATATTTATTAAATGTTCAGCCTTAATGGAAAACAAAAGTTAATCACTGTTTAAAAAAAATTACTTCAAGTAAATACCTATCCTCCCTGTGGAGAATAAAAACTAATATATTTCTTAAATAAATATTTTTAGGAAGTCTTCAACTTATTATATACATTAACAACTATTAAATTGGAGATATTTCTGATTTTTTAAAAATTCTTTATGAAATTAAAAATTAAATGGTATTTACTACTGCAGATTATGACAGATCAAATCTATGTACCTCCATGTGGGTGAGGGTGTGTGTGTGTATATTAGTATGTATGTGTCTATGAATATGTTTACACAAAAAACATAACACACACTTTGTTAATACACAACCAAGGATTTCCAATAGGTAAAAATTAAAAGATACATGATAGTAGTATTCAAATAATTTCAATTAAGTTTCGCAATAATTTTACATTTGAAAAGACATAACCATGATGTTTCAAATTTTATAAAAAAAGGCAAATACTTTAGTATTGCATAATAATTAAATTTTATTTTCAATTTTTAAGGGCATTGAGAGAGAGACCCTTTTGGTACAAACTCAGCTGCATTAGGGTTCAACTTGCTCTGAAATCATAAATACACACATTTCACATAAAAAGCTCGTGCAATTTCTTTCCTGGCCAGGATGGAAAGGTTTGGATGCTTGATGTTCCAGGGCATGACCAGTGATAAATGAATTTAGGACTATATTCTGTTTGTCATGCGTTTCTGACCATTGTAGGGAGTAACAACATAAAAAGAAAATTAATATTTTTCAATCTTCAACCAAGTTTCTAGATTAGAATTTCTAGATTAGAGTTTCTAGATTGGTGATTAGAATTGGTCTTCAGAGAAAGATAGCAATCCTGTGGGTTGAACCACCCAAGCTGAATTACTAAGCAGTATCAATGAATACATTTCTACAGTGAAGTTTCACACAAAGTAAGAATTGAGGATTCTACAACATGAAAACCCTAATGGAATGATAAACCAGTAGGAAAGTAAATAGTGCTATGGATGGATTCCTTCAGATGAAGTTTATAAATAAATGTTTATTAAGTAGTTTCTAAAAGGAAAAACACCTGTATATGTGACAGGCTTAATTTAATGATTAGGAATGATTTTTGTGTATTAAAACTCTGGGAAGAGTGGAAATAGGTTATACAGAGAATAGTGGAAATTAAGATATGGAAAGTGCTACTATTAATTTAAAAATAGAAAGATTTCAGATCTATTCATAATTACATCTAGAGTCATCCCAATGGAAAGTGGTTGACATAATTCTAAAAGAGTAATGAATTAACAGAATTATCAGATTTATTCTGAAATTTGGGAGAAATCTGGTTATGCTAAACAAATTAAACAAATGTGGCAAGCAGAAATTTAGAGTTATAGCAGTAAAGCTGATTATAAAAATAATAAAACTTCTAAAGCAAGAGCATTTGTATGAGTAAAAGTGTTTTTTATACTCAGTAAAATTAAACACATATTGCATATTTTATGGCAACCACTTTATAAATAACTTTATTTATTTTTTGTAAGTGCATTTCATTATATGGTAGGAATTCATAATCACCTTCTCTACAATTTCAGTTTGATCTTGAATAGACAGCTTTCCAACAGACTGGCACATAGTATCTTGGCTGAAAATATACCCCATCATTAATATCTAAACAGGTTTTAACACATTTTACAAGGGGTGCATAATAGTTAAAATTGCACCCCTAAAAATAAATAACAAGAACAAAATTTACAGAATGCATAAAAAATAAAGTAAATGTGCAATAATCTTCCCTAGCTATTGATTGAAGATATTGTCATTTACTGAGTTGAACTACTTCTAATAAAATTCCAATAGCCAACCATTCATGGAAAATTAAATACTAACATATCTACTAAATAACATTCCTGGATATGAAGAGAACATTAATATGATTTATAAATGCTAATTAAATAATGGCCTCACATTTCTTGATTTTCGTTTATCTTTGATTTCCGATCATTCTCCTCCTTTTCATCTTCTAACATGGCCTGCATACACTCTTCCATTAAAGCCTCCTCCTCCAGCTGCTTCAAAACCTAATAGCAACATAATACGTATATGAAAATTAACTATTACATAAGAAAATAATGTACAGTTCTGGCATAACGGAAGAGGGAGATATTCTGTGGGAACAGAATATTCATGTTAATTTCATGCTACTTTGGTATTCATCAGGCATTGCTTTATATTTCCCTTTGTCACCAATATGAAACAATAAGTTTAAACTTCAGTCAAAGTAGTACTGATAGAATTATCACACTTTGACTTTGAAGCCAGATAAAATGGTCTTTTACTGATCCAAAAAGTTACACGACTAAGAAACTAAAAGGAAAAATGTGTAAGGTCTTAGTTCTTGTAAATAGGACTACTACTTCCCACAAGGGGTATTGTAAATAAGAACACACCACTACATTAACAATGGTTGTTTAGAAATAATGCCACCATTACACCTACATTAAGATTCAAATTTGACCCACGTAATGCTTAGGTACATACTTAGGAAAAAAATATTTCAAATAGCATAAATTCAGTTATAAAACGATTAACAAAGTTAAAATATAAAGTAAAAATGAAAGTTTATAGAAAATGGCCATGTATTACATAATCATTTAATACACAATTGTAAAATTAATTCTAAGTAAATTTCATCATTTGATAATACTAACTGAATGAAACTGCTTGATATAATGAACTGAAATTATTTATGACAGCTGAGCTAAAAAAAAGTTATGAAAATTGAATTCACCATAGCAAGAAGAAAGGAATACTTTATAACACTGATTTAATACTTTCAGATAAAGGTAAACAAATTCTGATTGATCGGCATGAAACAAAACTAGTAAGTATTCGGCATTTTTGGAATCAGGTAAAACAACTATACACAAATAACTATGCTCACAATTGCATCTTTACAATTTCCCTTTTGCCATTACAAACAAATTGTCGTGAATAAAACATTTGTATTGGTTTAGTAAGAATAAAATGACAAATAGAAATTCTAAAATAATTGTAACGAACCTCCTTATCAAACTCTTCCTCATTTTCCATCCACATGTACTCAGAGAAGTCACCGGTCGAGTCGTTAACTTGCTCATTTTCATCTTGGTCACCATTATCGGATAAATCAACTTCCTGATTAAAGACATCATCACTGGGATGCGGTATAACTTTCATCTTCATAACTGAAATAACAACATCATACACCTAATATATGTGCGTATAAATATATAAATATATATATATATATGTATGTATATATGCATGCATGTATATACACACATATATGTGTGTATGTAGATATATATGTACACATAGATACATAAAACACACACACACACACACACACACACACACACACACACACACACACACACACACACACACACACTGCTTCACTAGGTTATTACCTAGTAAAATTACTGTTTACTTAAATAATAGTCCTTGCGTACTAAAAACTATTTCAAGAACAAACGATTGTCAATAAATAATCTACAATAATCACTGCAATACAAATGACTGGATAAATCTTGTAAGCTCTGCATATAAGCCACGACTGGGCCATATGCAAAGTATTTTAGGCATGAAGGAATTATATATAAAACAAATGAATACTTTAATACGAATGAATAAAACAAATAATGATACCAATAAATGCTTACTTCGGTCAAATAACTGCAAAAAATTATGGCCAAATCTCACAGGCAGCACCTCGAAAACAGTAAAAACAGAAGAAGGAAACCAGTGTTGCCACACACGCTCTCGGACAACAGCAAGTGATATAATGATTTATGGTCAAAGATTCGGAATTTCAGAAAATTATTATTTTTGCTCAGAAAATGTAATTCTTATTATATGCAATTATTTTATTTTATTATAGAATTTATAAATAAAGTTTAATCAATTGTTTCTGCGAAAAATAGTTTTCACTTCGAGGCACATTAGGTCAGAGAACATGTTTGCAAGAATTACCTTGGTAGAAATTAACAAAATATAATGTATTAGCAGTCGTGGCTAGTTATAATAAATGTCCAGTAAACGTATCAATACTTTTTTCCCAATTGCAGCTTTCATTCTACATCCCGAGAATATTTTAATACGATTGATAACCTAATTTCATTGTACTATCAAGGTACACGCTACATTAAATGTAAAAACACGTACATTTTGAAAATAAAAAAATTCTCTGCTGCTGCACCTGTTTGCTTGCCATAATCTGGCTCTTATTAGCTCTTAACTTCTAAGTTTGCTTACTTGAATGATAGTGTTATCTAATTTGATCCTTTTGACCTTGATAGAATTATTTGAGGTAGTAAAATTAAAATATTTAATACATATAATGTAATATATATTACTTTATTACATGATAATATTGAATAGTTTCATACAATACAAAATATTTTTAAGGTGTTAGAAAACATGGAAAAATATTTGCACAATGTGAATAATAAATTTACATTAAGGCAGTGCATAGCCATTCAGACAGAACAACATGAACTATTAATTAAGGGGGACAGTAGAGTCCAATTATTAATACAGAATATTGAAGAAATATACTCCACATTATTACACTAAATCAAAGATAATTAGTGTCCCCCTTTTCAACAAGAGAAAAAAAAGCAATGATGGTAGAATGTTTAAAAGGTATGTAATATCACTAAAATGTTATTACCTCCCTGATAATTAAAGGCACAACATTAGAGCATATGAAATTACTTGTGCTGAACATACAGCTCAAAACAAAATAATTAAATTTGAACAAAAGTGACAGCTGCCTTGCACATTTATTTTGTAGTGATATTTACAAAGGAAGCAATTAACTTGCTCACATCTTATTAATGCTTTACATCTCATAAATATAACAGTCTTTTAATTATTTGTGTACATTTTTAAGGCAAAATACACATACATATAAAAAGTGCATTTACACTATTGACTGCCGTATTACATAAATTGAAATAAATTATATTTTATTAACATCTCAATAATTAGTATACAGATTTACAACCTAAAATATATAATTTAGACTTTATCTGCAATGTTTTTTTTAGTAAGGCAGTCAACATGGTTAAATCCATAGAAAATTGCATTAAAATAACAATATCTTTTGTACTTCAAAAAAATTGTTTGTTATGGTCATATATATTCATTCATATTATACATATATGATTTCCCAGTGAAAGGTAGAATTAAAACCCAGTTTAATCAAGTAATTTAAATATGTATACCAACTTAAAATTAAAAAGAATATTAAATCACAAAATTATGGCTTAGTCAGCTACACTTGTTACTCACAGTAAATATTATGCCTTCAAAAGAACACTAGGAAAATTAGTAATATGATGCCTATAATAAAAAAATAAATATTATATATCACACAATTTATAACACACAGTTGATATAAAATTAATAAACCAATATTGTACACTTTATTATTTTTAAGATAGCAAACTTTTTTAGAACAATTATACACAAAATATATATGTAATGAAATTTATATTATTGCACAATATAATCTTTATAACTTCTCATAGACTTTAACTGTTTTTTTAGCTGCTTTATCAGATCTGATGGTTGTATTAATAGAGATATATCTAAACCAACTGCATTAAGCCGATCACGAACTTCATTATCTTTGAAGAAAAGATTCAAAGGACGTCCATTTATTTCTGTTAATACACAAGTAGTGAGGGATATTCTGTCAAGAGTAGGTGTCCGTGGTGACATTCCTGCAAGAGCAGCTATACTACCAGGTGTAATGTCACGTATTTCAGCCGTTTTCCCTTCTTGTATTATACCCAGATCCTGTCCTTCAGATTCACGCTGTAAAGCATAAACTCTACCACAAGGTACACGCCTCACAATTAATTCAACCTACAATATAAAGATGAAAAATGTTCTACAAACATTTTTTAATTATGGTACTTATATTTATTTATCAATATATACTGTTGGTAGGATATAAAAATCGGTAGGTAATAATAAAAATAATGTGTAATTCTTATGCTGTCTTACAAACATTAAAGTAGCTTACTTCAACTTGTTAAGTTCCTATCTTTCGTGATGGTATATCACAAATAAGAAGTTTATATTATTTGAAAGGTAAACATATTATCAAGTAGTTATTAATATGACATATATTAAAATTAAACGTTGAAGTATAATTATGTTCACTCAGGATATCACACAAATGCATATTTTTAATTCAGGGAATAATGTAGAAAAGCTCAAAAAATGAATACAAAATGAATATATATACCCTTAAATGAAATTATTTACAATTATAAAATTACTGATAGTGAAATAATTGCTGATCAAAATTTCAAGACACTAAAAGATTTTTAATATACTTAAATGATAATTTTAATTCTAAATTTAGATAATAGAAAATTCATCTATGAAATTAAATTACTTATTATTATAGGGTAATGTAATCATTAATAAACTCCATAAGCCAGACATTATATTATCATATTATGTTTCTTTGGAAACTTTTTTTATTATACTAACATAAAGACTAGGAGCTCCTCTAATTAGTCTCTGAGCATCGTTTGCATTCTGCACTAATATTCCTGCCACACTTATTAACTGGTCTCCAATATGTAATGCATTATAAAGCATTGGATGATCTTTCTGCTTCCAGCCAGCTATCCTACAAATACACACACACACACACACACATAAGGAAGATTAACTACACTTTAGACGGATATTAAATAAAAACTCAATAGAAATCATTATCACTAAGCAGTTAAAACTGAATTATTTATTTGTTATTGTTTCTTATGATATTGTCAGAATCATTTTCTTTTAAACATGGTAACATAAAATGCTCATTGGTTACCAATAGGTATAGGTAGAGAATTTTGATATGAAATTGGACTACTACAAAAATTTATTTCTTAAATAGAAAGTAAGAGAAAAAATAACATGGGAAATAAGGGATTAAATGAAGATACCTACCAAACTGCATTAAAGGCATCTATTAGAGCAATTGAACCAATACAATCTTTACGACGCAACTGCAATCTCACACCTCCTGAATGTAACATTTCTTTTCGTAGTTGGAGAACTTGTTGTTCCCTTAATGTTAATCTGTGAGTTGTTTCAGAACTTACACTCTGATAATCAATAAAAGGGAAAATTCATTTTATAATTATTTCGCAAAAGTCAATCATAATAATAAATCGGACAAGCAATAATGATTACAACATATTATATTGTGTTGTTGACTAAACAGATGTACATTCATAAATAGAAGAAAAAGATAAAAAAATAAATAAAACTTGGGGTTTCTGATTTTGTATCTAGTAATATATTACTTAAAGAAACAAAATACTTTACCCTAGGAAATGGTTGAGGAGGTGGCTGAAGAGTGGCATTTCGGGTTTGACTTCGCCTCTCACTTATGTCCCTATCACTCAATACATTCCTAACTCTCTCATGAGAATCTGCCTGATGATTTGATGCACTACTTTCTCCAATTCTACTTCTTTCACCAGTAATGCGTATTTTACTTCGACCGCCTGACATCTAAGGTTGATGCAAAATAATGTGTTTTTCAGTACAAAAGGTCTGATGATGATGACTAGCTGTCATAAAACAGTTTAAGATATTATTACAATTTATGGTATTTCTTTGGGGGACTGCAAATCACTCTGGCACACTTCTGTTTCCATTCACTCATCTGGTCAGTAATATAGTGAAGAAATCATTCACATGGTCTTCCACTGAAGCATCCTGTTAGCATTCCTGCTGTCTGCACTAGGATATACCTTCAAGATTAAACATATGAACAGTGCAGTGACAGTACTCACAGAATGCTTCACTAGGACATGTACCCATATTGAAGATGTTGAAAAAGCAAAGCTAGTCTAGCTTAAAACCAAAATGATGAATGAACAGAGGAAATTGAAACAGTGATGATATATAACTTCACAGCTAAAAGATTTAAGTAGTCAATGACTTAAAACAATTGAACAATATTTATTATACAGCCGTATAATATTATTATTACAGTGTTTCTTAATATTTTAACTGAAGGCTATAATTTTATATTAATTATTATAACTTATATATCACCTTTTTCAGAGATAAAAGTTATTTTAGTCCAAAGTCAGTATTAATTTCTACTTTTGCAAATAAAATCATAATCATATCACATCAATAAAAAGTCATTGTGCCCCTATATGCATTATTTACAATTACCAAAATCTGAGTTCGTTTATACTTAGTAAAATATAAAAATATGAAATTTTAAATTTTAGTATAAATATATACTGACGTGGAGCCTGCAATTGACAGGTGATGTTGGTGTGCTTGTCAAGTAAACATGTTCATATAAGGAATCCTCATTGTGATCAGTAACTGGTGTATCTGAAGTATTTTCTGGACAATAAGCACTTGGAGCTGGAGACACAGTAGGAACTACTGTAACCAAACTTGAATTGTCTGAAATTACTGTGGATACAGAATTTACACGTCTCCTTTGGATAGATGCTCTAGGAAGTAATGGAGTAACAGGTGGGGTATAAAATTCTTCTTCAGCTTCAAGAGATGTACCAATGAAGCTAAAATCAAAAACGTTGTTGCCAGTAGAGGAGTGAACTGGCTCCGAGCTTACTTCTATCACAGTTACATTTTCTCTCTGTCCTACAACAGAGTTAGTTTGACTAACAGTAGAATGACTCCTGAAATAATAATACACCCATCATTATGATTTTTAAAAATTCAGAATACAACTATAAACTATATAGGGAAATTTTACAAAAAATTTACAATTGCCAATAGTTTCAAACAAGATTCATGTGGTAACTCACACTCTAACTTTTTTTTTATTGCACAATCAACACTCTTATGTCATAGTATACGTGCAATTGATTTAAGTATTGTCCTGAAATGGTTCTCATGATGAAGAAATCACCCACTAGTGACACTTTCCTGACTAGTTATTTTAAACAGAGAAGATCTCTGGGCCAATGGTGTTTAAGCCACCGAGTTGGGGCTTTTGTTAGGTTGGGGATTCATTTTACCAGGGTGAATTCTATAGGATTAGAAAATAGGCAGTTTATAGGATACTATTAAAGAGGTAAGTTAAGAATATTGTGGCTTGCCTCGGAAGGTGATGTAGTACTTTTGATGTTATTAGGCTAGAGCCAGGAGCTTTGCTTGCTGGGAGTTCCTGGATTAGGTATGAGACCTACGAGGGTAGGATAGCCTTAGGAGGAAGGGAGAGAAAGTGATGATGAGAGCAAATCTAGAATTGGATTGGTGTGTTCTGGGTTGCTTATATCAGGACTCGCCACTATAGACATAAATAATTTTAACAATTTGAAATTATGCGTAACATAACAATAAATTTCTCAAGGAAAAAAATTCTGATAAACTTCACACCAAAAATTTGTAAAAAACTCTAATGATGTGATATACAACTGACAACCTTGAGTAACATGGAAACTCGGAAGGTAATGAAGTTGAAACTGTTAATGATACAACATTATTTGTACCAGAAGATGTAGAACTTTCTTCTTGAACACTTGTGGCTCCAAAATGCCCTTCACGTGGTACAACACCTAAAAATTATATGTGAAATAAATAATTTAATAAAAGCAATTCCTTCAACATACCAGATGAAACATTTCATTTTATAATAAATAAGTTTTAGTTTAATTTTATTTACATAAAGTTATTTGATAAGTACATTGATTTTTAAATATTACTTTCACTTGCTTTTGTTAAAAGTTCACATAATTTACAAACTAACATTTTTATCATAATACAAATATCTCCTATTCAAAAAATAAATTATAAATGCCAATTACTGTTTCTTACAATAATATAATTATAATATTAGAATACCTGAAGAAAAATCAGTTTCAATTGTCTGCAATATCTCTACACCAGGAACATGGGATGTTGATCCAATAGGAGGTAGGGGTAGAGGTGAATTTGGATCCCGGGTAGGTAACAAAGGTGGGCGTGCTTCAGGATTCTTACTATATATATTTTCCTTTGGTGACAAAACGTGCATTTCACGTAACTTACAACATAATGTGTCAACCCAATCTATCATCATGTCCCTGAAACAAAACTTTTAATTGATTTAAAAATAATTTTGCTAATTTACTTCAATTTTTATAATGCTATTTATAATTTATACACATCGGCAAATGTTGAAGAAACATCAAGGTAGACTGGATTTGATTTATTTAAATATTATCCATTAACATTGAAATGGATAATATTTCTTTCTATATTTTAGTGTGATCTAGCAAACAACTCATGTTCTAGCAAATAATTATTAGATATTTATCTTCAAAATCTTTTTATCTTGAAATGTCTATGCAGAAAAAGTATTTTTAGCTTTAGAATATAAGTAAAATCAACACAAAGAACTACATTTACTACATACTTACTGCACCAGTTGTAACATACAATGAAACTATAATTAGATATTAATCATTTATTGGAAACAGGACAAGTTCGGATAAGTATCAGCTAGTAGAATGTTATGAACTAACCAAGATGAGGCTGTAAGTCTAATGACATCTGATGGAAGAGTGATAACAAATTCAAATTCATCATCCTGGGGACGAATAGTAGGCGATATATGTAATGTACCTCCCAGGGAAACGGAACTTTCAGGCCTGTGAGCAGCTGCTAAATTTTGATCAGCATACAGCTCCAGGAATGGCTCAGTGTCATCATGAACACAAAAGACTGTCCAAACGCGTTCACCTTTCTGAAAATGTTTGGACTTGATTATGAAATAATAATGACCAAATAATATTCTAATACTGTATTAATAATATGTAATTACTAATACTAAAGTATTACGGTAAATTTGAAACATGAATTAGTCCTCCTACATTCTAATAATACTTAATGTAGAATTAATTAAATTGCAATTGTTTACTATAATTCGTGTGTATAAGAAATGATATTCTATAAATTATCAAACATTAGGTCAACATTACTAAACAAATAATGTAACAAAATGACAAATACCTTTAAATTGTTTCCTGATTTCTTATCACTAACTGGTAATTTCCTTAACCAAGCAGTTTTATGAATTTCTCGAAACAAAACACTGCTATGAGAAGCCATCATTCCAAAAGTAAATATTTATTTTTACGACCACCTGGACATAAGATATATTTTTAAAGTAGATATTTTTAAAAAATGAATAAATTAAATACACAGATTAATAATCTAATCATGTTGATGAATAGGTTAAGAAACAAAACTTGCATTTAAAAAAATAAATAAAAGCAATAAGATCTTAATTCACTAATGATTATTAATAACAAAGAGAACTAATGGAAATATACTAGAAAGTTCAATTAACAAATGCATTTATAGTAAAATGTGATCTTATGTTCTCATAAAATGAACTGAAGGTGAATAGGTGTGCTTTTGTTGCGCACAATCCCTAAAGCTGCTTTGTATGCCATTGGAAACTTTTCATATGTACAGGGATGTTTTTTTAATGACCATTTAATAAACAATGCAACATATTTAGTGTAGTTATTTTATCTAAATAAAAAGCTAAATTATGATGTAATAATGTAAAAAAAAATTAAAGAAACAATACTTCAAATAATATAATACCTTAATAAAATATAAGTTACAATCATCAAGTAGTTTTTATCTAATAATTCACATTTAAAAAAGTATTTGAACACATCTTGAGGAAAGATCTGTAAGTACAGTATACAACTAACTTTCTCATTATGTCATAAGGTGCAGTATAATACCATATTTTCCAGTGATCCAAGTGAAATGTAAACATACATATCCAATATATTAAACTCAATGTGATAGTAAATTACTACAAGAAAAAAGAATATTAACCTACATTTAAAGCACATTTACTATAAAATGCATTAACAAAACAAAGCCACTATTAAATGATTTGAGATTTCTGTAAAATCAATTTTCAGGTTAATTTTAGGATAGAAGGTTAGAATTAATGTGTGTGTAACCATCTTATCAACAGTTAGAAAAGGTAAATAATGCGAAAGCGTAGAAATGTGATATTATATCGTTTGAAAATTTTATCTTTCCTGCAATTAAGCACATTACAAACAGCTGTGAAATGCTCTGCCAAGGGTTATTCTAAATTACACAAAACAACAAAATGTTAAAAAATGATAACATCCTGAATGGTGTTAACACAACAATTATTTTTAACGGTCTATATTTATTACCTTCAAGGATAACATCACAGCTACAGATAGAAATTACAATATTTGATAGCAAAACATTACAACACTAACAAAACTCAGTTGAATATCACAGTGCATTTACTGATGACCAATGTTGCCACTTTAGAAATTCAAAAAGAATCTGTTTTAGCTGAATACAATTATTCAAGATTAATTATCGCATTATACATTCTAAAATTATTAATTGAGCAATAATCTACAAAAAATAATTAATTTGTTATCAAAATATAGTTTTGAAGACATATTTATTATCAGTTGTCCTGAATACTGAACAAGTTATTTCTAAACGTTTTATATACGTATAAAGTAGTATTCAGTGTGTTGGTTCGAGTGTTTCGATAATTTTTGATATCTTGGACTCATTTTAATTACATATAAATTCAGGACTTATTATGGCGTAAACCGTAATCTATTTCTTATAGCGTAAACCGTTATTTATAACTTTGTTTTTATTTAAGTTTTTATCTTCTATAATTAGTACTAACAAAAGGGAGCATTACACCTTGCATTTATGCCCAGCCAATATCTGTCGTAATTAACTATATTAAATGGGAAATTACCACGAACTGATAATGTAGACATTGTTTTGGTTCATGTTTACAAATCCTTTTTATTGAATTTTTTGTCTCAATATCCTGACAGCAAATAATATTGAATGAAAAGTAAACATGATTTTAAATAGCTATATATTTCAACAATTTTGATGACTGTGGGTGGGGGTTGTTTGTGTTTCCTTGGAGAATCCAATTAGTAAAACACATTTGAATGATGGTTGTCTAGAAACAGCAGGGAGTTCTAGATATGGCATGATGGTTCACTTCTACATCTCATATAACTGCTAATTATTAAAGCTCATGAACTAATTCAACAGCCAATGCCAATCAATAGTGGAAGCAGCAATGTATGTACAGTAAAATTAATTAATTTTATTAATATTGTATTATTTTAGATGTTAAAAATTTAGTATTAATTCAAAATTAAATACCCGTATTTAATATATTTTATGTTTGAATTAGTGCTATATGGTCCATACACATTTTTATGATGTGAGGAATGATATAAGTTTTTATGTCAATGAGGAAAAGAAAACTTATTGAGACCTCTAAATGATTTCATAATTAAACAAAACGAATGAATAATGTATTACATTTATAATATGCTATAGTACATAAGTTTGAAATGTACTTTGGATTTCCTGGTGATAAAATGATTATTTTTTATTACATTGAGAAAATTATTTTATTGCTTTAATGTAAAAAAAGTTTATGCTACATATTAATTTATTTTAACAAACATTTCTGAGAAAAGATTTGCATTATCTTTGTTTAATAAATGATGTTGATTATCTATGCAACTGGGTTCAATGTAAAAATCTTATTACTTGTTTAATTAGGAAAAGAAAGGGTTTACATCTGTAGCTAATAAACAAAATAATGCAGATGCAAATAGTAGTAGCAAATCAGGCAAACAGTTTCTTACCATTTCACCTGTATTACCATGTCTCCCTGCCATCCCAAAAGACACAAATTGCAACATCGTTCTCATTCAACATTGAGGTGAGTTTATGAAATACTGGTCAAAGATTTGTTTTAGAAAAGACACATTTATTAGCTTTCCTTAATTTAAATTATGATTTTTCTTACTGGACATTGACAAGTGCACATTTAATACCATTATGTTAGAACATAAAAATGTTTTTCTTTGTAATTACTGTAGTCACTACAGGTACAACTTTATAAATTGTTATTTATTATTTCCAGATTGAATAATTTATTTTGCTACTTTTATTTTATAAAATTCTAAATTCCAATTTATCTATGTTTCACTTCATTTTATTAAGTTACTATGCATAGTTTAAAATATGAGCATAAACTTGTTTTCTTCACTGTAAATTTTAAAAAAGCACCATTAATATAAGTTAGATGTATGTTTATAGTGTTGGAGATGCAGACATGTTGCCCTGTTCAAGTGTAAATTTGCAAGTAACAGAAGATGGAATAATACAAGTAAATAGATCACAAAAAGAAAGGGAAAAGTATCCTGACAGGCTGCATTTAGATCGGTAAAATAAATTAAACACTAATAACATCAAATTGCTTCAATTAGTCATTGGAGATAATTTTTGTGTTAACAGTTACTGTATTGCTATATTTGAATTAATGTGCTTTAAAATTATATTTATTATTGAGCTAATGCAGTTACTACACATCAGTACCTTTATTTAATAAAAGACAACAATATAAGATTAATACATATATTGCTTATATTCATATATCATTATGATCAATATTTTCCATGTCTTAGATGTCCTTGATCAATGTCATTATAAACAATAATTTACTGGTAAATCATTTTTCAGCCGAGGATTAACATCAATACCTCAATTAGTTGATGAAGGACAAATTAGATTTTTGTCCCTTCAGCATAACCAACTTATAAGGATAGATAACATATCTTCATTACAATTAAATCATCTAGTGTTTTTGGATCTATATGACAACCAACTTGAAAACATGAATGGAATAAGTGAATTGACTAATTTAAGAGTTTTACTAATGGGAAAAAACAGGTAAATTTTTGTTTCATTAACACCAGGAAAAGATTGAACAAATCAAATAAAAATTACTTTAAAATTGATCATTGTATTATCCAACAATTTATCCCTTAATGCAGTCATTATTGATTTATTATGTTATAGATAAGTCACACAATTAATTAGTTATTATTTCAAATAATATTCATTCACATTTTTATCTTCAAGGATTAGACGAATTGAAGGTTTGAGCACTTTATTGAAGTTGGAAGTAATGGATTTACATGGAAATCAAGTTTCTGAAATTAACGGACTGACTGCACTCCGAGAACTGAAAGTCCTCAATTTGGCGAGTAATTTAATAAGAGTTCTTAGAAGTAATGACTTAAAAGGACTACAATCACTTCAAGAACTGAACCTAAGAAAAAATAAGATCAGAAGCATTATGTGTTTTAAAGATACTGCTCAATTGGTCAAACTTTACCTTAGTAATAATGATATACAAAGGTAAGGTAAACGTAATACTGTGTTATTAATAATATATATTATTATATTTATCTGTAAAATATAATGAATATAAATGTATTATAGTCCTTCTTTTGGATATAATTTATAATTGTTAAGATAAATTACTTAGATTTATATCATTGTTAATGTATTGATAGTTAATATATGAAACATTAGCAAAAACTTTGATAATGAAAACAGTAATAACTGATATTTGGAGCATCAGTATTATACTGTAGTATAATCAGTATCATTATACTGGAGTTTCAGCTTAAAACTCCTTTATTTGTAATACACAAGAGCTGTAGGCATTACTTTCAATATTCTTATATATAATTGACTGATTTGCAACTTGAAAGGGTGGAACCCTTTGGAACGTGTGTCTAAAGTACCCTCTGATTTTGTTCTTTTATTGAATTTTAAGTTTTTTGCTGTAACTTTGGCACAAAAGGAATAATCTTGACCACAAGTGAAAAAAAGATCAGCATTGGGCATTTAAGCATTAAAAGATATAGAAATCGCTGAATGGTAATCTTTAAAGAAAATTATAATGAGTTTAATTAGTGCTTTGATTAATTATATAAACTTCTTACAATTATAGTCATTTTTATCATAATCAAGGACAGGTTTTCCAAAAGGCAAGAGTATGTTATTATTTTCCTCAAGGATTCAAAAACAATTTTTATTTACAAAACCTGTTACGCCCGAATAATTTTAAGTATAACAGTCAAACTAGAAGTCATTCTCTTTTTTCCTGTTTCATTTACTTCTTGATGCATATTCACTAGTTGTAGATCAGTTACACATTTACCAATAATAAGTCTCAGTGAATAATGGTTAAGTCTTTCTTTTATGACAGAATAGAGCTCAATAGAGGCTCATACAGAAAAAGAAGCAATTCCTGTAAATGTTTGTGGGATTTATATTTTGATTCTAATTATGTATATATTTAATTGCTATTTTATGGGTATTTATTCTTTCAGATATATTTTGTTGTACTCATGTATTTTTTGTATCAGTCCCAAATTTTTGTTGGTACATAATTTGTTGGCTTACAGATTATTCAGATAGATGTTAATTCAAATGGTTTTAGAGATTTTTAATTCAATTAATTATAAACATATTTCTGTGACGCCAAGAGTGATTCAAACTCATGTCTGACATAGATAATAATCTATTTACTTAGTTTGATTCTTGGAATACACCAATTAATAATTAGAATGTTACTAATATTATACTTTCTGTACTGAAGTCTCGAGGATTTAAATAACTTGGTGTCTGCAACTTCTCTCAAGGAGCTCACTATTGATGGGAATCCTGTCTCTCTTTCAAGTGAATGTGTTTCGTATTTAGTATCTCACCTCCCATTCTTGCACCTAATTAGTAACATGCAGGTAAGTCCAAGTCCAAAATATTAAATTACAGATTCCTACAGATTAATTACGGATTTCGATTGATACATGCATTCTGGCCCACAGGCCTTTCTACATTTATGTACATGAGTATTAAGACTAAACATACTTGTATTGTGCATGTTGTTGTTATGGTCATCAGGAAAGTTGAATTCTACTGACACTGGTGCAAAGCCGAAACCGTTGCTTTAGCGACAGTTTCCGCCAAATTTAAACGTTTTCAATATATTCCACCCTGTACTAAATAATACGAAATTACTATTACAATATAGTATAAATGGTAAGCATTCTAAGATAATTATTAAGAAACAAACCAGCTAACCTTCATCCCGTTTCATTTTCATATCTACAGTGAAGCAACTTGGACCACTATTTGTTATCATCTGTCACCATCTTTTACCAACTTATAAAAAAATCTAAACCAATTGGTCGGAAAAATTTTGTTTCTAAATTTATTTTGCCGAGGTTTTTTTTAGAAAAAATAATTTTCTAGGTGACGGACCAAATGAGGAAAGCGGCTACGGCGTGGCGTACGAATAAATACGGGCCGAGCGGCGTGGCGAACCCGGAGCGAGTCGGAGATGCGGAGAGGCAAGGAGACGGCAGCGTACCGGAGACAACGAAAAAGTGCGCCGGTTCGGAGTGGGCGGAAAAAGTGAAAAACGTCTGGGAGGAAAGCAAACTGCCGTTACTGGGCACTGAATTATCCGCCGTCAGCGAAAGTGACGACAATGAGCAGTCGCGAGCAGACCCTAGCCAAACTCAGAAAACCGGCACGCTCAAAACCAGGCAAAAGCCGGCCGGTAAGTTCCCCAAGTGCTCGTCCGATTTTCCCTTAGAATTATCAAGATTTATTTCTTTCGCGAAAATACATTTCGAGGCGGTTTTAATACAGACGGCTAACCGGATCCCCACCAGTTCGGTTTCAAAATACAATTGTAAATTATTAATTCGTTCGTAAGCGATAATTTTAGTCGGTTTTCGAGGAATCTAAATAGCAATTTGTAACATCGTTTTGGTTATCTCAAATCGGGACTTTCAAATTGTGTGGTTAGATATACAAGGCGGGGCGTTAACTGTTTTACGAAGGTTTACAGGATTGAGACGATTGTATTTTGTAGGAGGTAGACGACTCGGTGGATCCACAGAATTCGATTGAGTAGACCAAGTTTGGTTTCAAAATACGTAAATTATTAATTCGTTCGTAAGTGACGGTTGCGATCTGTTGTCGAGGAGTCTAGCAATTTGAAACGTCGTTTTGGTTCTATACGTTTGAGTCCCGCATGCGGATTCCTGTGGTCTCCTCTCTCCGCTAGTACAGCACTAAATATCAAAATAATCGTTAAATACGTTAGTCGTACTGTCCGTAGGTTCAGCACTCTATACCGAAAAAATGTTGACCCCCTCGAGTCGAAAAATAAACTTATGGCTCTCCTATTCAACATTGTTAAATACCAGTTGGCAAAACCGAAAAGGTGGTAACGATTGTCTCTTATGTTCATTTGTGGGATAAATATTTTCAAGTCTCGCTGGGAAAATAAAACGTCCACTAATGCCTTTTAACACGTTGAGTGCCACGTCAGTCATCGGTGACTGACACTGAACTTTCCGTACAGGCCGCGTTATCGCCGGTGACTGACAGTGTAAAATATGATAAAAAACTAAAAAAATGTTCATTGTTTTAAGTTGTTATCTAAAATGTATTTAAAGCCCACTTAATTTTTATTTAATACGGGATTTTATTATTAATGTACTTAAACATTTTTTCAGAAAATTTTAATGGATTTTATTAAAACAGGGTAAAAACATAAAAATGGTTGTCCCTCGCAAGTATCACAAAATGTTACAACTTGTTTGGTAAAATTTCTTGCTTTTTTTTCTGCCACACTGTGCCGCATTTTCTTCATAGCACGATTTACAATATTTTCGCACTACTGAAACTCTACCAGGTTTTGTGTGCAGTTTGTGTCGTTTTCTACAGGTTGCAATACTGCTGGATGGAACGTCGGTTTCCCGGCAATTTGTACGGCCAATTTCTCGCAGAATTCCGTAATGCTAATATTAAATTTTAATATGCTAGTAGTGCGCTTCGCATTGCTGTACAACGATACCAGCGCGCTTGGCTGACGGGGATTTCCTTATAAAATCGTGTGGCACTCAACGTGTTAAGCACTATTACACCTTAGGAACACGGTTAAACTGAAACGTAACGTAGAAATGTTTACAGTTCCGAATTTCGAATTCTTACTGCAACCGAACACTCGAAAATAGAATAATTACAATTTCAGTTCTAGACATAATATGTAACTATATATTTTCGAAATACTATTTACATTAATAATTTACCCGCGATAGTTTTTGTATTTGCATCGAAGAAATTTATAAGTAATAACGAATTATTATTTTCTAAAATAGCGACATTTTATGATTTTAATGCCTTCATGCGGAGAAAGTACCACAACAGTTACTCTCTTGGGATTTTCCGACTGTCGCTGTATTACTACTTACGGGGATCTGTAATTTAAATCCGATCTTGAACAGTTGTAATACCAATCCCATCTTGTATGAACATTTCAAAATTATTCGTAGCTTATTGCAGAGATACATTTTTTACAGATAGCGATTTCTTTTTGTTGTATCGCTTTTGAACACCGTCCAGTGAACGTTGGGTTAAATCTCGGATTACTTTTTGTTGAAGGTGGAGATTATTTGATCGAAATAACCGGCAGAGCTCTCAGTGTTTACGGGCAAGGAGCGCTAAGATTCATAGACCGGCCGTGGAACCCAGTGAAAGCCGGCGATGTGACCACAGTTAAATTTAATAACGTAATTTTCAACAGCCTCGCATCCGTTCTTAACAAAGTCAAACTGAGGTTTCCGAATGCAGAACATTTTCATTTTACCGAAACAAATATTTATTGTTTAGGACAATTAAACGCTCTGTCCGATATCCAGGGCTTAACATCCTTGACTATCGAACCCGAAGGAAATCCTATATTCGAAAAACAGTGGAGGAGCTACGCGATCTACAGACTTTCGCACTGGGGTCTAAAAGTTATCAATCACCTCCAGGTGAATATTTCGAAGTATTCGCTAGTCACTCTCACTTAAGAAGATGAAATGTGGGGTTGGAACAACTGCATTGTTAAATATCCTTTTGTGTAGATCACCGAAACCGAATTGGTCAATAGCGAATCGGAATTTAGAGGTCTCAGTGAACTGGTCATCGACTGCTTACCGGATACCCTCCTGGAACCTTTGCTCGAGCGTTTGCATTTGGGACAGAGTATAAGAGATCCAAGAGAATGGTTGGAACTAGCAGAACCAGCGATACGTGCCGTTGTAGCGAAAGAAGCGTTGCAGTGGAAAAAGAACAAACAGGTTAGAACCGATCGCATATCTAAGACCGACATTAAGGACTTAAGTTCCAGAATTTATTTTTTAAATAATAATCGAATTTTGAATAATTAAATTTTTTGTAGGAGGATGCGGCTCTGAAACAGAGGGGGAAGGCGTACTTCGGTTCGATTATTGACTCCACTATCTCCGCTATTGTAAAACTTCGACTTCTGAGGGAGGAGTGGCCGGCCATCTTGCACGAGATAATTCGTGACACACTTGTCGACTACTCGCATATCGACACCTACATGAAACAGTGTATGTCCCGAATTAAATTGTAATATATCCAGACTCGTTTCGGCTTTTCGCCATCGTCGGGATTTAAAAACGATGCCACCCAAGATGGGTCATAGGTATGTATATATATATATATATATATATATATATATATATATATATATATATATATATATATATATATATCTGTCACCGCGAGCACCATTGTTCAGTTAAGAGGAATGCTCTAGACCTAAGAGTGCTCTGAATCTAAAATAAAACCAAAAACATTAGTCTAGACCAACCTTAATTCTTAGGTAGGCCGCCTAACCAGTGGCCGAATAAAGAATGGTGCCGAATCACTATTCGGCATCCCGGTAATAATCCTCAAATCCTCCCATAGCACATTTATTAAAATCAATCAAAGTTGGTAAGTTTCCACCAAATCGTAGGATTTTTATCCTAGGTATGTTTTATGCAAATGTTTAGTAATTTCAATTTTTTGTAATTATAAAGCGTACTTTATAATTATAAAGTATATTTGAAACATTTAATTGTTTGTTCAAATATTATACTACCGAAATGATGTGAATAAATCTATCTATAAATTTCATTGCAATCAGTTTTTATTGGCATTGGTACCGATTTTATGACCTGATTGATATAGGAACTGGTTACATTACCATACTTTATTATATATTGTGAACTTCCAGATAATATTTAATACGTTATTAAATAGAGTCCAGGTAATGATATGAAATAACAATAGCACTTCATTGATTTCTAATATATATATAATTAATAGATCAAATTTAAATTCATAAATTCAAGGCAGTAATATGAATGGTAGGTTGAGAAATCAATTCAATGTATGCTGACAACATACTAAATTAACATATTTTAAAATTGGAACAGTCATTACCTAGACTGTGATATCAGTCTTCTATTAAAAATAATTAACTTAATGTGCATTTGAATTGCTCATAAACGAAATTTCATTATTAGGATACTACAATTACTGGCTGTGAAAAGAATGTTCCCTAACAAAAGTTCAAATACAATATCATTATTATGGTTAATCATAATAATGTATGCCTTTAAAATTAACTTACATTTTTTTGTTTTTTAATAAACACAATATAATATTTCAGAAGTATTCCATGATTTTACATTGAATGAATTATTGATCTATTGTAATTTGATGCCTTATAATAGATTTAGAATAATGCAACAGTAATGCACTATCAGAAACATATATATTCCTACATTAAATATGACATCTGTTAATGACAGGAACAAATATGATTGTTTTATTCAACATATTTTTCCTAGTATAGTTCCTAGAACTTGTGTGCTATACCAAATTATAATAAACAACACTGCAGGTTCATACGAGTTATATACCAGTAGACCTCTAGAATTCTATGGTTTAGTACTAGACAAAATCAAATTTATCTGCCATTCTGATATAAAACAATATATATTTGCTGTAAAAAATGAACAAGCAAAGTCCATAACCAAATAGATGATGTGGCTATAGATTATTAAATATAATGTAAACAATATAAAAAATAAAATATTTACAATGATAAAATGTTTACTAAAACAAACTTATTGTTTTATGCTGCACTCCACAACCTTACAAACAAAGTGTCTTGATATGTACATATTAATGTGAAAAAATTACAACATATATCACAATTATTTTGACTTGTACTATTCAATCATGTGCTGTCACTTTAAGCATAATTTATTTCTCCTGGATAAAGTAATAAGTTAATGTAAAATAAATATACCTAAATAACACTGGGAATAACAACACATGATAACATTAAGGTACATATGCATTAAAATGTATGTAGTTCATTATTATTATTATTTGAAAGTTATTACCTATTTCAATATACAGTTTTTGTTATATATTTTTTTTAAATTATGACCATATCCTTTCTGCTGCATACCAACTGTTGATTAAAATACAGCAAGTATTGGCAGTTTAATCTAATTTGATGCAGTCATTAATGTATGAAATGTTTCATGTATTGTTTAAAGAAACATTATATATTATTATTTTGTCATCTTACTCAATTTCCATAAATAATTAAACTTTCTAGAATAATTTAAATGCAATATTGAATTTAATAAATTAAAATGAAATATGAGATAGTCTATTAATTTAAAAAAAATTTATATTATTACAGAAATTATTAGATGACAGAAACTAGCATAACTAAGTACAACAAAAATTTATAAAATATGAAATAGAATATATGATGTCATGTGGCTAGCCTTAATACTGTTTTTTTAATCTGAATGACCAATGATCTATTTTAGGATAGAATAAATTCGGAATTTAATTCGAGTAGTTATCAGATGGACTGTCTAGGAGAAAGAACAACATGAAATGTATCGGGCGGCAATGCGACACACGCCTCGAACGTTTTAACCTCGTCCGGATTGTGGGACGTAACATCGTAACTCTGGAGTAGGCACGCGATAAGAAGGAAACAGAAACCTTGGACCAATCTTTGACCGATGCACGTCCTTTTGCCTGTGCTGAATGGGATGAAATGTTCGGGTTTAACTATCTGTCCGGCGGGAGAGATGAATCGTTCGGGTTTGAATTTTTCCGGCTCGTCCCAATAGGATCCTCCGGTGTTCAGCTCGAAGTTGTTCAGAAACACGACGGTTCCTTTCGTGACATCATAACCTGGAAAATAAAAAATAGGTTATCGATTTATATAAAGAAACACTCTTTATTGTATTTATAAATCTTGGGTTATAATAGCTTCGGAGTGGAAAAAGAAGTAAGGTACTCGCACTATCTGAAGCAATCATTTAGGACTATGGTAGTATCTACCATACTGTTTTACGGTATTTGAATCATAAAAAATAATAATTATAACAATAAAATTAACTTATAACAATTTAAAATTACGGTCTAAATAACGATATTGTTTACCTGCTATCGTTGTGTCCTGGCTGGCTACGTGGGGCACGATCGGTGAAGACGATGTCCTCAAAGTTTCCAGAATGGTGGCTTCGGTATAAGGCATGTTTGTCCTGTCGAACAGGGTGATCTCTCTGTTCCCGATGACGGAATCGACTTCTTCCTGAATTTTAGCACCGATCTCGGGGTGTTTAATGACGGCCGCCAGTACCAACATGGCCAGATTGCCGATAGCCGAGTGACCACCGAGGAAATCTTCGAGTTCGAATATGATGTGTTCCCAGTCGAGTTCTGGGTCCTCCTCGAGGTGGAGTAGAAGCGCGTCGGTAAAGTCCTTCGGGGGCTTGTTCTGGTCCAGACCGGCCCGGTGCTCTTCGATGATCCTTTTCAATATGAATACTCTAATGTCTTGAGCCCAATCGGATAGCTTCTTCATGTGTGTTTTGTAGACCGGAAGGAGCCAGGGCATAAAGTCAATGGCGTAGCCCTGGTTGATCTCCCAGAATATCTCGTCGAAATATCTTATTATCTTGACGAATTCCTCGTCTCCGTAGTCGAAACGAGTGGAACACATGTAGTTGGTGAACATGTTTCCGCAAGCGGCGAGCAGTAACGGTTTCAGGTCCGTGGATTGGTTGGCGCGGCTCGACAGGGCGTTCATCAGTTCTCGAGTCTCATCCACTCCGACCCTACTCAGGTGTTCGTAATTGGGGGCGCTGAATCGCGGCGAGCAATACATTCGGGCGATGCTCCGCCGCTTCTTCTGAAGGATCGACCAGTCGCAGAGGGCCATGGCTGCAAAATTACGATTTTATGAGCGGAAAAGTCGTAAAATTCCGTAACGAGCCCTACGCGGTAATATTTCAAAAGTCGATAGAAATTATAACAAATTACGTTTAAACGTATTTTACATCTCGCGCTATATCCGTCAATCACGGGTTCGGGCGAACGGGCGTACATAACCTTGTCCGAACGCCTCGGGTCGTCTGTGTTATTTATTTACGCGACTTATTTATAACTTATATAACGGCGGCCCGAATACTCTCCGCGTCGTCTAAGCGTCCGCGATTTATCCGATTTAATTTCCAATATAGATTATGATAATGAGCCCGAGTGTTTTTATTCATTATCATCATCCGGAAATCGGAGGGCTAGAGAAAGAGAACCGGAGGACCCCGTCTGTGACGAAAAGGTGATCGAACCGCGGGCGGAAGGAGGGTCGCGGAGAAAGTGGAGGATTCGGGAGTCCGACCGGAAGAAAAGTCGGTGACCTTCGCCGTCTCGAGGGGTGACAGCGGGGAGTGGGGCCGTGACAGTGAAACACGAGTCAAGGGCACTGGACTCTCGGGCCGGCACTCACCGTTAGATCACGGTTATATAACTTCCGCCCTCCGCCACCGCCCCCCCCCTTTCGCCCCGTTACCTATCTTTCTCCTAATCGCGGCGGCTTCGCCAAACGAACCGTCCGGACCCTGCCCGAACCGGCCTTCGAGCCTCCGCTCAACCGGTCACCGATAAGAGCTATCGCCGAATTAAATTTTTTTTTCGGTGCCTATGCCCCCGAGTCCCCTCGGAGAGGCGGGTCAATACCGAGAAAGCGGTTGTCTGAAAGTGATTGTCGCGCCGAAAGCATAGAGCCGTAACCGATAAAGGGAGGTTGACGATATCGCACTCGCGAATCGACAACCCGGCGATTAACAAGGACGTTTTCGTCTATGAAATATCAGTCGCGGATTTCAATTCCGATCGGCCGAATAAGGTGTCGTCTGAAATCATCGTTCTCGGAGTATCGTTTTACGGACCGACATCAAATATCCGACGGACGTCATTTTAAGTACACGACGATCGGAAAATACGGGGAAATGATGGGAATACTCACAGTTGTTCCTGTCCCCTCCGAAGAGAGTGTGGTAGCGGAGGAAGTCCGGACGGCCCCCGAAGTGGGACCCCTTGGTGACGAGCACCTCTTTGATGAGAGGAAAGGAGTTGACGACGACGCATTTGGCGGTGCCCAGAGTGAGTGAGTAGATCTGGCCGTAGGTGCGCGACAGGTGGGTGAAGGCGGCGAAGGGGTTGGAGTGACTTGAGAGGAGGTGAAGGTTGCCGAGTAGAGGCCACGCTCTAGGTCCCGGAGGTCCTCCCTTCGAACCCCTGGCCGAACCCAGCTTGCCGAGGATAGCGACAATCGCAACTATCAGACCGACAGCTACCAACAGCATCGTTGCCGCTCGACTACGGTCTCGACCCGGGACAACCCTCCCTTAAGACGTTGCCCCCTCCAAGCAGCCCTCCCTCTCGGCCAATCCCCGTCCCCGTATCCATCCCCACCCCTACCCCTCTCCTCATCGCATCTTATCCGTCGGACACCGAAACCCCGCCGGCTCTATTCCGGACGTCCTCTTCGTCCGACTTTTCTTTTCCGTTAACACTTTACCTCGTATACCTGGGGACGGGACCACCTTTCGCACTTTCGTATCGACCAAGTTCCAAATGTAATAGTAACGGTGATACTTTCGGAACAACGTTCCTATCTTACTTTGGAAGTTGATGCGAATTGATCTGCAGAATTGAACTGCCAAACAGATCGGTTTTCCCTTCGACCCTATTCGGAAAACCGAATATTTTTTCCCGACGTTTTCGTTCGCTTCCGAAATTCTGAGGAGCGAGTCTCGCGCGCGACGATTTCCACCGGAAAAACCCACTGAGAACGCCCATAACGGGGAAGCGTTAACGGTATTTTAATGGCTCATGGTACGAACCTCGTCGTTTAATCAAAAATTTTAGTTTCCAATAACGCCATTCGGCGTTCTCAGTTTTATAATTTCCAGATTTTTTTTTATGTTATAACGTAAGAAGGAACAGCAGGTTGGTTTCCTATATAAGTATAGACGGGAGGCCCAATTCGAAAATCCGTAGGTTAAGGAAAAATAGAAGTTGGGTCAGTACCGCTCTTAACTTTAAATCTAAAAAACTGTGAAAAGTGCTTTCTCGTATTAAAAATGCCGCTGTGTTTCTCTCGTTTATTCAACGGAGCCAAATTGGGTGGGGGAATTCTTTCGGTGTAATTCGGACGCGAATTTTCTGATCGTTATTGAACGCCCAATCCGTATCCTATATCTTTTGTGATGATCGTGCGTTTGTATTTATTTGAGTCCGGGCGCTACGTTGGGAGATGCCTTATAGCTCACTCTCTGCACCTTTTTATGCGTTCTTTGCACAAAATGCAGTAGTGCGGGCGGGATTTGGGGCGGGGGGACTGGAAGGAAGGTCCCCCCCCCCGACGTTAAATTATTTAACGACACGTCGAAAACAGGATACGCCTTAAACATTATCCGGAGCGCCGTATGAAAAAGACCGATATACGCTTACGTTCTCACGTTCTTACGTGTTTCATTTAACATCAGTCGAATTAACGAGTCCCTAAATTTCGTACATACGTATTGATCAAATTTTTGTTTTGCATTGATACATCTGACCGAAGTTTATGAGTATATGCTCAGAACTACTATGGAAATATTCTGTGTGCCTAACGAAAGGTTATAATGAACTTTTTACTTCCTCATATTCTATACTAATGGGAAACATTACCTCCAATTGGAGTTTATATTCAATTGAAAAGGTATTGTCCTTTGTTCCTATATTCCCAGACTGTAAAACCGGATTAACCGAATAAATTTCAGGAAAACCCCGAACGAAGGGACTTCGGATGAGTAGAAAGATGGTATAATATAGTATTTGTTTAGTGTTCTTTTTTAATTTATCTATTATCGCTGGTATTTTCAACGGCAATGAACCCAATAAGTGGTGCTTTTACGGTCCCGGGCTCGATTCCCTGTGCTTGTAACGACCCCGGTGACTAAACATTCTATTAGTGAGGAAACCTTACCCTAAAACGAATTAGATGTTTGTTTTTTCTCATTCTGAGTTTAAGCACACTTCATGAATATCAGGCTCGATCTAAAACTGGACATAACGGTCTAGGCCAAAACTTAGGTCTTAACCTAAATTCGTAACGAAAATTGAAACGTCAGCAGTTTCGATGGTTAAAAAGACCGGCTCCAACTACTGAAAATACCGAAAATTACTGGAAGTACCGGTACACCGGTATGCATTGGTATTTTCAAAGATATATATTTAAATTATATTTCAAAGAATTATTTTTCAAACATTTAATTTTTCAAGAATTATTTTTTCATAGAATTATTTTTCAAAGAATTATTTCTCAAAGAATTCCTTATGGATGATTTATTTTTCAAAGAATTTTTTTCAATGAATTAATTTTTCTAAGAATTTTTTAAGGATTATTTTTTAAATAGTTTTTTCAAAGAATTATTATTCAAAGATTTTTTTTTCAAAGATTTATTTTTTCAATGAATTATTATGTAAAGAAATATTTTTTCAAAGAGTTCTTTTTCAAAGTACAGATTCTCGTTCGTATCGATTTACATCGAGGCCACTCAAAATATGCATATTTTATTTGGAGCATCAATGCATTTATTGTCGATTGAAAATTATTACTCCCATAGCTGCTGTTACCATATGTGAAATTTGTATAAAGAAGTTTTCCTTATAAATGAATAAAAGGGCGTGTGCCTGCCCGTTTACGTTACTTAAATTGCCAACGCTCGTGGAAACTTCTTCTGAGAGCGCAAATTTTCTCAAATGAGGAAGTTCAAGTAAGAGCTTCGTGAAACGGCACCGTTCCTCGCACAGTCAATCGATGCGTTTTAAGCAGCGTGTCTGTACAAGTAACTTACAGTTTTCCGGAAAACTTTCTCAGCTGAGGTCTTACTTACGTGTACCTTCTGTATTGGTGGCAGTTACTATATTATTATATATTAATATATATATTTTGCGTGCAAGGGGGAAAAAATCCTTAAATCAGCGAGGTTCACTCGAAGGGTTATAACAGAAAGCGGAAATGCAAAACGGGAAATACCCGAATCGGATTCCTTTCTGAGTTTTGCGTCCCAACGAGAGGATTAAATTTTTGTATATTCTATTTTTCGAATATATTTGTATTTTATCAGTCAGGTTTCGGTGTGACGCCATCGTCAATGGAACGGGGTAGCGTTGTTGGCAGTGTTACCGGCTGCTGACGACGGCGAAATGAAGGAACTCGGGAAGGAAAATGAAAGTGGAGAAAGGGAAGGATAGGAATATACCGACTTTACTGCATATACCTGGCGTAAACAGGCAGGAACGGAAAAACCTTTCAGACCATTGTATCGACAAGGTTCGAAATGCAATAACAAGAACGATACATTCGGAATATTTCATACGGATAAAATCTTGATTGGGTATCGAAGTTAATAGAAACTACCGAACTTTTAGATTGATTTTTCACAGAGTTAAATTGCCAAACACAAATTTCTAATAATTATCACGCGTTTGGGAATGCATTTATAATTTATGCTCTTTTTCATTATTTAAATTGAGGATGTTCGTCCTCTCTACCAGGCCTAGAGGTTTCAGAATGGAAGTTGGACGGTACTTCGCTAACGAAGTACTAACAACATGAAAAAAATTCATGATGATTTCATTCGTGTCAGAAACAAAGTCTACTACCACACATACAGTCCAACTTATGTTGTTTCTTAAATCTTTTTCTTCGCGAGTCCCTTCGAAGCCGTGAAAACATAAGTGAAAATAAGTGTGAAAATGTGACTTGGACTCATTATTTGAACGATTTGAACATGATTTTGTGGAAACAACATGAGTACATCTTTTGATTTATCTAGATTTAGATATTTTCTCCTGCCATTTTACGCGGAAGAACGCATTCAGTTATCATGAATCGAGGTTTCGGTGGAATTTTCAACATATACCTTTATTTAAAATGCGAAAGTTCTAATTTATAATGAAAACTTATAACAAAAATGATATTTGAGAATAACAGAACTGGTAACTCGTCCTCGTATTCCAGTAACTGGTATTCGATTGAAAATTTGAAATCAGAGAAATGTTATCGTACACTATTCAACGACTCTGGTAATTATTCATACCAACAACTGCTTTTTCATCTTAGAAACGAAGTCCGCTACCAGACACAATCGGGCTTAACGATAATTTATTGTACTCCTTTTCGCAAGTTCAACGCCTGCAAGGAGCGCCTACATAAGCATCTGCATTTCTTCAAGCCCGCCGCGAGCAAGCGGAACGATGAATGATCTCAATCTGATTTCAAACGCTGACTGTGGACCTCGACAGGATGCAATCATCAACAATGTCGGCAGTTGAACTGAAGCCAACTATAATTACTGCAGTCAAACGGCACGAGAATGAGCATCCGTGGAACAATACGCTAGCGAAATCGACAAATAACAACCGATGAAAAATCTAGGGAAATGAATAACACTAAATAATGTTAATGTGTCCGTAAATAGTGTAAGCACTAATATATATATATATATATATATATATATATATATATATAAGATAAATAAGGTAAATTATTACCTATTTATTTATAATGCATATTTATATTTAGTTAAATCGATGTCATGGAAGCCCAAATATATGAATGGAGTCAGTCTCTAGAGCTTGAAAACGACAGTTCAATAAATTGTATACTGTTCTTTTTTACTGGGGGTATTTGTTTATAAAGGTATCACGCAAATATCTTAATTGCGTTAATATAAACGCACAGGTCTCCTTTGCGTATAAACCTTTACTCCAGATCTTTAAAACTGATTCAGTCTGTATAGAAAAAGGCATGTAAAATATCAATAAATAAATCTATTAGTTTATGTTCAACTGTTGATACCGCGGTCTGGGTTATTTTGAAAAAATACCCTGCCCGATTTGTGCCAAACTCAGCAGTGGCCCTCAGGTGAAATACAATTATCCCATAAAGGAGAGTTGATGAATCGAAAATTTTCCTTGATTTTGTCCCGAACTTAGTCCCCAGGTGAAATACACTTGCCATTTTTAAAATAGTTTTATTTTTAGTTCATTCTCCTTTCTGTCTAGCTCTCAATACTGCCAGGCGAGTGGTTCTTTAACCGTTAATTCTGAACGTGGGCTCATTCTTACCGTCGGTTTCTCCCCGCGAATCTTCGTTAGGAACACCTTTCCTCGTTTCCATACAAAGCATCCCATCCATGTCCCATTTTGAAAATATAATACTCTGAAACAGTACGGAAGTAATTTACGTTTTGTAAGAATATGTGCGTGTGTGTGTGTGTTTGTGTTTGTGTGTGTGTGTGTGTGTATCCATATATACGTCTTTAAATAGAGCAATTGGTAACTTGAGCCGTTATGAGCGTCCATATATATTTAAACATGACAACACGATTTGGAATTGCCTGTTTCGGCACTGTTTCGATAATTGGGGAAATGGAATGAAATGCCAGAATTAATCAGAAACAATGAGAAGGGGAGACAGGTAGGAGACGACCCCTTCCAACACTAGTGTTTATCCTCAACAATCCAACGGATTAATTTCACGGATCCAATTTCAATAAGAGAGAATTGTGAACAATTCGAAAAAACGGAATTTTTCTTCCCGAATTTTTAATGAGGGTTCTTGTACAACAGCCCTTTTAACCGTTTTCCATTGGATATCCAGGCCCGTGTCGCTTCAAATACCAGAGCAAAAGGCCATAATGCGTTTATCCCTATTTCGGATGGGAAATACATATTTATAAACGAATGAAAAACAATAAATATTGATGGTACTAGAGAGCGGACGGGTGTGGTCGGGTTGTGGGTTAGTTTTATTGAATGGAGCTATCAACGAATTTCATCTTGGCATACCTTTTCCTCCGGCATTTAAAGCCGACATAAAATATTCGAAAGAAAAACGGTGACGCGGCGATTCACGATTAATAACTCCATTCAATAATCAGAGCGGTCGTTCGAGGATTAGATGTTCGGGGTGAGAAATTCTCCATAACCACATCCGTCCCGTATCTAGTACTCCCTATTTATAGTTTTTCCTTCACTTTTAAATAGTATTTGCCACCAGTCTATCGGGGAAATAGGGTTAAAAAACGTACGTGGCCACTTCCTCCGACATTTCGACTTCTAATCTCTGTAAGACAGCTCTCATTTTTTAATGGAGTGTTTAACGAATTTCCTTCCATTTAAAAACACAGAGAAAACAATATAGAGGGTGGTTTACGGACAGGTGGCCGGGCGGTGATTAGTTTTATAGAATGAATTTTTTAAGGAATAAAATTCGATTTTTTAATATCGTGGCCCTCGTCTCTATTTCGCCTATAGATAGACGAGAAAATACATACATAAAAAGTAAGGGAAAAACAATAAATAGAGAGTAGTATAGAAAGAACGGTTGTGGGCGGGTGGTCGGGTCGTGGCCGGGGTGGTGGTTAGGGCGGTGGTGGGGGCCTCAGCATCTCCGGCGGGCGGTCGCTCACAGATGGCCCGACCAGCCGCCCGGTGACCAGGTGAGTCCCCCGACCCTTTTATTATTATTATGTAAGCGGGGGTGGTGGGAGCGCGGATTGTGCCGGGGGCAGAGGGGGGCCCCCCGCCCCCCGCCCCCGCCTCCTTCCCCAACCCGTCCTTCCACCGTCCCTAACCTAGGCCCCGCTCTCTACCCCTCCTCCAATCGAGAACATTATCCAGACCTACCCGGCCCCATAACCCGGGTTTTGGAAAAAATACGTCGTCTATCGACCCCTCTCTCCCAACCCATCCTTATTATCACGATTCGATTGTCGGACCCGCGTTCGATATTGTCCCGAAACGGCACGTTGCCTACAGTCAGCAGTTTTCTCTTAAACGTGCCCTAACCTTACCGCCCCCCCTCTACCCCGCCCGACGGTAAACCCGTTAACTCCGATAACTTTCGGATAATCGAAATTCGAAAAATAGAGCCGAAAATATTGACGAATTTTGGAAGCCGTCCCACCGGCGGGTACAGCGGCCGCGGGGTCGATAGCCTTCGCCGGTTGCCGACTCGGAATCCGGATTACTCGATAAACTCACCCTTAAGGCTCTATAATTCGCCGAGCGGCCTTCGAATTTTCGCCCCCCTCCCCGCTCCCATTGCGCGACGGTACTATCCCCGTGTATCGAGCTTTTGGCTCGAGTTTATCCGGCCGAAATGGTAATTTAAAGTGGAGCGCTTCTCGTGGTGAGCTAAGCGAAAACGGGTCCACTTATCGAAACTGTCGAATCGGCATCGAGACTCACGCTCGAGGCCGCCCTTTTTCCGACGGAAATAGACTCCATTGAAATTCGATACCCCACCTTTCTAGTAACGCTGTTAGTACAATTTGTTTTTAAAGCCCCCGTCACCGTTTTCAAACGGAAATTTTTCTCTCTAGAGCCCGCCCGGTGACGCAATCCGCCCGTCGGTTGCCGCGGAATATACCCGAGGAAGTATGCTGCGGGTTCTCCGATCGCGATTCGATCGACTCGTCCGATTGTTTATTGTTCGGCTGACCGTGAAGCGAGATCTGACGATGTCTAATCACCGGCGGTTTCGTTCGCACCTAGCCTCTCTGCCTTTAATTTAGAATTTTTCGTACTCTGGAATGTTAAAAACTGAACGGAATGAAAAACTACAATTGCGACTAGTGAGAGGAATGATCGACGTCCGGGACTAAATTCGTTACTGTTTAAGTTGAATAAAGTATATATAGATTTCTTTTTTGGGCAATCACGCGGCCATTTTAGTTTCGGTTCGTTATCGAAAAGGACTTATCGGTTCCTCGGATAACGGGCGCCGTAAGTCGGGTATAAAATAACCGGAGATTGAAATAATATTTTAAGGGACCTTTATGAGGAAAAATGACATAGTAGTTTTCTTAATCTTCCGTTTCCCGTCCCCGGTTTGGTCTTGGGTTAGATCGTTTTCCGCCGCTCGCTATCTTCAGCATCATTTTCTCACCAGTAACTCACCACTGTACTGACAGAAACGTTTACTGAAGATTGCGAGTGTCTGAAGCTGGTCTATTGAGATAACCAATTCGTCAATGCGAACTACGAATAGGATAGGCGAATTGTCGACTTTCACCCTCGTTTCGATACCTATGAACCGTATCAATCAGTACCTAGGCATTCGAGTTTTCAGTAATTTTCAGTAAGGTCTTTGGTGGAGCGAGCGGGCGAGAGTAAACGTAATTTTCACCGGCCCTAATCACACCGATAAATGATCTTAATTTTTTTTAATACGCTTACCCAGAATGTCGGAAGTGGCCTATCGGATTGACCGCAGCAGTTTAGCCGATAGGGAACATAAGGAGGTCGGGCAGGAGGCGACGAAAGACGGGAGAGCACTTTCCCTCTCTCCGTACTTTCTTCCCGCGGCCCTATCAAGTCCCTCAAATCGGGTTCATTGACAGTACCAACGATCAAGCACAATGAAACTTCGCGGACTATCCGTCCACCCAACTGTTGAATATACGCTGTTAATTATACGTCGTTACTAATATTTTTATCGTGTCAAGTGTTTTTTCTTCACTTTACTTATTTGATCATAAGATAAACCGAACTTGTGCTCTCAACCAACATTTAGATTTTCTATAGTAGTAGTAGCTATAGAAATAGAAATACAAATAGAATAATCAGAATAGAATAATCAATAGAATAATAGATTGTTATTATCTGTTGTCGAAGAGTCTAAGTAGCAATTTGTAACGTTTTATGCGGATTCCACGCGAGTCTTCCGTCTCCGAATGTAGTCCCAAATACCGCGCTGAATCTCACTCTAATCACGACAGTCGCACTGCCCTTAGTCTATATAACAAACGTTTGGCTCTCCTTTTCAAAATTTTGAGTTCGCAAAACCCATAACGGGGCGGGAGAGTTAAACCGTAACAATGGGGCCCGATTCAACAATGCCCGAACGGAGCCAAGCATTTTCTTCAGTTATTCGATTGTAAAAAAAATCGATGCAATTTCTCAACGCGGTCACAAGATATCCAGAAACACAATTCCTCAATAGAAAGAAGGTCCTTTCTTTCAGGAAAGGTGTGACATACTCAATTTCCACACGGACGGACAAACGCCAGTATAGTATTAAATATTAAATAAATTGTTACACCATTCCGAGTTTGTTGGTTGTGGTAAAGAATCAAGCGAATTGGGCGTTAAGCCACTCGGAGTTCGATGCTTTAGCCACTACCGGGCAGGCCCGCTTTGAGGTCGGTAAACCAGTGGGGAGCCCGCCTAATTACCCGAGTTGTCTCTTTAGGAACACCGCTAATGATCGGTGCTTATCGGCTTAAATTAGAAATACTTTATTTTTCTTAAATATGCATAGCAGACAATATACAAATGTTGTTTGATACATACATGCCGGCCCGCGCGTCTCTTACATGTATAGACACGAAGTTTAGTCCTAAACTCATCACCCGGATTCGTCCCCTTTAGTCGGAATAGGAAAAACGAAAGTGAACCGTATATTATCTGTAGTACCAGACCAAATATGTTTTCTTGATTTGAGGAAAAGAATCTGCAAATTCCGTAGTGTTGTCGATCTGCTGTCTCCTCTCCGGTTTCGGCTGCTAACCCATTTTCAGTAGCTGTTTCTGGCGACGAGTCACTACTGGTATACCTGATGCCCCTACGGCAGTCACTTCACTTTTATTGTTTTTAGTGAGCAGAGAGAGAGGATGACACCCAATATGTCAGACTGACTCACCACCATACTTACAGAATCGGCTACTGAAGGTGGCCAGCGAAAGACCAATCTGGCGAGGGGAGACGGAAAATTGAGAGAACTCCGATGTTCCAGACCCTCGCAGACCATATGACCTGCATTGCAAGCTAGCTAATCTGCCATTTATTACCCTAGTATATTTGTGTTGATTCATTGCTGAAAAAATTACTGGAGGCCCGCGCGAGAAAGAAATTATTAAATTATTTTTGGTTCGTACTCTTGTCTCGTGTATGTTTCGCTTGCAATACTACCTTGCGACTGATCACTAACATTAACTTCATTCTCACCGGTGGATCACGTCACGGGCAAAGTCTGCTCGTTTCCGAGCAAGCCGAGGAGGCTTTTGCTTTGTCCACTGACCTCGGCAGAAACCTTAACCGGGTTATGGCCGGGAAAAAATCCTTTCCATCACTTGTCCTAGCGCTTCGATAGACAATACTGGCTAAACTAAGCTAGTTTCGATGGAAGGAGGCGAGAGCGGACGACTCCTCAATATTTAACCGGTTGGTTAGGGGATTACCCTTCGGTACTTGATCTCAGGGCCCGTTGCTCAAGGATGAGTAATCTCAAATATAAAGCATCGGGCGACCTTTATTTTGAAGGCCGTCAGAAAAAAAACAAAAACATTTTCGAGAGCTACCGCAACCTGCGGGGCTACTTTCGAACCGTTTCAAAACCCATAGTCCCCGTTTGTATAATTTAGGTTAAAATATTTTATGGTGGTTTCAGTATATTAGGAATTATAGTTTGGAATACCGTAGTTTTCACTAGACCAAACGTAATCGAAAATGTTTTTTCTCAAAACGTTTCCCAGATTCGGTCCAAACTCCACCAACAATGGTCCCCAAGTGAACTACACTTACCCTTTAAAGTAAAGTTGAAAAATTGAAAATGTGAAGTGACCGTGCAGAGAGGGTGCCCACAAGCATCCCGTGTGCCAGAGTGACTCACCACCCGACTGGCAGATACGGCCACTTACTGAAGATGGCGAATGGCCAAAACCGATCCAGCAAAGGTCCAAACGGGCGAGAGGCGACAGAAGATCAAAAAATCTTAGAAGATCAAGACCTTAGGTCTTGCACACCCTCACAGACAACATAACATGTATTCCAAACTAGAATTCCTGATATTCCAAAACCTCCATCAAATATTTTAATTTAAATTATATAGACGAGGACGATGTGTTATGAAACGTTTGGGGGATAACCCCGCAGATTGAGGTACCCTCGAAAATTTTTCGTCCTTTCTCTGAGGGCCTTCAAAATAAAGGTCGGCCGATTACGGTAATTCTGTAACACCGAGTAACCGAAAATACGGAGATCTTCGAGAGGACGCAGAAAATCATACCAGTTTCAAAACAAAAATATAAAACATCCGAGATTACGGTATATGAGGAGTTTCGGGAAATCCAATTAAGCCAGGTTTTAAATTTCTACCTTTTCTCCCCTTTTTTGAATAGAATGACCGATATAAAAATGTCGGTCGAATCGTCCGATCCGCGATGGGTCTTTTAAGAGGGACGGAGTCTAGGTTTAAACCACCGCCCGGACCTAACCTCTAACTAGATTTCGTGTATAAATTACCATATATTTCTCTTCGTTAGCTTCCCCTTTTCTCGTTACAGCGGTTTCCTATATATGCATATGTATGAAGCGCTCGGGTGTTTATATTTTTTATCCCTTTTATATTATTATTTCTTTCTTTTTCTTTTTTTTAAATTGCCCCAATTAAAAATCGTTACGTAACAAAAACTAAGTCGGGGTCTTTTCCTGAATGAATCCCAGTAGACGGCACTTAAGGGCTTCTTGTACGATATAAAAATCTCCCTTCGAAACACAATCAAATATAACCTACTGAATTCGTCCTTTATCCGTCGGTTGCGACTTGTGAAAGCCGAGCGGGACTTCGCAGACGTCAAGCGCCGTATTTCGCGTATAGGAAAGAAAGCCCGTTCCGGCCGAACTGACTTCCGGTATTTTATTGTACCCGTTATAAGAAGTAACGCGTGTACTTGTAAAAGTACAAGTTGGCGTAAAACTTAATTATGGATAATTTGTAAACACGCGTCAAGTGTTTCAAGTTATTATAAAGTTATAATAAAATACCGTTCCAAAATAATAATAAAAATTTTACTGGGCGCTGAAATCCGTCTAGTTTGAGAAGCAATTGGACTGATCTGCAGTATATCTGAAATTAATATCAGTAATTCGCTGTTTCTTCGCGGGCTTACATGTCGTAAAAGATTTAATATAAATGAGCCAAGGTTTCTGCGACCAATCTTCAATTACCACTCACTAAATTCCTGTAGGATCGCGTAATAGTGATCTACTCTTTAGTCGGACCCCAATGATGGAACCAGTAAGAGTTCCGAAACGTCAGAAGCAGACAACACCCGATAAGGTCCCAGAAGGAATGTACGAAATCCCTTCCACTGGAGCTGGCTCGGGTGGTTTCCAAAAACAGGAAAAATCCCGGAATGGCAGGGAGTCAACCGCTACCAATCGAGGTTCTTCTCACAGTATTGCGCGATCTTACCGCAAGTTAGTGAGTGATAGATTTCATGTAAGTTTCGCCCCTAAATTCGTTGAATAGAAAATCTCTGATCGGAGCGACCGGGCCGGGTAACGAATATCAGTTGTACATATCTACATGAAGATCGGTTGTACATAAGACGTCTGTATACATCTGAATATACACGTCTGAAACTGTTACCGCTAAATTATTATAATATTATATTAAATTATTTATTATATTATCCCCATCCCAATATACGGTCTCACTATTGATATCGTGTCGCCTCACTATCACCCGCTTTTATATATGTGTTATATAAATGTTCTCCATTCGGTATATTCTATTGTACGCCTCCCGTATAATTACACCTTTGTCTAAATAATATTCCACGAAATTGTACGACTCTAGCATAATGGCATCTTTTTTTATTGTCCACGTCGGGCGGCTTCGATATCGATATAGATATATTAACATATATATTAAATTATTTATAAACCTTCGCATAAGAATTACTGCCAATAGTACACTGTTATTATGATCGTGGCCACCCTTCCTTCCTCCTTTTGGCATGTGGCGGATATAAATAATATTGTATTATTTCCTGAGAAAGGAAAACAGGGCGGGTTTTCGGGGGATGGAAAGGGGGAAAAAGGTGGAAACGGATGGGGTTGCCATCTGTCGGCCGCAGCACCTGGCCCCGCTCCTGTTTGCGTTTACAAATCCCCGCAGTCCGTCACCTTTTAAAGGACGCAAATCTTATTCCCAGGGCCGATTACGCAAATAATCGGCCCGCAGAGGCTGAATTTTGCATACGACACATTTCGTTTTATTTGTCAAGAAACCGAGATAAAACTTTGGCGGTGTCTCAACCTTCCAGTTTGATCTCTCATTAACTCTTCAGTAGATTAATGTAGACACATATTTGTGTTCCTTACCTCATCTGGGTGGCATATGTGCAAAGAACTATATTAAGTAAAAGTATTATATTTAATATAATGCCTCAAGTATATATTTTATCATAGAAGAAAATTTGTTTTTTCGGAAAATTATAAAGAAATAGATTATTTTTTGATTATTATTTTTTTTTGGAAGATTTATCCTACGCAACATAGTACCTTCTCTTCCAGGTACCTACATTTGATTTGTGGCAAAATTCGTTTTTGGAAAATTCCCGACTGAAATTAGGCAATGGTTCTTTTTAAAGCGCGAATACGATTATGAAAGAAAAACCGCTCGGGGCGATGTTAATGCTCCCGGCGGAGAAAGGACGGTTACTGACCTTTCCTCTCTTATTTTACCGAAGATGGCGAAAAGACCCAAACCGCAATTCCTCGGCTCAAAACCACCAAACAGCGTTTAATAGCTCCCCTCGGAGTAGGTCCGCTCAGAGATCACTGAACGACTTCCGGTTAGAAACGCTGAGTCGATTTTTATTTTCGGACTCATCGGAAATCGAGTTCCTCTCTCGGTATACCTTAAAAAAAACATATACAACAAATTAAGGTACGAACCAGTCTACTATAACAATTGTATACAATACAATACATATATTTTATTTCCCTTTGAATATACATAGTACATCCTACACGATACACAAATATTTGCTTGATACGTGCATACCGGCCACGCGCCTTTCTACAAATATGTACATGAGTAGTAAGATTAAATATACGCCAAATTACGTCCTGTGCAGAGAGTTTTCCAAAATGTTGACGCATGAAATATTCTCAGTCCGAGAAGTCGTAGCTCACTGTACTACCGATGAAATTGACTGAAGATGGAGAGCATCCAAAGCCCCTCTAAACCCCCTCGTACCATTTATATAGATGAAATAGTTTCGGAAAAGAAGGTAGTAACGTAATCAATTAGGCGGTCTAGACCCCTGTAAATTTAATCAAGGTTTTAAAAAATAAAAATAGGAACACGGCCTATTGTTCCCAACCTTGTTCGCTCCAACGATACCTTTCGAAGCGTTCCTTCGCGCGGAAGTAGAGTTCCGATCTTCAAGAAATAAATACGTATTTACCGAAGTGAATTAAATTAAGTTAAAACCAAACAATTATTATTATCTACCTTCCGGTAGTCTGCGTATTCGGCCCCCAACTCTGAACCATTTCATGAGGAGGATATAACAGTAGCGCTCACGAAAATGAAAGATAGGAAAGCACCAGGAATGGAGTGCATAGAGGCAACTGGACTAAAAGAATACACCCTTTTCAACGCGTGCCTGGAAACTGGGACACTTCCACGCCCTTGGAAGGTTGGCCAGCTCAAGTTTACCCCGAAAAGTGGAGGAAAACCGTTGACTGACCTATAGGCCAATTTAATTACTGTCGGTATTTGGAAAAGCGTTGGGCTCGTTCCACTAGAAAATTTGTAGTGTGTATACCGCGGCGGAGTGACATCCGGTTTAAAAATGGATGCTCTACCGGGGAGGCCCTATATTTAGTTGTAAGCGCCTCCAGGTTACCTTCAAATTAGGTGGCGGCTATATTTATGGATGTAGAGGCTGTATTTTATTCACTACGTTGGCCAGCCATCCTGGCCAGGTTAAGCCTCACGGGCCGCCCCGGTAATTCTTTACCGCCCGGTACAATCATAGAGCGTGGAAAGAAATTCCGGAATTTAGTTTGTATACAAATACCCCGACTACCCGAAGTGCCGGAGTTCGTTAATGACTATGCGTTTTTTCCAAACACTAGACCGGGGCTCCGTTGAGAAACATCGTCGAAACTGAGATTATTTGGGGGTCGAGAAAGTGTTCTTGTTTTGTAGTTCCCACTAGGAAGCCTCCTTTCAGTTTTAACTATCCTTTAAACCGGTCCTACCGAGCCGCTCAGTGTTAAAGGCGCACCCTGTGCGTAATAAATCCTTTCTGCCCCGCCTCGAAGTCAAAAAGTAAAAGAGAAGTCGTAAAACGGAAACTGAAAAAAATTGTGTTTACTTTTTATAAAGGAAATTTCGTTTTCAAGTCTCGGAAACCCGTCTGGGGCTTGAGGGACTTCGAGCGTGGAATGCCCGTACGGGATTGTTATAAGTCCCGGCGGGTTCCTTTCGGTTCGGCCGTCGATCGACAAAACCTGTTTTGTGATTAAGTCTCTCCTCCGGGACAGTCGCACTTTTTATTTTCCGTTTCCAACAGTCCTCGTTTTTCGACTGCCCATCTCTCTCCGGCATGCCCCTTTTTACATACTAAAACCCCCTCTGTTGACGGTGCACAGCCAAAGCTGGTTGCCCCCCTAAGACAGATTATTACAATGTTAACACACTTTTCCAGTTTACGAAGTTGACTTTACTGCAAATTTTAGCATCTGCGGCGTAATGATAAGTTAGGAACATTTATTTCATAATTATTATTCGAAATATGTTGATTTGGTTCTCTCAATCGTTTGGCTCGGGACTAGACCCGTATTTTTCCCGTGACTGGACTTTTTTTTAAATACGAGATATTCTGCGAAATATTCCAGCGAAGATGTGCTCGAATTTTGAAAAACTCATATTCGACCCGGAATTGGGTTACAGATTCGGAAAGAATTTCCTCATTGTTTTGTGTACTAAAATTTGTCTCGCAATAAAAGTTCCCCCTGGGGCTGGTAATGACTCTAGCCATCAGACCAGGGCCATTTAGCGACAATTTATTCTTCGATGTACAACATTTGGTTTCTTTGGGGTATAAACATACAGAAATCAATTTTTTAGTTATTAACTCGTAGTTAAAACCAATAGTAATTATAGAATAGAAGCTATAAAATTCTAGGCCGGGTATACTTGGTATGGTTTCAAGAAAATCTGGGACAATGAATAAATAAAAGTTTAGATTAGGACGGGAATGGGCCATTATCAGTTAATCTCCGGGTTATATAAAAGTATCAAGTCGATTTAGTGTGAAATTTCGGAAATAGTTCCATCCGGAGCCGTGCTTAAATTCGTGGGTCTGGACGAGCGAACCCGAGGTTAATGTACTCACCATTCGTGGAATCTTAAGGCGATCGTAACCTTCGGGCGTCAGGCTCCTTCCTAGGCGACTCTTTCCTCGGTTCTTAATTTCCATCCGTTTTAATTTTTTTTTAATATACGCTCCCGGTCTGTTTTTTACGACAGTCCATCTCGTCCCACCGATTTATCTCGGGGGGCCCATCCACCGGTGTCACAAAAAATCCAATAAGAAAACAGCCCCCTGTGAAGTCGAATTAAGTTTGGGGGGTTGGAATAACCCGGGCCCGGTTGCCGTTCTTCCGGGCAACAGTACCAGATGCCGGAACGCTACTAAATATGGCGACCAAATACAAATGCAAATACTTTATTTATCTTTGAATATACATAGTATACCTTTCTAAATTTATGTGCATACGTATCAAGTCCTGGCGACCGAAACATTGAGTGGAGACGAAATATTTGCTAGATATCGGAGATGATTTCTTCTGGGATGAATATATAATATTGAATTTGACCGGGATATATAACAAATATACCAACAGTAAATGAACCTATTCGACATACAGACAATTTATATTTTATGACAGTTATAAAAATAATTTAAATTACTCTTTATTACGTGTATTTAAATTGAATACCATTCTTGTGATCCAATCACTAATTTGGTCTGCGTACTAAAGGTTTTTCTCTACTTCATGTCTGAAATGCACATTTTTAAAAATAATGATAATGGTAACATACACACACACACACACACACACATACAAAACACCTTACTTTAATTACTTATTATCCTTACTTTTTGATATTGATAATGCAGTGTGTATATGCATAAAAGAACTTTCAGTGTTATTCAGAGCCCGGGGAAGGGAGAAAGAGAAGGTAGTTGTTCCTTTCTCGGGATGGCGGAAGAAAGCGAACTTTTTAAAACAAGTCCGAAGAAGAGCCCCCCTCCTCCACGCTGGGCTAACGAAAAAGACGAAACGGACGGAGTAGAATTAGACCGGTTAGAACCGGGACTCGGGAAGGGGGCGATCTCTTCTCATGCATAATGCCTTAGCGCCGGTGTCCCCTCGAGCTCGGATTCGGAGAATTTAAAATTTAAAAAGGGAAAATTAAAACGAAGGACGCCCCTTGCGGGCTTTATATCCCCGGGCCTTGGACGCATTTACAGATCTGGGTCTGTCGTATCAATTTTCAAAATCAAAAGGGCGCATTAGGTACGGATGGGCGTTTGAATTTTTCTTTTGTAAACAATGTTTACCATATAATACATAATTATACATATTCCGTTTTTTTATAACTGTGGGGTTGACGAATGCCATATATTTAAATATTAAAATCGGCAGTCCTCAAACAGATCGATTAAATAAACTGAAATAGAGTTTAATAAAACTAACCGTTTTCTGGTCCTTCAGTGTTGTTAATGTATGTTTTCAAGCCGAAAATGCTGGCACTCCAAATCGAAATTCTCAGAAAAACCTATCGTGTCTCTGTAATTTTCAGACGTACAGGAGTTCGCAGTTTTTTTACGGATTCAACCGATCGTTCAAAAAAATTAATTTTACCGCGATAAAAGCGGACAGGATATCCTACGGGTAGCATCATGTCAAAGTGGCTCCCCGATGTACTGACGAAAAAGTTACCGAAGATGGCGACCATCCGAAACCATTCATTAATTGTTATCGTTACCCGAGCCTTTTCGATAGGCAAGACAATCGTCTATCAACTAATACTATAAACTAATATTTAAAAAATTATTTTAGGGCAAGAAATACAGATTCCGTTATATTTATTTTTTTATTGTAAATGTATTTCATTAGATCAATTAAATGAACTGAAATGGTATTATAATAAAACTTACGCCATTTTCTGGTCCTCACATTCAGTTTTATTGTCTGTTTTCAAGCAGAAAAAACTGAAACTTCTAAACGAAATTCTGAGAAAAAATCATCGCGTCTTGGCAATTTACAAACTTACGGGAGTGTACAGTTCTTTCCTGTTTACGAACTCAATTAATTAATTTGACACTTTCCCTTTTTGATTTTGAGCTCCGGCCGAGTTTTTATTTCGAAATTTGAAAGCAATAGAATTTTCAATATTTTCATCGGCTCCGGAAACTAGCCTGCGTTTGTCCCGGCCCGTTCGAGTTTGTCCACGACCTACGGCCAGGTATTTGATGAACAGAGCGTTGACAGTGGGTCGAGTTACGACTGAGGAAGGCATTTGACACTCACGCTCCGAAGTAGTGTACCTGTACCTGCGGTACGACCCTCCGGGAAAGAGAGAAAAAAGGAAATAAAAAACAAAACAAAAACAGGCGATAAATAAAGGACTGCGTCCCCGACTCCCAAACGGGAATAGCCGTCTCACTCCCAAACCGGTTTTACTATTTGACCGGGGGTAAGTACGACTTGTGTAGGCCGTAACGCCCGTCTTAGAAATTTAAATGCGTCATAATACGCCCTGAGACTCGATACGCTTCCCCCTCCGAAAAAATCCTTTCCCCTAAATTGATATAAAAATACATACTAATACACAGAAAAAATGTTACGTTAACAGAAAACATATTAGGACAGGTTATGAATTATGATCTTCAGTTTGGTCTTAAAGTAGACCAGTTTCGTATTCTAACCATCGTTAGTAGCATAGTTAGTTAGCGCTGTCACTTTTTCAACTTGTTCCGAGTCCGCAATTCTGCAAGCATCAATTATTACCTAATTACTATATATTATTATCGACTGCCTTACCATGCCTTATAAAAGTAGTTACTGGATAGAATGTAATACAATGGGAGTAAATTTAAAGACAACTATTTACCCAGATCCTTTTGTTTAATAATTCCGTTGAACTTTATTGTCGGAATAAAGTTTCAATTAGACTTTATGAAAATGTAAACTGTATTAATATCGTGAACATCCTTAAGATCTATTCTTCGCAATTTGCAAGAGACTAAATCTAATCTGATTTAGGTAGGTACCAAAAATTCCACTAATACTACACATTTATATTTTAAAAAATTGTGTTGAGGGCAAGAAATGTATGGCATGTAAACTTTAAAGAGTATGTATGTATATAAATTTATTTCATTATATCGATTAAATGAACTGAAATTGTAGTGTTTACCTTCAGTGTTATTGTCTGTTTTCAAGAAGACAAAGCTCGAAATTCTAATAGAAATTCTCAGAACAAATTATGTATAACAAGAAATATATGACCGAACGAGTTTTCATTTATTTACAATTACAACTCCGGGCTGTTGTTATTGTTCCGTCATATTTATATTTTGTTTTGTAAATGTATTTCTTTATTATTCAGGTTTACCCGCCTGTGTGAGGCCGGGGTAAAATATGGCGGGGGGGTCCTCGACGTCTGACCCGCATTTAAATGGTAATGAGCGTTAAGCTCGTCGCGTGGCTATTCTTCCTCCCATAAACACTGGACGCTCGATTCTTCGCCGCAGCACCGGCAGTTTCCTAACCCGTTTTTTCTCCTTCAGGAGACCCTCCAAAAACACGGGGTCCTTAGAGTTTACATAGAGTAGATATAACGTAGATGCGGAGGTTTGGTTAGAGCCGAGGCGGAAAAACGGCTTCAAATACTCGGGTATACTTTGAAGTTCTTTTTTCTGACTGTAACAATGCTGTACATAACGGAATTCTACTGGCGATATTGAAAGCCCAAAGCTTAAATTCAGCCGAATGGCGGCTATATTCAGTTCCTAGTACATTAATTAATCAATTTTGAGCGTGTGTGAAGTTTATCCGTTTGTAATATATGTATCGGAAGTATACCAGAAGTCGGGAACATGTTACTCTGTAAATACGTCAGTGTAGACAAAACAACAAAATTAATATAGCGAACAAAATATCAGCTCCATACCCAGCGGCTTATTCGATCGTATACTTTACCAGCCAGATATTCGCTTCGATTCGTCCCATTTCAAATGTTAAAAATATCAACATCGACTGCATAAAAGGCGCCAATAGTTGCGTATTTACCTGCCGAAAAATGCTTGAGGTGGGGGTGCTTAAGTAGTGAGGAGCGCTCGGATTGGGCGTTGGGGGCCAACGAAAAAAGATAAACTAGGCGGGGCGACATGCGCTCTCCCGGCCCGGCCTGTCTCAAGGAAACACCCCTATTCTCTAGATTAATTTTGAGATATTTACTTTTGAAAATAGTCAACTAAACCGACAAATTCTATAATTTATGCCCGTTCGCCTATATTGGCGTTGCAGAAAGTCCATTTACGAGACGACGCACACTCTTTTATGTCGGATAACGAATAGACATTAGAATATAAATTAACAAAATATGGATATCGGTTTATCATCAAAAAAACCGGACTTATCGAGCACCTTATGTCGTATTAGAAGACGACGGTAAACCTTCAGGCTGAACCTTTTTATGTCCGATAAAATTAACAAGAATTAACAAATAAACTTCGAAGCATAAATTGACAAAATATCGACATCGGTTAGTTATCCAAGTAACTTCTTGAGTACCATGGTGCAAGAGGAGGAGGAGGTGAGGTCGGTGGAAGAGACGCGGAAAAACTTGTGCAGGAGGCCCAAACCCACGACAATTTAAAAAAAACAATTCCGTAGGTCCATTTTGAAAATTTTACTTTTAAAAATAATTAAGTAGGCCGACAAATTCTATAATTTATTTCCGTTCGCCAATATTGCAATAGAAATTGCAGATAGTCCAATTGCGGACGGCGCTCGACCTTCAGGTTAGTGGCTTTTGTGATCCCGATCAAACTTTAACATTGAACGCGTTTAAAAGTTGATAGTGAAAAGGTAACGGCGGGGGACGTCGCTTTTATTTAAATGAAGGTCCTTCGAAAAAACCGAATCGGGAAACATTTATTCCCTGAATTCTCTATTGAGTTTGTAATTCGCTGCGGGGTTACGAAAAATGGACGAACGTTTGCTGAATAATTTTCTTCATTTATAGGGGACAGCTTGCAAAATCCGAGGGGGGGACTCGTTGATGTCTAACGTCTAATATTGGGGTAGTGGAGACTTTAACGGAGGTATAAGCTGTATGGCGTGTAAAGGCGCATGCTTCGTTTAGGCTCCATCGCGCAAGCTCCCTCCCTAGGTCGATATTTTCAAGGATATCCAACACGTTGTAGGGAATAAATAAATCAATAATAGAAACAATAACATCAATTATAGTAATAAATTGACTGAATGCTAGTAATTCGATATTGTATGGAGTCGACACCTATGCCGCCTGTTGAAATTACCTGATGGGTAATTTCAAGGCCGGATATGATCGGTCTAATTTTTTATCTCCACCATATTGGCTCGGTTCTGTGGCCAGTTTTGGCTTTCCGCCATCTTCTGTTAAACGATATTTCTGACTGGGAATTTTTCCTTACTTTCGACCGGCTATTGGATTTGGATTTCACCGTATCACTATGTTGGGGGCCTTCTAAATCAGAACGATTTTTTTCTATCTTTAAAGGCATTAAATGGAAGTTTCTTAAGTTAAGGATGACCGGCCTCACTGTGTGGAATAAAAAACAGTAATAATAAAATAACGTAACTTATTTTGGCAATTCGATAATGTATGGACTCGACACTTGTGCCGCCTGTTGAAATTTCATGATGGGTAATTTGAAGGCCGGGTATAAGCGGTCTCATTTTTACCCACAGGCCAACATCCATGGATCAAAAAACATTCGTAAATTGTCTACAATATCCTACATATATTTAAAGAAAAATAAAGTATTAGTGATATATAATTTCGATGGCGAGATGCCGAAACAGGTAAGGCGTAAGTCAGAATTCCAGGCTTCCGTTACAACAGGGGCTGGGCTTAACGCGCTACAGTCGTCAGACTTCGGACCCAGAGTGGTCCGGAAAATGGGTCGAGGATCCTTAAGGGCCGGTGAACAAAGGGGCGATACCGATAGCCCGAGAATGGGTGCCCCCAATCAGAAGGGACAGTTAAGACATAACAGTAAGACAGGCCTTCGTGGGCGGGGATCACAATGGGACAACAATGGGCGGTTTGACACCGAAGGAAAATCCGTTCGGGCCCAAACAAGAATGGAGGCCCATTTTGAGCCGATTAGGCCGGCAGAGGAGTAGCCACCCTCCTCCCCCCCTACCCTTTTTCCACAGTCGCTCCCTTTCACCGGCTTTAAAACCGGCATTTACCCGGATTATATCTGGTCCCCGGCTTTATCTAGTGTTTGTCCATTAAATTCCCGGTGCGGCGAGGACCGAAATATTTCTTGAGGTCAAATATTATGCCGGTTAACCTCGTCTTAAATTTAGTAGTCCCTTTAAAGGATTCCTGGAACTCGGTCCTTCCCCAAATAAACAGTAAATACCCAACGGTAATCTCTCAAATTCTAATCTTGGAGCCGATAGCGTCGTCACGAGTACAACCCAAGGTCAAATTAACGGAAATATTGAACTTTATTTTCTTAAAGTAAAGAGATTAGCTTGAGCTGGCTAAAACTAGTCTCTGTTCTAAGACTATCTGCGGCAAAACTCAGTTTAATAACTAATATTTTTGTAATCGAACAACGATCGAACTTTATAAGTTTAGTTGTTTTCATGCCCTATTAATGACATTTGCAGTAGGGAAAAAAAAAATTTCTGTATAAACTGTATTAGTCCATAAATGAGCGAAGGTTATCATCTGACTTGAATTATCATTAACTTCAGATATGATCCCGTAATACTGTGGGAAGAAACTCGGTTAGCAGGGTTGGTCCCCTGTTATTCCGGGATTTTTCGCATGTTTGGAAACCCGGTCTCTATCGGTAGGGATAAAACGAAAATTGTGTGTAACTGAAAATGTCAACAGATTTATTCCGAAGATCCCAATAACAGTCTCGTTTGACGAAAATAAACATACCTTATTGCAGTAGTGTAATGGTACAAATATATTTCGCTATTTTTATAAATAATATTTATTGATCAAAATTACCTTTTCATTTACCATCCACAGTGCTTTATAAATGGAAGTCTGAAGGATTTATTCTTTCAAAGCTAAGTTTTGAGCCTGTTTTTCTACTTAGCTTGCATACTCCCAACATCCTAAACGTTCCTTACAGACGCCTGAAAAGCATGTGGCCACGTGATTTAAACATATCGGGAAAATAAAAAAAAACTGGGGTAAAGCCAGTGGGGTGCTCCTCCATTATGCTTTATTTATTACTGGCGCTTTTTATTTTTACGCTGATTGTATTTTTGTACAGTTATTTATTGTACAGTTGTGGCAATAAAATATTTAGAAATAAAAATCTCTAACTGAAAGATAGGATTGTTTGAGTGCCCTTTCCGTTCTCCAACGCCTCGTAGCGAGACATACCATATTGTCAACACACACCTGACTAAAATAAATGAGTAAAAGTAAGGCTCAGTCTGTTACGACGTCGGGCAGGGGTAATTCCACGAAGAATGGGTTAAATAAGGAGGTGATTATTTGACTGTATAGCTAATTGAAAGCAGGCTAGTAAGTAGCTGTTAATGGGGTCTAATTTGTCTGAGTGAAGGGAAAATTCACTACCGGGATTTGAACTTAGACTTCTCATCTAACCAGTTATATATACCCTTTTATAAATACAAATATTATTTACTTACTAATACTTTATTTTTCTTTAAACAAACATAGAATACCGTAGACAATATATTATACAAATGATGTTTGAATATTAGGACTACATATTGTTTTATCTACAGCATAAACCCATTACCGCGACTGAAGGAAATACTAGGGAAGATTTTGTATATATATATATATATATATATATATATATATATATATATATATATATATATATATATATATATGTATATATATATATATATATATATATATATATATATAAAATTAAAAAAGAAAAAATATATCATTTATAAAATTTTATTCATTTAGTTTTCAATTTTTCTCGTACATTTAGATCACGTTGCCACTTCCTTTCCAGGTGTCTGTATGGAACGTTTGGAATTTCAGAAGTTGTGGACCATTAGATTAGGACGATGGGTGATTCAGGAGTGAAATTTATTATATTTCTGTATGGCAAGGTCGTGGACAAACGGGACTTTAAGATCTGTATATAGGGATTTGTTGATATTCTCTTTCTTATTTCTTTCTCTCTTCTGGTCGTCACGTGTGAATGTTCTACGGTGGTTCTTCAACTTTTACTTCCGAATAACTTTATCGGGCAGGCTACCTTCATCTTGCCGTCGGTATTTTCCCCGCGGATCTTCATTACCTGTTAGCCTTCCCCGATACCGCGTTTATGAAAGGTACTTACGCCACCACTCGCATTGTTTTTGCTGTATTACAGAAACTTTAGTCTGAATTGTTTCGTGAACGGACGCGCCGTGACGGGCCAAAAACACAAGTGGCGACAGCCCACCATACATTCGATAACCCTCGCGGTTAGTCATTTTTCAGTTCATTCTCTCTTCTGCTGATTATGCGTGAAACTCGGTAAGGTGTCGATGCTGAATAGTATTAAGAAATTAATAAAAAATGCTCGAATAATAATATTATGAAAAATAATAATTCGGAGTAACTTCCGTTAAGTGGATTGGCCGGTCATTAACCCTGCTTTGGAATAGCAGGGGTTTTGTTTGTTTGGAGAGTATTTCTCCTACATACTTTTATCTAAACAAATTTCAAGTTTTATTGCCCAATTATCACACAATTTGATATATTTATACTTAGGTCGTTCTCAAGGTCACTCCCCGACCCAAACGGCTAAATACGGAAAATGTGGTGAGCTACCAGAGATAGAATAATAGTTAAAAGTTGTTCGATAAATTTATTGGGTTCGTTTAAAGAAGAAAAAACTTTAAAACGTAGTAGGTAGAATTTTATTTTCGACTAGCATTAAAATAAGAATATACCCGCGACAGTTTGCCGATCCCTGCTCTAGTATCTGAGTCTTTTGACTATACGCCTTGGAGAGTTATTTTGTTAGTTCATTCTCTTTTTTGGGTGGGATTTGTGAAAGTTTTGCTCTCAATACTGCCCGGCGACCTGTTCTTTGACCTTTATTTCCGAACTAATTTGCTCCCCTTCCACTGGTACCACTGCCGCTACCGCTACTATTATTAGTACAACAGACGTTGGTACTGCCGCATATTTAGCGGTCCCAGATCGATTTCAGCGGGGATAAGAGGGCCAGCGGGGAGGAGGAGTTTACCCCCACCAGATGGTCTGACCTGGCCGTCTAACGTTTCTTCGGCCAGCTGGAATGCCTTTCGGTGGAGAAAGCATTTCTCGAAGGTTAGAAAAAGAAAATTCACCGGGGGCGGGGTGTTTTGATGCAAGCGGCGGGGGGGGGGACGAGGTCAACGCCGAAACAGATACGAATCTAACAGCGATTTCGCTAAAAATAGCGTGCGATGGGATATTACGATCTCATTTCGTCCCGAAACTGACGAAAATTCGTATCCTTTTTTTAAACTAAAAATACGATATTATTTTCAAGATTTATAACGAATGTAAAACCGCGTCGCCTGTATTTTATGTTTAGAAGACTTGTTATGTAGTCTTTTCTGTTCATAATCAATTCTACCGTGCTATTTTAATGATAACGGTTTAATAGATTTTATGCTGTTCTCTTTTACTGTGACTATTTGCTTACAACGATATGACGTAAATATGTGGATAGGGTCTAAATAAGGACTCCTTCGTATATAAACCATCGCTCGAGATCTTTTAAAAATAATTCCGTCTAAGATGAAAATAAAAATACGTGTAAAAACGCGTCTTTATATATATTCAACAGTTAATAACGTGGAATGTGTTATTTTAAAACAAATTTTTCCCAGATTTGTCCCAAATTCTGACACCAGTGGTCCACGTGAGATATATATTTACCTTATAAAGGATAGTTGAAATATCAAATATTTTTCAGATACCTGTTTTGTGGTCTGCGACGGGTTGGAAAACCGTAGATTTCGTGTGTTTCTTTCTCCTCTCTCTGGTTTGGTCTTATCTACATATGACCGATAATCCGATCACTTAAACCGATTAACAAAATCCCTTCCAACCCAAATAAGACAAACATCTCCCCAAAACACAATAGCAAGACATATATATATATATATATATATATATATATATATATATATATATGCCCAAAAAAACATCCTAAGTGCCAAAAGTGACTGCTATGGCGAGCAGCCAAAACTGGTGTAGCAAAAGACCAAACCAGCGAGAGGAGACAGAAACACGAAATCTACGGTCAAAAATGTTTGTTTTTTCAAAAATTTCCCCGATTTGCCTCATACTCCGTCATCAGAGGGTCCCAGTTGTAATTCACTTGCGTTGTCTACTGACGGCTTGAATGCAAGTTGACATCGGTTCCTGTCAACTTACAAACTAATGTTCATGGCATAAAGCGGAAATGAACCCCGCTTTATATATATATATATATATATATATATATATATATATATATATATGTATATATATTAATTGGCAGCTTATGGCCAATTATGCGCTTTACCACACAGTGTGAGGTTTAGCTTATGACCAGGATCACTCTCCTAATTTACAATTTACTCTCCAAAGTCCGGCATTAAGTCTGAAATTTAATGTTTATTTGAAATACATTATATTGAATTCCGATAATCTTTATTTTCTTAAATCTTTACATTGTTTATATATTTACAATAATTAAATTTTTATTTACACACACCGGCTCGCAGGCCTTTCTATGTATTTACATTAGAGTTTTTTATTCTTAATTTATGTACATTCTTTTTTGTCATTATTTTATTGTTCGGAGAAGTGTTTGAGTAAAAATAAGACAATATAATTTTGCAATCCTCCTTTTACTCACTCAGCTTGTGTCACACGCACGCTCACTTCACTGTTCAAATTACTCAGCAAATTCTGACACTTTTGGTTTGTTCGGCTTGTCCCGATTCTTTTTGCGTTGAACTCGCCACCCGATGGCGAGTTCAAGTCAAGCCTACATGTCAAGAAGGGAAAAAAAAACCCGCATTATTTTTGCAACAACCCCAATGGTATAATTCATACGTGCTTCATAGTATTGCTGTAGGACTGGCTTTCGAACGAATCCCTTAACCTATGTGTTGGATAACAAACCGGAATAGCGTAACGCCTTATTCGGAATGTTAGGCGGTTATTTCCGGGCGAGAAAGGCTGTCGGAAATATCCAGAAAATAACGGCTGGGCCCAGAGGTCGACATTTTTTTCCTACGCCGTGTTTCTCCGCCGTGCGGTCCGCTATGAAATTTGATTGGCTCGGTAAATATTTATACTCCGGAACGTTTTTATCACTGACGTCACCCCCACCCTTCCCTCTCTCTCTTCGTCCATCGCGGTCTCCAAATGTGTTCAGCAATTTTCTAAAATGTGTTTACGCTTATAAAAGACCCCGAGCTCGAGTCAGCTAGAGAGGCAACCCCCCTCACCCAACCAGCCTGGCGAGTTGTCTAAAGTATGAGCCGACATTAAAACATACCCTTTCTCGAGTCGCCGTCACATTACGCACCGCCAAACAAGATCGCAATTATTAACATGGGAAAGAATATATATATGTATATATATATATATATATATATATATATATATATATATATATATATATATATATATAAACCGGAGCGATATCCGTTATACGCGTTTCAACTATCAGAAAAACAAATAGCCCGCCTCGGCACGTCCACCTGTCGAACTCCGTTGGAATTTGGTTTTTTTAAATTGATAAAAGATATCGGTAAGGTCCGGGGCGTACGCTTATGTATTTAGCTTATGTAATCGAAATGTGTATCAACTTCATATTATTATTCCTGTGTTTTGTCACAAAAATTAATTGCGATTTTGAATATCATACTCGCAGGGTAACAATCCAAATATTTGATCTCAATTTGGAAGTCTAGTTTCAATTCCTCAAAGCCAGTTTGTGTTGTTCTATTAGTCAATACAATACAGGCGAATACAAAGATTACATTCTTTGAAACATACATAGGATATCGTAGGCGATATACATATTTTGTTTGACACCGGGCCGCGAGCGTTTCTACGTTTATTTACATGAAGATTAAGTCTAAATATACTTGTATTGTTCACAATGCTGTTACGGTACTCGGGGAAATTATAATAAATAAAAGTCACTCACTCGCACATTTTGCACTGCACTTTTCACGATACTGCGTGTCGGTGCACTTAACACTTAAGGCACTTGAGACGGTATGCGACCAGTCGTAGTTAGCACTATCAACACAGTTGACACTTTACTGGCACATTCACTTCACTGTAGCAATTTACACTTTGTGTGGGGGTTCTGCAAGCTCGGCCGAGGTACGTTTTTTGGGGGCAACCGGCAGGACGATGCCAGTGGACTGTAGTTGCTTTGGAGTTTATAAACCGATAGGAATACTATGAGCAACAATTTCACCAAGAAAAGAGGATGAACTGAGCGAAAGAAACTGTCTACGCACACTGGTTTGTTCTTCCGCTAGACCGGTTTCAGTGGGTTGGTCAGCACTGACCACAATAAATATGCAGTGAGAGTACACCACAGGCAACCGGTATTCCTGTGCGACTCACCGGACTACTGACGATGACGAGCGGCCGAAACCAATCTAACAAGGTAAAATACCGAACTGAGACCGAAGGACCAGTAGTATTCGAAACCATCAAATTTTTTATATGTATATATACAGAGAGGTCCAAAAAAATATATTCACTGTTTAACAGTCCATAACTTGCAAACTAATTGACAGAGTTGTCTCATTTTTGGTGAAAGTGTAGCTTAAAGTCCAACTTAAAGATATCACTGTAGGTGTTCGAAATGGTCACCATTAACATCCACACACAAACGATGCCGCCGAACTGCAACGTGTTCAGTTGGATATTTGTACATGAATATACGATGGATTCTCGAAGTTCATCCAATGTGCGTGGGTTTTGTCGATAAACGGCGTCCTTTAGTGTTCCCCACAGGTAAAAGTCCAGAGGAGTTAAGTCTGGGGAACGTGGTGGATACTCTACAGCACCTCTACGGCCTATCCATCTTCCTGGTAGATTTTCGTCGAGATAAGCCCATACAACGCTTGTATGGCGATTGCCGGAACTATAACACTACCAAAAATGAGACAACTCCGTCAATTAGTTTGCAAGTTATGGACTTTTAAACAGTGGATACATTTTTTGGACCCTTCTGTATATATATATATATATATATATATATATATATATATATATATAAAATAACCGACGGCTTAACTCGTGTGCCGTGTTGCCACAATTTTGTCCTCGTTTGCCGATAACGTCCTGCAGCATTTTTTGACGTTCCCACGCTGTGCCGGCGGTGACCTCGATATTCACGATGCATTGACAACAATCGTCGGTGCGTACCAACAGTAAGCATAAACATATCTCTGTCTTTCTTTTTTTTGCCCTGTTTGTCAGTCGCCGGGAGCTGGCCCAAAGAGAATACGGCGACTAAACGTCGCGGGAGAAACGGCAACGTACATATTAATTGCCTTCTCAACAGTGAAGAAACATATTGCTATTCATTTAAACAAGCGTATTATTTGTAGAAAATTCGAAGATACACGTCTGTTGGCCAGTGAGAGTTCGGAATATATCACTACATATATATATATATATATATATATATATATATATATATATATATATATATATACAGAGGGGTCCAAAAAATGTATCCACTGTTTAACAATGCAATTACTTCGTTGACGTTCTAAAAGACTCGTGATAATACAGTTTATTATGACTACGAAAATGTATTGATCCATATAACGATAAATATCTTTTTTGAACCCCTCTGTATATATACATATATATATATATATATATATATATATATATATATATATATATATATATATATATATATATATATATATATATATATATATATATATCGTTTGTATTTGTGCCAACACTCGTCTTAAGAAATCTGAGGTTCGTTGATATGTTTTACAAAAGGATATCTGAATATGAAAATTATCTAACGTACTTGTACTTGCACGAAAACAAAGGGTAAAAATGCGGACTTGATGTTACTATAGGTAATTATTGTACCCTCCTGCCCATTTCATATCTAATTAGACTGTATGTGGTCGCTGAACCAAAATGTGTACGGGACCCCTGCTGTAGGCCATCCGGGGCTTTGATCTTGCGGTTCCGGCAGGGGGGGACGTCTGGGAACCGAAACCCTATAAATAAACACGGACGAGGAAGCTTTCGTTTTCAAGCGGAGCGAGCGGAGAGAGTGGGGCCCGGTTCGGTCGATGAGCACTGGCCGGGTGCCGGGGGGGGGGGCTTTGTAGTGCGCGATGGAGATTAGAGCATAGAGAGGATCGCTAATAATAGCGGGGTTTAAGCCCAGCGACAATACCCGGATAGGGCGCCCGGACGTTGAACTCTCGACTTCTTCGAATCGAACCCTATCGGGACAATCGATTTATCCGGCCCGTCAATTCGCGCTTTTGCGATACTTGGGCCACCGGGGTGGGACCGGGAGTACCGAACGAGCAGGCGCTCGTCCATTACGAATCACTTTTTTTTCATTTATTTTCGATATTGTTTTTTATTTAGTTTGTTCAATTATAATTAACGTATGCCCTATGACCCGCAACCGCTCCATATAAAATCTGCTTGAACCGGATGTGTAGTACATTTTATAAGATTTTGTTCCAAGTTTTGGCAAATCGCCACAGTAATTTTGGCGAAGAACCGGCCTAATGGAGACGCGAAACCCCGAGAAAAGTGATAGCTGCAGTCTTTTTTTTTAATTTTCAATTATATTTAGTGACATTATGCTTTAATGTACTTTTGATAGAGAACCCCCCACTCAATGACGCCTTCGCTACTCCCTTTACTAGGTAGGAATTTTATTTTTGATCAGACTGCAGTTTTTTAATTATATTCAGCGATAGTGCAATTTGATAATACGAATGTACTTTTGATAGAGGATCCTCCCATTGTTGGTACGTGGTCATGCCCTCATGAGCCGGCGTTTGGGAATTTTCAGGAAGGTGACGTGAGAAGAGCTGTCGAATTAAAGGATAGGATAGTTTGGAATAATATTCGGAAGCCGCTAGTTCTTGACCGAACAGGACTTTCAAATCGGAACGGATTATCCGGTCAGATACATAAGGTTGTGCATTAACGATTTTACAATGTACTATGGATTGGGACGATTGTATCTTGTAGGAGATAGAAGACTCGGTGGATCCACACAACTCGATTCCGTAGACCATGTTCGGTTTTGAAAAACGGTTTTAAATTATTAAATTGTTCGGTTCTTGATTGAGGTGTCTAAGTAATTTGACGGTTTGGTGGATCCCCATCAGTTTCAGATCCCCCTCTCATTTTGCCGGGAACTTTACGCGTTCGCAAATGTTATTTTTTTAGTTTATTCAACTTCCGGTTGGAATGTGTGAAGGTTTTACGCCCGATACTACCCGGCGCCTAGTTCTCAAACCTTTACTTCCCAACTAATTTATTCCTCTTCATCGGCTCATTGTTGCCGTCGGTTTACTCTCGAATCATGCGCCAGGCCGGGCTGGCCGTGAATAAATCGTCACTAAATCCACTCCAAAATAACAAAATGTAAAATTTTATAACCTAATAATAATTTTTATATGTTTTAAATAATAAATTTTAAACGTAGATGCATTCTGTTGTAACGTCTAAGCATTATTGGAAAAAAATATTGTACACGACTCGCATTGTGTCCACGTAACAACGATGATATCATCTATTGATCGAGCTAAAACATCGATTGATATCTAAGACCCGACACGTTATGCATTGTTGCCGGTATTCGTGGTACGGTGAAACTTCGCGTAGATTAATTAACGGAAGTTTAATCTTAAACAGTTAAACAGTCACTTTTTAAAGATGCGATTTTCAAGATTTATTCAAGTAAATTTAATGAGAATATTAATAACAGCATTGATTATTTCTAGCGGGACAAAACTTTTATTATACTACAGTTAAACCCCACCGTAAGGGCTATAAAGCGCCCTACATTCCCTATGTTCCGGATACTTCGAAATCAACCGGACACGACATGGGTTCTTGCAGAGTTTAAGCGTCGGCGAAACTGAGTAACGTAAAATAATCAGTTTGTAACTGTCACGTGGTCTGCGACGGTTTTGAATACCGTAGTTTTCTCGACTTTCCGTACCCTCTCGCCATTTTATCTTTCGCTAGTCCGGTTTTAGCTACTCGCCATCTTCAGTAGTCGTGTCAGTCAATATTGTTACTGAGGCGCGTGGGGTGCTTGCGGGGATCATCCCGTCCTCCCTCCGGAAGATGGAGAAAACTACGTACAATAATTATCCGAGAATAGTCAGCAGATTTAACAACAATCGATTAATCAAGCGCCTACCCCAAAAACCCCACTGACCTCAACGCTAATTAGGCGTTAGCGAGCGCGTTTTAGTGAAAGCGACAGCAACATTGAGCCGTGCTCGAAGCATCAAATGCGAGCCACTGAAAGTGTGAACGGATGAAATACATTATTTAATTAAGAGAGATAGTATGTGGTAAATACACATATTATTATCGCAACGTATCTCTGTTCGTAGAATATTTTCATTGTGTACGTTTGGGATTAACATTACATATTAACAGAATACTACTTACCGAGGTGAGAACCTACCTATGGAACCTAAGGAGTGCTGACAAGATGCTTCATCGGACGATATGAATAGTATAAGATACGCGGTAATATATACCGGAATTAATATGTTAGTTACTCGCTGACATGACGAAATATAACATATTTTCAAAAATTATTTTCAACCAGAGAATTACTTTATTCCTTTTAATTAATTAATTAATTATATATGTATTTAATATAATTACATTACATTATCTAGATTACTAATATAGGTAATATGATAATGGCAATTATTGCACTGTTACTTAAGTGTTACAGCCAGGAAATAACCGTGAAAACAGAAAATTTGTTTTTCGAAACGAATTTTATTCCAACACCGAAAGGACAAATCAAAACACACTGTACGGTGCACTGACTGTTTCGGCCGCACGCCATCTTCAGTAGCCGTAACTGCGGCACGTGGGACATCCCGTCTCCACGGTCACCTCGCTTCTACCGTGTAACGGCAATCGGGCCGACCGTTCCCTGAATCATAATGGCGTTGCTATAATTAAAAATAGTTCCTACCACCGCCTCCCGTATAACCGTAATATAGGAAATGTGTCAATATTCCTTTCGAAAATGTGGGAGTCTTTAGCGTAGTGGGGGGGGGGGAGCGATGCCCGAATTGTTTAATTCAGTTTTAATTAAAATACGCACGCTATTTTTAAACGTCTTATCGATCCGGTAACGCGATCGAAACGAGTTGAAGGGGCGTTGATCCTTTGTTTTTCAGAGCTAACCGATCCTGGAACTCCTAATGGTATATTCCTATACCGATCGGATCTCTGTATTCCCCCATCCTATCTTAACTCCTTGTCCGGGATCGGTTTAATTTTTCGACACTATTTTTATTATTATTATATATATATATATATATATATATATATATATATATATATATATATATATATAATTACGCGATTCTATTATGTATTGAACTACATTCTTGTTCTAATTAAATTATAGAAAATTATCTAAAAAGTGTATTTATTAGTTAATAAATTATTTAAATAATATGGGATATATATTAGATACAGCATTTTCTGATACAATAGTATTAAACGGAGTTAAAAAATCGGATGTATAATTATTTTTTATATTCCGGTTTTTATTAGATAAAAACAAAACGAAGGAGGTAGACTAGAAAGTATTTAATGTCATATTATCTTCTTCACTGACATGTTATCCACCGGTAGTGAACAGGCTTGCGGAGGTTCTCGGGGGCGGGTCTTCCTTAGTATTAAAAGAAAAAACTAAATGCACCATTCTGGTTGGGAATATTTTCTAGTCGGCCACCAAGATAACAGTACCGTGGAACCGGGCGGCTCTGAAATTTAAATCGCGAATTTCGACCCACTTACATTTTATCTTACCAAATCGAATTTGTCAGCACGTAGTTAACTCGTGGCACAAACATCCTGGTTTCATTCCGTGGAAAAGAGTAAGAAATGCGTGTTTTGTTCGAAAATATCTATTTTGTCACAGACTGAACCACCGGTCCTACCTGAACACCGATGTCGCCTATCGTATTTTCACAGTTGTGGCAATAAAATAGTTTAAAAATTGTTTCTTCTCGTTGATAAATAAATTATCTCTCCTAAATGACCGTACGTGTTTAATGAATTAAGTATTGTCAATCGAAAAACTGGTTCACGAATCTGCTCAACTATACGCCGGGCCCCCCACGACCTGCTTATTTGATTAGTTCTTTTTTGAAAGGTTCGACAGTGTCGACTCTTGAGAAGAAAATATTGCAATAGTCCTATGGGGTGGTCAGGGGTTGCAGGGTTCAATCAGTGCAGGCTGTATTTCGGTACTTGGGGAGTGCCGTCCGCCGGTAACGAAAGGAGAAAGTGATATTTGAAGGAAGGTGCAAACTCGGCCCCCGTGTTATAACGAGAAGGCTACCTGAAGCCTCCGAGTGCCTTTGCTGGGTCGGCACTGTAGTTTCGGGGGCAAGTGGCTCGCAATTGTCCGCAGGTAAATGCCGGGCGGTAAATAACCAAGAGGACCGTACACTGCTGGCAAACGAAGAAACCTACATTAACGATCCCGTCGAAATTTTTCACATAGATATTTTCGTTGGCTTTCGGAGAAGGTAGCCTGGAGTACTTACAACGGGTGGGGGGGGGATTAGTTTCATTATACGTATTAAATAAAAGCAGTGTATCCAAACAAATGCCGTATTATCAAATACAAACAAAACTTCCATATTATTCTTTATAATGAGTCAAGGAACTTACCCGCTAGCGGTGGCCCTCACTCCGTGAAAAACACGTACACCTGACCGAAGGTGATATTTTTTTAAAGGGGGGGTTGAGTTGGCGAAAGTTTGTGATACGGTGGCTTCTGCTATTTTTCTTCTTCTAAAAACTGGGGTCCTACAGGATGTCGGCTTATCGGCTTCTTGACGGTTTTCAGCGAGGTAGGGGTTTCCTCGTTATATTATTAACAGAATCCACCGACGACGGCGAGAATCATGAGAACGAGCGAATATTGTATTTTTACTATACAAATCCTCGCTTTCCCCGAAGCAAATAAGATGACATTTTTTCCCCGGGAGTGCTAGTTCGGAACAACTCTTTTTATAATCGCTCTTGCTTTTTGCCAACGTCAATGTACAGCATCTGCCTCGTAATTAATTTAAGATATATTTAACGAGCTTCCAGCTTGGGGCCGAAAAATCAAACGGGCGTTGGTTAACGCCGAACGAAGTAGGTTTTTCACCACAGCTTTACAGCTTAGTACAGCTTTAAGAGTTAATTCGGCGGCCATACTTTTTGCAGGTGCCGTCTCCTTTTTTAGGCCCAACGTCCGTCCCTAAAGTGGAAATGGGCACGCGCGTGGAAGTCTGCCCCGCCGGCGATCATATAGGAAATGAAGATTTTAACAGGGTTCGGACCGAGAGGTAGGATAGGGGCATTATAATGAGAGGGAGAGGGAGGGGACTACGGAGAGGTCAAACCGTCCGCCTTTATTTCTAATTTAAAATTCGTATCGGAAGAGAAGGTCCGGCTTCAAATCTTCACGTTTTGCATAAACCATTAGAGGCGACCGTTTCACTTTTCTCGGTCAACGGTGGGTGGAGGGGTATAAGGCTGGAATTTATGATGTATGATATCGTGTTCCCAAAGAGCCAACTTGAAGGGTCTGAATAAAGATAGAAGTCCGAGAATAACGGCAAAAATCTTAAAATATTTTTCGGTCTTCTTATTTTAAGTCACGACTACAATTTATACAATTATATTTATTTAGTAACACTGCGATTTGATAACACAAATGTACTGTTGACGGGTAATCCACCCACTGTACTCCTGCTCCAGCCCTTAGTAGAAGGTAAGAAAATCACGCGGTCATTTCCCCTTAAGGCGGCGCTCAGGATTTTCAGGAAGGTGGAAAAAAATTAAAATGTTTGGCTATTTTACAAGTAAAATCGTTGCCGTGATGTGTTGGAAACGAGCAGTGGCTGCTTTGTCCTTGTATAGAATGGCAAATCGTTTGCAATTTTTTTTAATATAAATAAAATCTATAATAGGAAAACACCGTCGAATGGTTATGACTACCACTTACCCAAAGTACAGTTGAATGGGAAACACAGGACCGCTTCTGGAGCAACGCCTTTTCCTTTCGTTACCCGCCGAGAAGTCCGAGATCCTCATCGATTGTCCTATTTTTGATCCTATTTTCGTTACGATACCACTGAAGAGAAATCAGAATGTTTTTCTACTTCTATAGTTGAGGGTCGCCGACGAAAGACAGAACAACAAGAGACCAATCGTCTTCGGCGTTTCGTCGACGTTTGTAACTTTGTTTGATATTCATGTTAAAGTAGCACTAATATAAATAGTGCCTAATGGAGGAGAACCCCTCAGCTTTAATCCTTTTTTTAATTTGTTTAATTTATTATTTTATTTTTCCGGTACGTTTAAATCACGTTCCCCTTTTCAGGAATCTCTAAGGACCGTTTGGAATGCACGGAGATAGTAGGGTTCGGACCGTAGGATTGTGATGGGGCATAATTCGGGAGAGAAAATTGTGATATTTTTGTACAGGGGTCACGGACAAACAGGACGAAGGGATCTTTTTGACTATAATCTTGTTGACTGTATGGTTTGAATATAAGTACCGAACGAAAACGAAAACGTCTCCAAAACGACACCGTATACATATCCCAAGTTGAACGGGTGACACGCGTCACGCAGCGATATTTTTTCAATTATTTTTAACACGTTTATTAACGTGTGTAGTAGATGCACAAATATCGCGCGTGGGACGCGGTTCCTAATACCACCAGAAACAATGGCGGTATTATTCGTGGGATGTGTTTCTGGAGGGAAAACAAAAAATTAAATATTGGCCCCGTGCCTAATCGGTTGGTAATTTGCAAGATTAATAAGCATCTTCATCCTGCAGATGATGTAATCGAGTTACCAAAGCTGATTTATTTTAACACTTTTGCTGAATATGCACAGAGTGTATGTGCGAAGGTAAAAATATAAAATTTAAAAAACGGGTTGCAGCCGCTATGCGCACAGAATGAAATTAAAATCACACAATGGAATGCTTGGGGCTTATCATCTCATTTGTAATTTTGACCGTACTTATTGTCCGTACTCATTTGTAATTATTCAGTACTACTCAACTTTAGTACCGAAATTATTCTCATTTCTTAATGTTTATATGTCTTGTGACAGGATGTATACGTTCATAATTTTGAATCATAAAGTATTGCGCCGATGAAGGCAAGAGTACTTATTAATTCAAAAAATAAAACGCGTTATACGTCCAACGGGTTTGACGTAAACATTTAAGCCAGTGGCTTCGAACCTATGGGTCTATTTAGAAGTGGGGGGCGGGATGGAGCTGTCATCAAAATATGATTCTTGAATGTGAACAAACAATAAAAATATTTATACATACATGTGTAACTTGTGCTGAAAAATATGCCCAACCATCGAATTAAACCATTAATATGTTGTATTCTATTTTTTGAATTATTGTAAAACTTTTTAAACGCAATAACTTATTACTCTTATTATTGCTTATAATGAATAGGTATTTTTTAAGTATAAGGTGTATACGGAATATGGTATATATTTGTTGTACCCAATTAAATAAATTATAAATTACATTGATACGACTGCACATTAACTAACGGGTCGAGTCCCCTAGGTCAGCTGTAGCCCACACTTGAAGGGGTTCCACCGGCAATTAGCTTTCGTTAGAATCCCAAAAAGATATTTATCGTTATATGGATAAATACATTTTCGTAGTCATAATAAACTGTATTATCACGAGTCTTTTAGAACGTCAACGAAGTAATTGCATTTCATTTCCAATACATATGTGGTCTGACGCTGGTAAGAACAATGTGTGGTATTCATGATCGCCATCGCCGGTAGCATTACTTTCATTAACAATAATATATGATTTATGTAGCTATAAATTCTTGTTATTATATATATATATATATATATATATATATATATATATATATATACAGAGGGGTCCAAAAAATGTATCCACTGTTTAAAAGTCCATAACTTGCAAACTAATTGACGGAGTTGACTCATTTTTGGTAAGGTTATAGTTTGCAGTTCCGGCAATCGCCATACAAGCGTTGTACTGCGTTGTTTTGTTTTGTCAGATGACAGCAGCCAAATAGTCAGTGTTTTGTTGTTAGTTGTACCTTGTTACTCGAGTACACATGGCTGGCGCCATCCACCACGTTCCCCAGACTTAACTCCTCTGGACTTTTACCTGTGGGGAACACTAAAGGACGCCGTTTATCGACAAAACCCACGCACATTGGATGAACTTCGAGAATCCATCGTATATTCATCTACAAATATCCAACTGAACACGTTGCAGTTCGGCGGCATCGTTTGTGTGTGGATGTTAATGGTGACCATTTCGAACACCTACAGTGATATCTTTAAGTTGGACTTTAAGCTACACTTTCACAAAAAATGAGATAACTCCGTCAATTAGTTTGCAAGTTATGGACTGTTAAACAGTGGATACATTTTTTTGGACCCCTCTGTATATATATATATATATATATATATATATATATATATATATATATATGTGTCTGTGTGTCATATATTTGATCGGGGAAGAGATATCGACAAGAAGCCAAGAGAAGCTTCCGTTGATAATTGGGTCGGGGTCGATCCCCCCACTGAGAAACGCGGTTAAGGCAGATAACCGGCCGGGTATTTTGCTTCCCTTTTTTAATCCGTCCGCTCTTCGTCCGGTTTCGAAAATAGAAATTCCGGAGAGTGAACATTTTTTTCTCGATTTTTTCTTCTTTTATCCCGTCCGCTCTACAATGGCGGTTTTGAACAACGGGAGCGTTTGAAAGGTAGGTCGATGCGTTCTACAAAATATGGAAATCAAAACATAAAATGGGGTTTGTTCAGAGCGGTGATATCATCTAAATTTAAAACCTGAACTACCAATTTTTTTTGCATATACAAAACTTTTCATCGGCTACTGACTGATAGTATTCCAAACCCTCACATATATAAGTTATAACAAAACTCGGCAACTTTTTTTTCAAGAGTTTCAGGGAAAAAAGGATCATTTATGTGTCTGACCCCACACCCGCGAGGGCATCCGGATTTCCTCGAGGTGTACAACTACTTTTTTCCCCTCTGGACGCGCAGTGTTCTGGAGCATAACTCGGTTTCTCTCTAACTTTTTAATCAAAGTGTACGGGTCTAAAAACCTTATATCGCTTTTTCTTCTCCTACAAGGGCTCCGTCTATAAAAATCATGCCCACCTTCACACGGTCCATCACACCTTTGCTCACACCTTCATTGATTTTCGTGGCCCTATTTATTTTCTCCCTCCTTATTTCCCGTTCTACTTTTCCCCTCTTTTCTGTTATTTCCTTCCGCCGTTGGCGGACAAAGTCCCCGACAGTACGATCTATTTCCAATAACCTAGGTCATCTATTTGGGCTGTTATCCCCAAATGTGACTTCCGAGGGGGAGTACCCTTTGGTCTTGTGAACTGAATTATTGTAAGCGATTATTGCCTTCCGAACACCCAACCTCACTGGCAACGGACCAAATATAACTAACTGAATTATATGCAAATGTTCCATCAGGGTACTATGGAACCTTTCAATAGCACCTTCGGATGGCCCACGGTGGTGAAGTGATGCTTCACCCCCAGGTCATCCAGCGTTTTCTTTAATGCCTTATTACAAAACTCTCTCCCCTCGTCAGTCACAATCCTGTCAGGAACACCAAATATCCCCATATATGTCATGAGTCATCATGTGTCCTCCAGAACTTGTTCGGTAAACTTCTCCTCTAGCCTGTACGCGAATGCTAGCTTGCTGAAGGTATCGAGAACCGTTAAGAATTTTTCGCCCTCGAAGACAAATAGATCGGCCTGCACTTCTTGGAATGGCTTCTTCGGTGTGTCCGTAAGTAGTTGTTCCGTCCTATGAGGTCTTCTATGATATTTTGCTCTATTGCAGACCACGCACTGTCCTATTATTTCGGTCACTGTTTTGTCCATCCCTATCCAGTAATATGTCCGTTTCAGTCTGGCTAATGTCTCGTCTATACCTCTGTGGTTTGTTTTTCCAACGTGGTAGTCTAAAACTGTCTGGCTCTGTTGGTCTGGGTCTTCTATCGTTTCTACCATTCGAGTACAAAACCAGAGCTTATTATCTCTCCCGAATTTACCTTCGGCATACATTCCGTGTATTCTCCGTCCTAGGCCTCTGACATCTATAAAGACAGAGTATTCCTTCCCGGGACTAACAATTCCCGCATGACCCCTTTATCTGTTCGTCAGTGATTTCGCCCCTAACTCTTACTACGGATTTTTCTGTGTTGGTACCGGTGGAAGGTGGTTTCTCCCCTTTCTTTTTGGAGGTTTATCCCTCTACGCACCCTTCGTTCCCAAATAATTTGATTCCTCTTTCCATTTACTACTTCATCTACTATGTCGACTATTTGGGGCTCTGTTCAGTTTCTACCGGTTCCCTATCTTCGACCTCGCCTTGCGCTTCCCTTACTTTTCCAGTATTTGCTACCACTACTCTCGACAACCAGTCGGCAATAACGTTATCTTTTCCTTTTATGTGCCTCGCTTCCCAATTATAAGCCGCTAACCTCTCTTTCCACTTAGTAACAACTCTGGCCGATGTCTCTTTCAAATGTCCCGTCCAGAGCAGTGGCTTATGGTCTGTTTGTATTAAGAACCGTCTCCCAAACAGGTACGGCCGGAAATACTCGACCGCCCATACGACCCCCAACAGCTCCCTTTCGATCGCACTATATCTTTGCTCCGCAGGATTTAGCTGCCGGCTCGCATAAGCAATCGGCTGTTCCACCCCGTCTACCTCTTAGGATAAGACAGCCCCTAAAGCACATTGACTAGCGTCCGTGGTCACTATGAACTGTTTTTCAAAGTTTGGAAACCGCAGGACCGGTTTCGAAATTAACATTCTTTTGCATTCATTCACGCCACGCTCTACCTCGGGGGTTACCTCGAATTTTACTCCCTTTTTTAACAGCCGCGTTAGTGGTTGTACGATCCTAGCCATATTAGGGAGAAACCGCCTGTAATAACCCACCAATCCGAGGAACCCATTCAATTCTTTAGTGTTTCTCGACAGTGGCATATCTCTGACGGCCCTCGTTTTATCTGGATCCGGCCCGAACCCCCCTGCTGAAATTATATGGCCCATGAACTTTGGCAAAATTTAGATCTTTCCCTGTCTACTTTTAGTTCGAACTCCATTAATTTGTTAAGGAGGATTTTTTAATGCTCCTTATGAGCCTCCAAATCCTTGCTGAACACAATAATGTCGTCCATACAAATTTGGCAAAAGGAATCGTCTACATTCTCCAGGACCTCATCCATTAGTCGCTGAAAGGTACTCGGCGCATTCTTTAGTCCGAACGGCATTCTCACGTATTCGTAATGTCCTCGCTCGAAGGAAAATGCTGTCTTATGCACGTCTTCCTCTCTCATCCTGATCTGGTGATATCCCGACTTGAGGTCCAAGGCACTGAATACCATTGATCCGTTCATTCTATCGATTATATCCTCCAACCGTGGAAGAGGGTATTTCTCCTCTTTCATCCTTCGGTCGAGTTCCCTAAAGTCAATGACCGATCGGTGTCTTGGTACCCCTTCGGGTCCCGCAGGTTTTGGGACCACCCAGATCGGAACTTTTCTTATTATACCTTGCTACAGCAATTCCTTGATCTGACGGCGGATCACTTCCCTCATTGCGTGTGGGTAACGTCTGGGCTTAACAAATACAGGTCGATTAGAATCTAAATCGATTCCGTGGCGCACTCTACCCGTTGCTGTTAACAACTCTCCCTCCGTATAGAACGCACCCCGGAACTCGGCCAGAATTTGCTCAAACCCGTTGCCATTTTGTTTTACAGACGCGTTACCGACAAGCGCGTGACGCTTCAACCCCGTGGTGCGCTCCGCCCAGTGCCTTTTAGCCCCTAATTTAATCCTCCATCTACCGTCTATTATTCTAGGATATCCACCCACCCGTCTATAAGGTCGCATCCCACAATGACATCATATTTCGGACTCGGCATCTCCGCTACATGGGCCATTAATTCCCGTTTCTTCCCCGCTATCCCCCTTAGGTTTACTACAACCTCCCCTGACAAGGGTTTTACTCCCGTCACGGTGACTACTTCGCAAGTGCAACATTTTATTCGGTCGCTTCCGAAAATTGTTTCGACCGTTTGCTACTTCCCGTGTCCAACAAACGCCACTTTTACAAAAAACGTATATAACAATATAACAATATAATTATTATCGGAATCAGAATCTCTTATATATATATATATATATATATATATATATATATATATATATATATATGAAATGAAACACAAATACGTTCTAAACTATTCGTGATAGTACAATTTATTGAGGGACGAAAATGTATTTCTCCATATAAAGATAAATAGTTTCGTGCGATTCAAGGGAATTCTAATTGCCGATCGACCTCTTCGAGTTTGGGTTAGTGCGCATAAAACTGACCGAGAGGACTGGGCCCGTTGATTTATGGGCGGTCATTAGGCAGTCCGACAGCTCGGATCCCAGAATCGATGCCCCGGCCACTCGGTATCCTGTCCGGAGCCGAATGAACGAAATATCCCCCCCACACTTAAAAAAGGTTAGACGACCGCCGGACACTCTGGTCAGTCCCCTTATGAACTGCTTCCGAGCGCAAGTCGCCCTGGACTTAATTAACGGCACTTAACTCGAAAAATTGTAATTCACCTAGTGGCTAAGTACTGAAAACTACCGCTGTACAACCTATCCTCCACGGAGTTCTACGTGTAAAACATTGTTTTTTAGTTACTGAACACAAATTGAGGGGCATACCGTCATACCTATCTAATAACTGTCTCATATTCTTCTTAAAGACTTACCGTAACTGTAAAATTTGATATAAAAAATTGCCAACACGCTATAATAATTTAAACTGAAATCGGACATCACGATCATCGTGTGATAGATTATGTTAATACTGTCGCAAAACATTTCAACTCAATACATTCAGCTATACCAATACTAACACAGATTGGACATAGTTATTATATTATTATTATTGAATAAAAATAGTTTAAAAAATGCTACGTTCGGACTGCCACATTTTCCCCTCGGGGGATTTTTTAGTTTCAGCGTGGAAAAAGATGAATTCATAGTCCCGGCGACGGCGTACTCTCGGTACACAATAATATTGGTGTAAGAGTAACAATAAGGGAGTTACTAGCAACACCATTATTCAATGCTGCTATTGGAAGTTCGGGGGAAAAACCGAACTCGGGTATGTGACGCCGTCCCCGACCCTAAACCTAAAACATTCGATACGGCCATTGTGGAATTCAATGATACACCGCTGTAAAATAATTTTAACGAATACGCGAAAAATAAACGGGGAAACCTACCAAACCCTTAAAACAAAATTTTCAAAAAATTAACATCTACCCCGATATATTCTTTTTCCAAACAAACAACAGCGCTATATTAAGTTAAATAAACATTTTTCGCATAGACCGGACGTCTGTGTACTTAAGGATAATGTTAAGAGGTCAGACGTAAGGGATAGATTCGGAAAGGCCAGAAACGGTTCTGTTCTAAAATGAGAGCTCGGGCCTATTATGAACTCTCGACAGCTCCGGCCAGCTCAGACGTCCTCAATTGGCACTACTCTCGCCCTGCCCAAAGCGCAACGGTGAATCGGGATAACCTTGAAATTTTCGAGGGCGTTGACCGTGAACTTTTGTCACGTTTAGAGTGATAACGTTATTTTTAAACGGTCCCGAATAACACCCTTCGGCTCAGCTCTCTCCCACCGAGATTCCACCTCTACCTCCAGATCGCAGTTTTCCCAGCATTGAACGTCGATGACACACTTTACGTACGCATCGAATGTAATTTTAGTCAGAAACTTTATGAGAGATACATAACTAAATACGTAACATATCTTATGAAAACCTTACGTTTATATTTTTTTTTAAAATATACAACTTGCAAGATAATAACGCACATTCCATGCTGGATTTCCATAGTTCTTTTGATTATCCCCCCTCCGCTGTGCTGTAAAATCGCGCAGGCGCCACCGGACATGGATAGAAGCCGAAAATGGTCTATTAAAAGACCTAAGAGCGAAAGAATAATAAATATTAATCGAATAGATAATTAAATTTGTATCACGCTAATAAGAAAAATATTGTTTTTAAACTCGCTTCTAGAGTTTAATATTTATACTCTTAATAAATAACTTTAGACTCGTACTTCTCCCGTTACGCTCGCCCAAAGTAGAGTTTGGGAATTTCTGCTGTCGGTTCTACCGAAAAAGTGGAAACACCAAAATCGCTACCATCCCGGGCCTAGAACATCCCTTCCCTACAGTTCACCTGTTATTTTTCACCCAATTTTACGGGGATCCACGGGCTATTTATAAATCGAGTGAACGGAAAGTAATTATCGACCTCAGTTTGTAGACTCATCAAAGACACGTCTAGTCTCCCAAACCGGAATCAGAAGAACTCCAGACCCTCAATTAGGCTACCGGCCTGAAGGGGAGTTAAAAAGGACAGCCGAACTCGATAAAAGTTTGTTTGTAAACAACCCGGAGAGGCTTGGCACTAACACTGAAGGAAGAGAAAGTAATAACCGACCTCCATTTTCGGATCAGCGGACCGAGGGGGAGAGAAATCCGAGCGCTGTCTTAAAATACTAAGGACGCCTAGGCGTCTGGGCCGTTCGGAAAATCGCTCGGAGCTTCCTGGTTTTAGATGAACTTCTGGCCCATTTACAGCCTCCAAGATAGTGCTTATAAACGGAAGACTAGTTGCATTAACCCAGATGAAAGAGAGAAAGTAATATCGGCGGCCTCTCCTCCCCCTACTCTTTTCAAATTACCGAGTCCAAGGACCTGAATCGGCGTCGCTTCAACCCAGAAATGAGTAATTAACGTCGGCCCTAAATTGAGGGACTGACCCTCGTCAATAATGGACGCCCTCAATTATCGTTTACCTAACTCGAGGCAGCACTTTATACAAGGGCAAGACTTGTGGAAATGGCCCAAAGTCCCTACCGGATATCGAGTAAACTTCTGGTGATAATCCGGTTGTTATTAGGAGCATACCGGGAGCATTAAAGATCGGTCCAATGTTTCAGTGGAACCCCCCTGTTCGATATCCACGTCGGTTTCAATGCGGCTTTGTAAACTGCATAAAAGTTCAATTTTTATGCACGTTTTAATAATGGTCCCAGTAGTCTCAATTTCATGTTCGAGTCGATTGTTTTGAGCGGGGTACGGTAATTCCACGTGAGTCTATATAGATGCCGTCTAGAATCTGCCGTCGGGTGGGGAATCTCGATTCTGAGGGAGAAGAAAGTAATATTAAACCGGTCCCAAAAACGTTGCTGGCCCATCGACGAGTCAAAACCGATGCCCGGACGGTAAGTAGGAAAACGTTTCCGGTCGGCGCGTCCGAAGGTCAATTTTTTCCCGGATACGGCGCCGGTGAACTTTTGGCCCGTTTCGAGTTATCGGTCGTCCGGTTACTCCGGGTTGGGTTCGGAAACGGCCGAGCGGGGGATATTCTAACGGGCCGTCGTTACGGTTAACTGTAACCACTCGTTTTATGTCTCCCCCCCACCACCCTTCCCCGTCGGGATTCGCGTCTCACTCCTACCTCATTTTTTGTTCCTCCCTTGAAGAGGAGGATATGTATATATATATATATATATATATATATATATATATATATATATATATAAATTGCTCCCGTATTATAACTGTAGTCGTCGGTTCCCCTTTACCGTGAAGGGCCCGTTACTCGGCCGTTACTTTCTCCAAACGGAGTATCGTGAAAGTGTAAAGTTTCCCCGTGCCCGGCATCGCTGTGTAATTGTCAATTACAGTAGAATGACTTTATACGCGTCTAAAGGATCCGATGATGATAATTCAGCGATAATTGATTTAAAACAAAAACAAAAAATATATATATAAAAAAAATATAAATGAATAAATAATATTTTCTTCGATATTTGATTGGCCAGCAAAATTGATTTCGCAATTTCTCAACGCGGTCACGAGATATCCAAAAACGGTTTGCGGGTTCCGCGTCTTATCATAAAAAGAAGCCTTTCTTTCCGTTAGAGTTTTAATAAAATTAAACAATTAAATGTATCGATCTTGTTTAAAATTGACAAACGGACTATATTGGATGATGGCTGTCCGCCACCGGCTGGGAAGATAAAAAGAACATAGGCTAAGAAATGAAGTGCGTGGAAAATGGAATAACTATATTCTAATAGTTATTTATTTGCAAATTATGGAGTTGAGAAAACAATGAAACTAACTCAACAGGTGCCACTCCACACATAACACATCATACAGTAAGAGTTCAGTGGTGACAAGGTGCTTCCGACGTCAATGCCGCTATCGCTGTGTGTAGGCGAAGAGCCGTTATTGTATAACATGAAATACAGTAGTAGCCATCCTCCCTAGTGAGGTATTTTTCGCCCATATTTTCAGACCATTCACCCGTACGGCGGGCACGAGTGAAAGTCTTGCTCTCATACTCTCTGGGTAAACTGATTTCGGACTACGTCATTCATTTCCTATTCGTGGGACGGACTTTTCCTCGTTTCAGAACTTGAGAAAGTTCGCTTTGTCTACCGACGACGGGATGAACCTTAAATTGTATATGTAGAGAAAAAAATTGTCTAAAATCAGTGTAACTATCGGTGAAGTAGACCGACACTTCGTTGGTAGAACCACGCGACCGAAAACTGACGAAATCCCTTGTACGTGTGTTAGGATAAGTTCCGTTTCAAGCAGGGTGGGAGTAAGGCGGGCCGCGTGGAAACAAAGTCCGTCCGGAGAGTGGTTTGTTTGTTGTCGTCATACACCGTTTAGCCCAATTGCCGCGTTAGCTCAGTGAGTTGTTACCCCGGGGCACTGTTATTACTCTCCCCAGTGTTACACCGCGATTCGGTCATTCATAATCTTCCATTCATGAAAGCGGAGAATTTTTTTAATCGTGCTTGCCGCGTCGCATGTCGTTTTTAATTTTTCGTTTTAAGTTCCGAACGAAAACCACTTTTCTTAAAAATATTTTCACGCGGAGGCTGTCCCTCGAAGTTTCGACACACCTTGAGGTACTCCTGTATCAGACGTCTACTTATCAACGTGTAAGTCAACAAACCAGTATATTCATCGGAAATCGGACCTATACAAATTTTTGAATACTCCGTCGGATGTAGCGGTGGTTCTAACAAAGAGTTTTTTTTATACGACTGGTCAAGTTGGTAAATACAGTGGCGTAAGACTAACGGAAAACGAGCGAAGCTTCTCCTGTATTTTTATTATAATCTTAGGATTAATTCTGGACAAGGTGGCGAGTGCCTGAGCACTTGACACTGGTGTCGTTTAGTATCTGTGCGTGATTATTGTGAACTGGTACTTTATCTTTGACCGTGTTAACTTAAATCCTAAGTACTGAGATTATTCCAAGCGAATCCTTTTCTTAAAAAAATATTGTTTTTTAATATTCGATAATTATCGTATTATTAAATGAATATCGATAATTCGAATTTTCCAAACAAAATCATACCGCATTTTGAACGTCAAATGTCAAAACTCGAAAAACGTTTTCGAGGAAACGAAATGTAGCATCGCAGTGTTACCGTCTCAAATAAAGTGCCGATAAAGTGAACAGGGTCACATCCCTGTTACAGTACACACACATATATTATCATAGTCGTCCGTTGCCAATCTTAAAAAAACTAGGACGTCCCTTTAATCATCCAGCGCGGTACTTATTAGTGTCGGTTTCCGACGGTGCATCCCGTCATTACTGTCGCTCCAACTCAGCTAAAACTATATCCATTGCGCCCAGTGGTTCTACAGGTGGTTTCATTACAAATTAAAGCAGTTTTATAATAGAGTTTTCAAAGTAACAACAATTTACGATCAACTAAATAAAACTCGTCGGTATTTTCGATAGGTTAAAAAAACATTACGAAGGAACAAAAACAACGTAGTTTGGAATACCCGAATCCACCATACTGACAGACACGGCTACTGAAGATGGTGAACGACAGAAATCGGTCTAGCAAATGACCAAACCAGCTAAAGGAGACAGAAGATGGAGAACACTACGGTATAGAACGACGAAATTTACGATTAATTACGTTTTATATAATTTTAAGTTCGTATTTACATCCTCAATTTGGCGCAATCCTTGGCGTCCTCTGTCTGCACCCCACCATTTGGCCTTAGACCAGTTTGCGCTTCTTGAAACAGTTTAATCATCTGAATTTCTGGTCGTAGAAACCTTTTCTCGTTTTTCGTGTCCTGTTGCGTCTATGGGCAACTCGGTTATTTATTTTTGTTTCCGTTCTCGGTGATTTCCATTTATTATATATATATATATATATATATATATATATATATATATATATATATTATAAGTGCGGAATGCTTCAAAAATAAACCCAACGTCATCGACAAAAAATTTTTATGAATTCCGAAAATGGCTCCATATTCGTCCCATCATTTTTTCTTTTTATTTCCAGTCACGACTACAATTTTTAAAATTATATTTGGTAACACGAACGTACTTTTGATAGAGAATCCACCCATCGACGGTACTCCTTCCCGATCCAGCCGTTACTAGATAGTAAGGAAATCACCCCTAGATCTAATTAAGATATTTTCCTAAGAGAAAATCCGCTATCGCTATCTTAAGAGATAGCGCTCGAAATTTACAGGAAGGTGACGGGACGAGATTTGTCGAATCGAAGGATCGGAGTGAAGGGATTGTTTTGAATGGGAAGATTTATATCGGGAAGCCGTTAATTCACGAAAGAACATGCGGTTAAAAACATAAGGTGAGGCGTTAACGATTTTACAAAGGATTATATATTCTATCGATTTTATTTTGTTGGAGCTTGACGACTCGGTGGATCCCCATAACTCAATTATTACGCCCAGGTTGGTTTTAAAATATAGTTGGCAATTAATAATTTGTTTGTAATAGTTGTCGAAGATTCTTAGTAGCAATTTGTAACAGCGTTTCTTTCTGTACGTTCGAGTCTTGTATGTGGGTTACATGTCAATATTCTGTCCAAGTGCAGTCCCTAATACGCCTTCAACTACCAGAAAATAATCCCAATTGGCCAGATTAGTACCCGTATATTATTATCATTCATTTACGATTCATGGGCAGGTTTTGTTTCCATTCCAGTACTAAAACTTATCGTATTTTCCCTACCTATCGGCCGTGTTTATTTAACGGCTGAGTGTCCGGCGATGGCTCGTAAAATTTAATAAGGACATACTCCATTTATGTATGTAATATTATATATGCGTCCGCTACTGTTATAAAATGTTCCGGGGGCGGACGGAGTACTGTTAGCCGGAGAGACAGAGGTTCTCGAAAACCGACCGGACTACTAAACGGTACAAAAAGTGAACGGAGTTGAAACCATTAACTTGACTTATATAACACTCGGATATAAATCGGACTGCTTGGAAAACGTTCATATTTTTGGAATGCATCTTTATTAGTCTCAGTTTATATTTAACCTTTTGAATAGTACGAAAGTTCAGTACATCTTCGTGCCTCCTAAAAAAACTCACTCGGGTGCGAGTGAGTGAGTATGAAGAAAACTTACTACGCAAAGGGTTAACGTTCAATTCAGCGTTATCATTTCGAATCCAAGCGATAATAGAATATTTTTAGTTTACTGAATAAATCGGTCAGGACCCGACAATCAAAAATTCAGAATTTTACGCGATTTTTTTGGAAAGAAGCTTGAAAAATACGCCAATAAAACTGTCCGCGTACTGCATAACGACGCTCGAAGCCTTGAAAAATTATGTCCGAATACTGGCGCGTCCGCCCTCTCAGTGCAGACCTTCGTTTTCGGTCTGCCCACTCGAGAAGTCATTACGCCGAGCCAATTCTCCGACTGGCGAAAACAAATTTCGAAAAACCGGGTCCCGACATTTCGGGCCGAGGAATTCTTCAGGTGCTGAAGCGCCTAGGGACGAGGCAGGTAGAGAAGGGATTGCTTAGATCACGGAATAAACTACATATATTAGATAAAACACCCGGTCGGACTTCTGGAAGTCAACTGTTCGTTCATTCTTCTCGCCGACAAGGAGATAAGTTTTGTCTACAAATTTTCGGTTCAATAAACAATTAACAATGCAAGGAGAGTCCGGCTAAAGATAAGGATCGGCCGAAAAACAATTAGGGCATAGGTAATAGCTTTTAAATTGCTCTTGGGGACAAAAATTCCGGAGACGCCGTCAATGACTTCCAAACTGGAAAATTATTCAAAACCGGTTATCGGATTTAAACGTAAATATTTACCGTCCTTCGCATTGTTTTAAAAGCGAAATAATTTTCGACTACTTAAAATGTTTGAAGTTTAAAGCTAAAGAACATCCTAGCCTAATCGCTTTAGTCTAATTTTTCAAGATTCGAAGGAAGGGGAAATAAATTAGCCCATTCATCTCGAGGAACCAGTGGAGAGCTGAACTTTCACTGATTCCAACCAGAACACTCATACAGGTTGAAATAGCGTCGCAATATTGAAAGTCCTTCCGTCTACCGCGATTTTTTTAACCGAATTTTTATTTATAATCTGAACCGGAGTTTCAGCATATACTGGGATGGCGGGAGACTTTTTTTGTCACCGCCACCGCGATGGAAACCGCAAATTCCGTTTGAGAAGTCTCCGGGGGTCTTTCTTAAGGTATTCCTGTAAAACGGCCGACGACAACAGGTCGAAACACGATTTCACGGTCCGGACACGCCTCCTATATTGCGTAAACACGGCCGGGTCGCCTCCCCGGGCACTAGGTAGAATTATAAGTGTAATAGCCGGGTGTAATGTCTCATTGTCCGGACCCCGACAACAAAGCCGGCCTCCATTTTTCCCCGAATCGAGCCGCCTCACTGTCTTTTCTTCGAGAGAAGGGCTGCATTCTTCGGTCGGACCGTATTTGAAATATTGCATTTTCCCTAGCTCCGGAGTGCCGGACAAAACTTGTGAACACGTCACGGCCACTTTAAGTTTACACGGAGCATAATAAAGGTACCCGGGCCAGACCAATAAACATTTCACCGGACTTCTTAATACCGTCCTACCTTCGGTTCAAGTATATATATCATTTCCGAATTGAATTTACCTTTATCCCAAGTCAAATTCCGCGTTTATCCCTAGTCAGGATGTCAGTAGTGTTTTTAATTTTACGCCACAACTACATTTTAAAAAATTGTATTTAAAATATTAAATTCAGCAGATAGCAGCGCTGGGATAACTTCGAAAGGAGGGATATATATCCGGGAAGCGCTGGTTCGTGAACGAACGGGACTTTCAAATAGGAACGGATGGTGCGGTTAGAAACACAGGTGGGGGACGTTAACGATTTACAGGTTTACGTTTACAGTACAGGTGAAAAACAGTTGAAATTGATTCGGAAAGAATAATATAGGAGAAAGACCCTCAAAACAAAAAGAAGCCCTGCTGTACCAGTTAATGACTGACCATCCAGTTAGCATAAGCTCACCAAAAAGGTGATTCAGGAATTTTCCCCTAATTTTCGCCTTAATCATCGACTTCATTTTTACACATTTTGTAGTTACCTTTATCCAAACTAAATATTCAAATCATATCGGAAATAGAATATTATTCCAAGAGCACCCTTTCACAAGTTAAAATTCGTATCTAGAATGACAGTTAATAAAAAAAGTTGAACTTAACTTTAAAAAAGAATTTTCGAAAAATAAGAGAACCGCCCTCCGAATTCTCGACGATGATTTTCAAACACTGCAATGCTTGCCTCGGTGTGTGGGTTAATGCCGGGCCCTTAGCGCGCGGTTATGTTGCGGTGTTCATTTAATTATTTTTAACGGGGTGCTAGGGAACCAACCCTGTAGCGTTTACCGTTACTGCGTGCATACCGCTACCTGGGTTAATTTATGGTCTGAGCACCGGAGGGATATTTGTAAAACCGGGCAGATTTACGGCCCCGTTCGGTTTCTTCATTGTGACCGGCTACGTAGGATAGGATACCGCTTAAACACTTTCCCCCCAGTCGGAGAGCCCGGTCTATCGGCTACTGATTTTTTGCCCCCATTTTACTGGCGCGTTCCCGAATTTCGGGACGCCCGAGCACCGGAGTCGCGAGTGTTGAGTACAATTGTGAAATGTTATTGACGCTCGCATCCCGTGATAAAGAAGCCACCAAGTACGGAGGATTTTATTCATTCACCGACTGTCGGTATTTTGAGCCATGGTGAATGATCTCATTTAAAACATAAGGATGGTGCGAAGGTCTTTCGATTGGAATCTCTGGATGCGAGCGATGACGGATATCTCTGTAGAACCCCCCCATATTCTATGCTATGTATCCCCATGCTATGTATGTTCATGTTGGTTTCAACATGGCCTTGTATATTGTGAGTTTGTTGGTCAATTACGATTGTTTTAATAGTCCTAATTTACGGTTTAAGTCGATTCTTTCGAGTTGGGCATGGGGATTCCGCGTAAGTCGTTTGTCTCATGGGAACCGAAGTTAGTTGGTGTGACGATGTTTGTAGCGATGAATAATAAAATCTTTTGTCCATACCCCCCTCCCACTATAGTTTATCTCGCCCCAGACCGGTTTCGACTTCTCCTCATCATCAGGAAATAGACCCCCGCGGGTGGGACAATAGGTGTACCGGCGTATAGAGTCCATTACATGGATAGTGGACACCGGCAAATAAGCGAATACCCGTCAGAAGTGTGATTTATATGACGTCACGCGGAATGGAATTTTTAACAGAATCGCCTATTCGCTCTTAAAGTAGACCTATTGTCTATTGTAGAAAAAATTATTAATCAAAATTGTAGTCTATATAATACCCTATTTTATATTTTCAATATAGAAGGAATAATTTTTAAAAATCTCGAGTGCAGGTATACGAAATATTTCTCGACGTTTATTTCCTCGTCCCCTGCATTAAATTGCTATAAACTAACACTCGAAAATAAAAAAAATACTAAGGGCGGGAAAAGGCGGAATTTGACTTGGGAAAAAGGTAAATTCAACTCGGGAATAATACAAGAACGGTTATTAAAAAGTCGGGATGAACGGTTTATTTGCCTGTAAACTAATAGATTTATTGATCAATTTTTACACACGTTTTATTTTTCCACACAGAATGTGTTATTTTTAAAAATCATGAGTGAAAGATTATGTACTAAATATTTCCCGACGTTCGGAGTCCCGTGCGTTTATATACACAAATACTGGAGGAAATAATATTTTAAAAAGCAGTATTAAGGGTCGACGTTTGCACTTTCACGTCTTTGTTTTTCAACGTGGGCCGGCCGGGGAATAATAATCGTTTCATTGTTGGGACAAACCGGAGGGAAGCGAGACTCTCGGTCCGTGGAAGTTTTTCTTGTTTTGAAGAAACCGGTTTCAGGACGGCCGGACCCTGGACAACGCTTTGCCCCTTAAGGGCCCCATCCCCCGGGGGCCCTTTTCGGCTTTTACGACACCGCCTCTCGACTCCCCCATTGTCCATTCACAATGTCCCTGTCCTCAACCCTTCCAGGCCCAGAAGGAGGAATTTGAATGTTCATCGACTGAAAACTGGTAATGGCGTATTTTGTGTCGACTGTATTTTAAAATGGTGTCAAAGCCCCGAAACCAAAAAAGTTGAGGAGACCCTGAAATTTGTATGCTTCGGCTGCAGACAAAGCACTGTTAGCTACCGGCGATGGCGATCATGAAAACCACACATTGTTCGTACCAGCGTCAGACCACATATGTATTGGAAATGAAATGCAATTACTTCGTTGACGTTCTAAAAGACTCGTGATAATACAGTTTATTATGACTACGAAAATGTATTTATCCATATAACGATAAATATCTTTTTGGGATTCTAACGAAAGCTAATTGCCGGTCGAACCCCTTCAAGTGTGGGCTACAACTGACCGAGGGGACTCGGCCCGTTAGTTAATGTGCAGTCGTATCAATGTAATTTATAATTTATTTTATCGGGTACAACAAACACACACACACACACACACATTCCGGATCTTAGTACCTTAGTATACATATATTTTTTTATTTCATTAAAAAGAGTTAAAGTCTGAAAACATCGTGCATCTATCACAGTGTATTCAATATATCGTACCTATGCTGCAATCCGGATGAATACTCTCCCAAAAATGAGAAGCGGACGCATGTTTTTGGGTTAAATTATATTGTCCTGTTTTCTGTTTGTGTAGTCTAGTCGATAATGAAAAGGACACCGCTGCGGCCTGAAAAAACATGAGGCTTAAGGAAAATCGTATTGTACATTCGAAATATTAAAGATTATACTTTTTATCGGATAAGGGTTTATCCGCTCTCTCTCTCTCTCTCTCTCTCTCTCTCTCTCTCTCTCTCTCTCTCTCTCTCTCTCTCTCTCTCTCTCTCTCTCTCTCTCTCTCTCTCTCTCTCTCGGACGTTTATTTTAAAACCAACATTCCTCCCAGTCGACACTGCTGTACGATTCCGCACGGACTGAGCGAATAAGCAGGCCACTAGCTGGAGGGGAGGCACTGAGATAAGGCACGGAGAGCCCGGCGGACAATTGAGCATACTCGTGAACCAGTTTTTCGATTGGCAGTATTTATTAAAATTATTGCTAATTTATCTAGAAACGAGTAAAGTGTAGCTTAAAAACGTTTTAAGCCCCATCCAATAGTTTTTGTTAAAAGACCGGTTGCGATTAAATAGCTTCGCAGACTGCCGAAGTCACTTTCTGACGCTTTGGGAATCATACTTATTTTGTTTTTTATTGTAACACAATTTACAGTTTTCATTCAATTACACGTGCAAACTTGAAAATTGAACAAACCGCGTAACGGACCATTTTGAACTAGGCATAATTTATTCATTCACTCCCAAGGCCATTTATTGGTATAATTACTTCTTCTTTTTCCCAGACTTTCATTATTGTTTCCCATAGCTTTTCTATAGTAACATCCTCTCTTTTTTCAGTACTCCTGCTGTTATTTCATACTCACAACTACTTTTACTGAAATATTCTTACAGCTAAATGCTTAGTTCTGTCTTTCTGAACGCTTTTAGCCTACACTCTATAATATATGACATTCAAATTTTATTCATTACTTGGTTGCTTATTCGAGTTTAGAATCTCGTTTAAAATATTAACCCCTTGACATACAAATAAAATGCGCGTCGACGCGTGCGTAGGAAACCATTTAATTTGGCTCAGTCGGGAACACTCATATACAAGCTCGGAAACGGGGCGTTTTATTTTGAAATTTATATCGCTTTATAACATTCAATAAGGTCGATAATTAATCGAATAATATCGTAGAATAATAATTTAATAGTTTTGTAACGTGCGATACCGCTCCAAGCATTTAGGAATATGTAGTGGAATGAGGTATGTTTTACATTGCCGAGTCGTTTCACTTCTTATATTGTGTTTCGTACACACACGGCATCTTTTTGCAGGATGTTGCTTTTTGTCCTGTGTATATTCTAAATCGATAGCAATACCGAGAATTGGATTTGCATAATTTATAAAATTTGATTACGAATCTCGCTCGTTCGGATGCTACGTATTGGATGTAATTTAGTCGCCCTCTGAATTTCACGAGTGATTCGTCTCTGACGATATTTTCTTCCGGGGTGTATAACTCTTGGAACCTGGCATTCAAGAAATCCGCCACGGGTCGAACTGTTCGTATTCTGTCTTCTGTAGAAACCGCGCTATTATTAAATGAAGATAGCGCGATATGGCCAAAAAACGTTTATGAGGCAGAAAATACGGGCGTTTCTATTATTTTCCGTTTCGACCGATACACGTCTATTTTAGATTTTTTTGTTTGCGACATGATAATGCATAACGCAAAATATGCCTTAAGCTCATCATTCGTTAGCGGCTACCGCTCTTCCTTCATTTTCGAACCCTCTTCCATTCTCTTTTGTGCTGCGTATCTATTCGTTTCTCTAACTATCGTTTCGAAAAAATCATCGCATAATACTTCTAAACGAAACAGCATCGCGATGCAACGAAACAGTTGACAATAAACAATCAAATAATATACTGCCCGGTGTTAGCCAAAGACAGTTCTGGACGTCTCTGAGACGTCAAAGTCTACAGTGGCACATGAAATGAATGACGTCTCAGAGACGTCATTGTATGTCAAGGGGTTAATTCGGATATTGTAAAGGTTGTTTGTTTCGGCCATATATTTTTGGCTCACGGCTTCAGATGTTCTTGTCTTTGTTATAAGCTGAGTCTGTTGCACTCGTTCTCTCGTTTTCACTAATAGTTCTTCTACCCAAAAACCGGTTTTTGCGCGCCCTTTATCTCGTTTTTAATGCTCTTTTCCCCATTTTATTTTATTTTTTAAATTATTTCCTAGACGCGTTGATTGGAAAAATGGGTATATTGGAATGACTATAGGAGACTTGTGTAGGGAACATTTTACAATGTTACAGAAGCCGATCTCTGTTCCGAAACTAGGACGGTTTTGTCGATACGACCGTAGTTATTGTGCAGGGGTAGATGCGCCGATCCCCATTCTAGTGCCCTCGCGATTACTAAACCACTATTAGCTAGTTAGTATAAGGCGGAAACAATTGAGACGGAACAATGCTACTGTTATTGTAGCACGATTGTAACAAATCGTCGATTTGGAAATAGAGAGGAACGTACTGATGGATGAACGCAAACTAAGAGCGATTCAAAATGTAAGTACAAAGTTTTCATTACAATACTGTGCTCGAGTCCCATCTGCTCTAACTTACTTCAACTTATGGTCAGGCAAACTTGTTTCGCGATACAACACCGATGTAGATAAAACATTCGAAAATGACGAGATATTAGAAAGGATTTAAAAATGAGTCTCGCCAGTTTGAGTAGTGGAAACGTCACGAGGCTTTGAATGCGACAGAATGAATTGTATTTATAGCAATATTAACAACTTACCTTACTCCAGGTCCCGAATGATTTCGGCTTTTCACAGACGTCAGCAGCATTCGTAATAATTATAATATAATTATAATTCCGTCAAATTATTCATTAGGCCAATTTGGGTTAGGCCGAAGACAGCCCTCTATATTAATATGTAATAGCTATCTATTCATATATAATAAGACTCCTGGGAAAACTAGTAGAGGCTAGGAATTCCTGAGTCTATTATGCCTTTCGGACAATATTGGGAAAATTAACTGAGGGACTTAACGCCCGTCTCTTACGGGACTAATAATCCGATAATAGGCCGGCCGAGAGGTAGCCGGGGTTTTTCCTAATCCAGGTGTATGTTCCCCCAAAGCCAACTCCATTCACGTCGCCACAGGGAAAACGGCGGCTCATGGGAGTTCCAATCAGATTCAAAACTGACCACTTTATTTTGCCCCCCCAAGCATATTCCGGTATCAGAATTAATCACCGACCCCCTTGAGACCCCCCTGGGATTGACCAAAGAAAATTCCGGTGAATTCCTAGATTGCATGAAACATGGATGGTTAAAACAAATAATTTTTTTCTTTCGTGTGAATCGGCGCATTTTCAGGGAGAGGGAGGGAGGGAGAAGGATAGAGGAAAGTAGAGGGAGGGAGGGAGAAGGATAGACGAAAGGAGAGGGAGTGAGAGAAAATAGGTCCGCAGAAAATAAGGAAACCGAGTTAAGTATTTCCTGTGCCCGTAGACCGAGGCCGATCCAGAAATGCACACGGGGTATATCGCTAACAACGCGTTAATGGTCCAATATTTAAACTGCATACTTACAATTTTAATCGAATAAAAATAACGACCTTCTCAAATTAACTAATTCCTTTTTTCGGAAATGAAATGTATTTAGTAGGACAGGTACGGTGAACACATTTCCGGTTTAAACGTTTATTTCAATTATTTCTTCAAATACGCTCTCGATCTATGAAAACGAAAGGGTTTCGAGGCTCTCCGGATGGCGGTTTATTTTTGCATTGCGATTTCATTATTATTCATCGAGTACCCGCCGGTAGAGTTTGGCCGAAGCATCGTTCGCTACGTACTTAAAATGCCCGAAGTCTACGAAATAGTCATCCACGCATTGTTACATTACTGTAATGAAAATGTAAAACGGAAACACTCTAAATAAGACGAGGAAACTCCCAGGACTATTGAGAGCACTAAACAGCAATAAAAAACCCGAGGTAAAACCAACCTTGAGTGAATACAAAATGTGGACGATCCCCCCCCATAATAGTCTTACGCAAATATTAAATAACAAATAAAGCGGCCCCCTTTCATGTTTTATATTTACGGCACCCCGAAAGTCATTATCGGTATCCGGAAAACCGGTGCGGGAGAAAGTGAAACTAGAACGGGAGCCCTCTTTACGGACTTTTCTAGCGGACCCATCCCCCTCCCGTCACCATAAATTTTAGCAAATTATTTTTGTCACTCCCGAGGTAAGAACGGGGGCTCAAAGTAGCCAAGACCGGTAAATGATCCGGTCGTAAATAACGGCTACCGAAATGGGCCTCCGAGTTTTACCGATTTATTGCCCCGTGGGTCAAGGCCGTTTTCACTTTTGCCCGGATAAAACCGAAAGTCAAGGGTTGCCGTGACGTGGGGGCTCGATTATTTATGGGCGCGTCCTTAACCTTAATCGAAGCCCCGGATTCCATTCGCCCCATCCCCCCTCCCCCACCAACAATAAAAATGGTTCACCCTCCCCCTTACGTCTTCCGGGGGCTTCTAAATGGGCCCACACATACATGCCCTCAAATCGGAACAACCGCCGTCAACTGTTATTTATTGTCGATAAATATATATTCCGTTAAAACAAGCGCCATGCTTTATTTGGTAAATGATTATATATATATATATATATATATATATATATATATATATATATATATATATATATATAGTGTACGAAATAATCAGTTGAGCTATATTTTATTATAACGGGGCATATATAATGCGTATAATAATTATTATCGAAGATATTGAAAATGATGTAGCTCGGTTTTAACAATTTCTTTTAATTAATATTCTCGGTTCACCTCGGATCACCTTATCGGGGCTTTGAAATAGGCAAGCCTATAGCCGTCACCAGCTTTTATTTATTGTCGATAAATAAATATATCTTTAAAGCAAGCGCGATTTCCCCTCTACCCGCTTTATTTGGTATAGGATAATACTTTTTTCCAATGTTTTCATAGGATATTACAGAATCGTTTTTCGATATACAACAGATCTCGCTAAACCTTTTATAATTAAAATCAAATACCCTAATTCGATAACGGCACTATTCGTACAGACCTATCCTGTACACTGGCCCAGCCTACGTATCACTCGTTGAATTAAAGCCGTCCCGAACATAGAAGGAGCTACGGGTTCCGGAAGTGCTGATTAAACGTGCCGTTGTTCTAATGCGATTTTAATTAACTCAATTCACGGTGCCTCGGTGAAAAGATACGGGGGCCTTTCTGAATCGCCCGCACGCTTCCACGCATTCACTCGTTTGCATCGGTGAAAAGTTTCCTCTCAAATGCCTGGCGGTTCTTTAAAACGAATTCATTTCCTCTTCATTCCTATATTCCCGAGCAAAGCGCCTTAACACACCGTCCAGATGCGTCTGCGTTGCCTACCGAAGATAGGAGAAAACTGCCTGAAGGAAAACAATAATCTGGGGATAGTGGATCGCTGGGAAAAGTTTGAAAAATTGTGTGAAAAGTGCTACCGTAGAAGCGTCCGGACGCCTATCTTTCGTCCGACAGGCCTGTACTGTGCTGACGAGCATCGAACTGTCCTGCGAATCGAGTGTCTCTCTCTCTCTCTCTCAATTTCATCCTCGGGCCTAATTCGTTCCTAATCGTTTCATTCCCCGATCAGAAACTGGCGGCGTCATACTGGTAAAAAATTATCGGCTAGCACTTATCTATCCTACACCTAGGCATCCTTGGGGATGCTTCCTCCCCAAATTCGACGATTTCGATTCGGCTTGCGCCATATAAAAATATTATTTTATCAAATTAGTTATGTCAGGTAAATGGCTTTTTACTAGCAAATAGTATTTCACGGAACCTTGTCGTTGGACAAACTAACCTTATCGTGTGGGGTATATTTACTTTTTATTTTTAAATTCCTATTTTAAACTCCTTCGAATTTGAAAGCATTCCTGTCGCTTTTATTTTTCTAGCCAAAATATGAGCTCGTTTCAAACGCGATACTCATTTTAAGAAATGCCTTAACACATATATCGATATAGTATCTACGGGTCCCCCTGGAATTAGCCCATGAGATAAACAGAATCCTTAGCCCTGCTCCCAGAGAGGAAAACTTATATTTTGAGACGGTCCGACGATTCGGGATAAGTTGACAGAAACTGTATTTTAAAGGCTTAAATCCTCTTATGCTCTTATTTCCTCTTTAGGCGGAAAACTGGGGGTTTCGTAAATAAAAAAAAACCTGCAAAACTCAATAAATGCTTCGCTTATGTTTAAATACGGACGACGACAGAAGCTTTATAATTTATATTCTGTATTTCGACGGTATATTCCTAAATTTTGAAAAGTGTTCCCTCGAGAGAGGAATAAAAGGCATACGGGATTGGTGCCTGGGGCTCTACTACCTGTCGACTATGGGCTAGCTCCTCCCCCCGCGCTACCTGTAATCGAATGGGAGAACCGCCCATTATTTTAGACGTTATCACAAGAAAGGGAAGCCCGAGATGAGGGCAAGCCAGCTTTTCTCGTAACGGTCAGTCGCCGGTCGCCCGTGCTACGAGATACACCTCTCTCAGCATCATCGGTGAGTCCAAAGCTTTATTACTTCGTCGTCTTTTTCTCAGAAACCGAAAGCACTGGAAAACGTTCTTAGCCCAGTTAGCTCAGCTTTGGGGCATCCGAACCCCAGGGAGACATAGGCGGAAGTCCGAAGTGGTGATGTAGCGTCGTCGATGGCTTATTCTCGAAAAATCCCGCGGGTTATTGGATCGCTCCCCCCCCCCTCTCTCTCCTTCCCTCCTTTCAACGCCTCGGTTCGTTTTATTTCAACCGTCTCCCTCCATCCGGCATTCGAAGTATAGCGACGTCGGCTAGGCGAATACACTTTTCTCCGTATGTAAAATAACTCTGGTTCAACGCCGTTCGAGACCTTCGATGTAACCGCGTCCTGTCAGCATTCGGCGATATCCTTTCGTGTTCCGAGCAACGGAGTGGCGGCAGTAGGCCACTTCCTAATAAACATCCTCGCCGGCCTTGTTCACTAAAAGAAATCTGTTTTCCAAGGAAAAGTCGTGTGGGAAAATTAAAAGCCGCCACTGGGTTCGAACCCATAAAATGGGTTTCCGTAGAATAGGTTATAGAGTAAATTGCTTTATTAAATAAACAGGCGAATAGGTCCACTCTCGATCACAATGGCCCTGGGACGCCTCAGCTCGGGTTAACCCGAACGTATGTCTCGTGTATTTAGTATATTAAAATAAATGGTGTTTGTTCGTCCGTGAAGAAATCGATTTTTTGCATCTTTCCGGAAAGAAGACGCACTTCTTCAAATCGAAAGATGCGGAATCGTGTCGAGTTTAAGAATCCGCAATCCGTTTTTGGATATCTTGCGACCGCGTTAACACATTGATTTTTTGCAATAAAATCAATTCTTCGCTTATTGAATCGGTCCCCGTTGTCACGGAAACGATCTTCATCGGTTCGCGAAAGGGCACTTAAAAATTGTGTATTTGGAGAGATAAAAGTTTCTTTTTCGACTGCAGGAGAGCGGGATTTTTTTTGGATCGAGGGTAGTGCGACTGCCGTATTTCATGATTGGAGCGAGATTTAGTGTGGCACTACGTACGGACGAAGGTTCACTAGAATCCGCATACAGGACTCTAACGTACAGAAACGAAACGACGTTACAAATTGCAACTAACGCAACTGTTACTTACAAGCAAATTAATAATTTATGACCTTATTTTCAATCCGAACTGGACCTACCAAGTCGAGTTGTTGGTAACCACCGAGCCGTCTATGTTAAAACCGCTCCAAAAATCTTAGTCAGTTTAGAAGGATAGGTTATTAACAGAAATTAATATCGATCCAAATTCGCTTATCGATAACGGCACAAAAGCCATTAGCGGGGAAATTTAGCTTGGATTTATGCCTACGCTTAAACATTACTCGCATCTTGGGATCGTTTAAGGTCAGACCGGTTTGCTGGAAATAGGTAATATTTTTCGCTACGGCCCGATCGCGCTACAACCTCCCGCATTATTGTTCGAAGGCTCTCTCACTCGGGCCGTAGCGAAATTTGTATTCTTCTTGTCCGGAATGAGAAATATAAGGTGTAGCGATCCTCCAGTGGTATCCCCAGTTTTGCGTTCTTCGTTCGGATTTACGAAAAGCGTTTTTGGAAAGTGCCTGTGCGACTCGATGAACTCGTCTTAATCTTTCGGGAAATAAATGGTATTATTCTCCCCAAATTTGGTCAAACTCCCCCCGATAAATTTTATAAGATTAGGAACATAAGAATATGTATCTACAGGCGAGAATCCCCATATCCGACTCAAAAGAATCGACTCAAACCGGAAATTATGACTACTAAGGCCATTGCTAAATCGCACATCAAAATTGACCTTAGCTAACAAACTCACAACTGGCAAAGCCGTTCATTGAAACCGACGTAGGCATACGGCTTCGAACTATGGCGTTCCATAGAACTAACCTTAATGCTCACCGGTATGTTTCTAATCGCGCCGTTCACCATCTCAACATACGGACAGTCGACGACGCTATAAAATCCCGGTTTCTCAAGTTCCTCATCCCGTTTACTCGTTGGATCCCTCTCCTCCGTTGTCCGTCTATTATTCCCCCACCCATCAAAGGCGACTTAAACGCTAACTCCACATGTCGTAGCCTGGACACACGTCGAAAAGTGCCGTCAATGGGTGGCATTTTTATCGGGAGAAATGAGAGACGTAAAAAATTCCACGATTATACCTATAACCGTATAAGTTAATTGTACAATAAATAAAAAAAAAAACCGGCCACCCGACTAACTTACCGTATCCGTTATGGGATATTCCCGAACCGCCGCGTGGAGTCGTTCTCGTTATTACAGAAATCGACGGCGATCTCCCTCACTTTGGTCAATTTGTACCAGTAAGGAAAGCTCGGGCGCGTGCCGGACGTGGAAGGAGGCTCGGTTATCTCGGCCGACACATTAGATTTTTAAATCGATGGAATAATGGGTGCGGGCGAACCCGTCCGTATAATGATTTGGGGGGCTCCCCCCACGAAATCGATTCGCCGAGTCTCCGTTTATATACGGGCTCTTCGGGCGGCCGGACCCCAGTCCCGGGCCGGGAGCCAACATACAACTCTGTTTCTAAAACCGCAAAAAAATCTTTTTCTATACCTGCGCAGATAGACCGAGAGGAAACATGAGCAATTCGACCTGGGTGAAACTGGACTGCCTCAACAGGGAAGGCGTTATGGCGGACCTACTCAACAGGATATCGTTCACCCTCTACGCCTTCATACTAGAGCTGAACCTCCCTTCACTCGTCCTCCTATTGGCGTTCACCTGGATCGTTTATTATTATCTCTATCTGCCGATGGATTGGACCAAGGTGAGTATTGCCATTTCGCGGATAAAAGGACTATTATTTTGCGGTCGGCGCTGTGTTATGTCTCGAGTCGCCCATTTCCGGTGGCTTCTCGCCATCGGCGAGTGGAGGCGGAAGGTCGCGAGTACAACAGCGCGAATACAGTACAATAAATTCTTGAGTTTTAAAAGGCACTGACCCGAGAGTTGTCTCATTTAGCTTCTCGTAATTTCTTAATGGGACCACACGGAACGTCTGGAATAAACAAACGGCGGCACCGACCAAGGTGGAAACACCACCGAAAACCGAAATTGTTGATAAAAACGAGCTCTATACAATTGAGGGCGTTGGAACGAGTTCGGCAGGTCCTCCGGGAAACTTTATCTGCCAGAGACTCGCAAAGTCGGCGTTGATAAGTCTCTCCAAAGGTAACTTGTCAGCACATCGGAGAGGGTACTTTCAAGATGGTAGATTTGGAACGTACATGACCAAGTTCTGATTTGAAGACCAAAAATTATCTCCGACTTCAATAAACCGAAACGACTGTTTTCGACGTTACCTCCGTACCGTTCGGAAACCTTTTTAAGGGCCATCCACAGGGACACAGCCCTAAACTTATTCCTTCGACAGGTGGCTTCGATTCGATTCACCTGTAAACCGATTAATTTCACCGAATCTCTATAATTTCAGGATCTGGAAGACGTCGGGTACGGAAATAAGAAGGAGCTTGTGAGACGAAGTCGGGAGTACGGGACGTTGCCACCCGTTTACCCGAACGGTTGGTTCATGGTAGCTGAATCCAACGAAATAGCTCTAGGGAGGGTGAAACACGTTTCCGTACTGGGTAAATACGATTTATTTTTTTGGATCCGTTGGATTTTTTTGTTTACGTGGACATTCCAATTTCTGTAAAAATCAAATAGGGTAACAGACAATACCTCGGAGTTACACGTTTACATTTACCGACATATAAATAATAATTCTGGACAGAGCCACTTTTGAAATCAACGATTTCGCGGGATTTTCCCGACAAAGGGTGGAACCGGATTTCCATCTTACAGTACTAGTATATACGGGCGTTGAGGACTTCGTTTATGTCCCGACTCTCGGGGGTCTAAAATGACCATAATCTACCTGAAAAATAATGACTGAACAGTTCCGTAAAAAAAATAAAGCAAACAGGTGAACACAGTTAGAGACATACATGGATAATACGGGGAGATTAATTGGGAGATGCATACGAACATTGAACACATAGAGTTAGTTACACATATAACACAGAATTAGAAAACACCATTCAACCACATCGACTTACGTTCTATTGCCAGTTACATTCATAAACATTGTGTTGATGCTTTTGATGTTCAAATATGTTGCCATCGAACGGTCTCTTTAGTCATATAGTCAGTATCAGAAAAACATCCTCAATCGTGACGACTGATGAAGCGCTGTGAATAATATGATCGTGTTAATATGGTAATCGAAATATGACAATTACAAATTTATAAGATATATTCGAGCTTAGTTCACTAATCATGTGTAGCTCCTTCATACCTACATAAAAAATGTATATTTCTTAGTTTTTTCATATACATTCGTTTTTACATAGTTTTTCTGAGATTACAGATATTCTGTTTTATAATTTCAGTCAATGTTGGTACACATATTGAACTGTCATCAATACTAATATACGCTCATTCAAAGACCTAAAACAATAAACATCGAAATTGAAACTTTTACAAAACACATAATTGAAAAAAAGAAGACATGTCGCGCTGTATTTTTTTATTCGTTGTTTTGTCGAAACACGAAAGACATCTGAAGCTATCGCCCCCGATACAGGCTAGGTCCAAACTTTGTTCCGACCATGCTTGTATATCCACTGTTTTATACAGGTTCCTTAATAGGACAATGCAAACAAATTATTAAGTGATAAGTCGTTCGCAGTAAACTCTGAGTCCAATAACATTTCAAAGACGTTTTTTAGCGCTCCTATAAACCATGTATAATGTAAGCATGTAAGAAATGTAACATAAATGAAATTATTTTATCATTTTATTTATAATTTTATAAATACGAAAATTGCTTCTGTCGCCCCCTACACTGCGTCTAATTAGGAACGATGTCTAGTTAATCCATCCAACTTTCATAAGACGGAGAAGCGGTCTTATTTAGAAGCTTAGCAAACCGGTTTTTAACAGTATTACATCCCTTTCCGCTCGACCGGAATAAAACGCTAAGTCCACTACCTAACAGCGCAGTCGCCAACTTTTGTAAGGTTCAAAATCGCACCCCAGCGGAAAACTCGGTTTTGTTCCCTGAGTTGCATTTTGAAAAATAAACAGTCGAATCACTGATCCATAGACTATAATGATTTCCCTTTCCCCAACTAACATGACCTGGGATTGTGCGAAAATAATTTCTTTTTGGACGACAGGTGAACATATGGCTGTGTTCCGTACGACAGCGGGTGTCTGCCACGTAGTGAACGCCTACTGTCCTCACTTGGGAGCCAACATGGCCATCGGAGGCAAAGTAAAAGGAGACTGCATCGAATGCCCTTTCCACCATTGGCGATTCAGCGGCGAAGATGGAAAATGCACGTTGGTTCCCTATTCGGACAAAGGTACAAAATTAATTTCACAGCCCCGGTCTCCAATCGCTGATTCGGTCTAACCGGATCGGTGAGTGGAGACAGAAGAGTGGTGGATAAGGTACAAAACTGTAACTCGGTTCAAGGCGAGTTTAGAAGACAGCAAAAACGTGAAGAAAAATGTTTTTTCCAGTGCCCAAATTCGCACAAGTGAGGAAATGGCAATCGTGCGAAGTGAACGACATAATATTCGTGTGGTATCATGCCGAAGGTGTCCCGCCGACATGGTACCCCAACGAGATATCTGAGATTAAATCCAAAAAGTACATCTACAGGGGGAGGAATCAGTTCATGGCCAACTGTCATTTGCAGGTCGGTTTTTTGGATTAGAAAAAGGTTTTTGGATCAGAAAAAACGAACGAATTGTTTTGGAGCTGAAATATTTTGCGGGTGGTTGCAGGAAGTATCGGAAAACGGCGGCGACATGTCCCACTTCGAGGCAGTCCACGGAGCCTCGATTCTGTCCGGAAGCGATCTGAGATTTTTCGAAAAGGCCTGTTTCCACTTCTTCAGGCACAACTGGAGCGCTGACTGGGAGCCATGTTCCGAGCCGGGAAAACAGCATGTTGGCCTCTCGAAGCTCTCGCACCAGATAACGCTGTTCGGAAAGCTGAAGTTGGCCACCATTCAAGTGCAAGTTTTTCAGGTTTGTAGGCCCTCCAGAATCCGGGCCATAACCAAATAACTTGAATTGATGGGTAAGAGCCGGCAAATTCCTGGAATGTAGCGGCCAACAAAGAATAGAATCGTCCGAATTTTATAAAAATTAAAATTCCCTCCTAATAGAAATAAATTTTTGCATATAAGACCATCGGATCGGGGGGAAAACTACCACCGGTTAATGACCTATCGCTGTACAGAATATAAATTCGTGAATAAAATACAATAAATAAATCCCAAATAATACATAAACGTTTCCGATTACAGAATGGGCCCGGATATGTTGAACTGTTCTTCAAAACGAGTTTTGGACCTATAATTTTGCTGCAAACTGTTACCCCCACTGAACCTTTACTACAAAAGATCGTTCACAGGATCTACTGCCCTCCTCTGCTCAGTTTATACGCCACGTTCATTTTATTCGGAGAAAGTGTTATGGTAGGTACTCGAAATGTTTGAAAATGCTGAAATGTTTAAACAATGATATAACTCCTGAAGTGGAACCAGTCATAGTAAATATCTCTTTGTTACAGATCGAAAGAGATATTATGGTTTGGAATCACAAGAAATTCATCGACAAGCCACTACTAGTAAAAGAAGATCGTATTCTGGCGAAACACCGACGTTGGTTCAGCCAATTTTACAGCGAGCACAGTCCTCGATTTACTTTCAAGAAAAATAATATGGATTGGTGATCCCAATATTTATATACAAACTGCTCATGGTGTCGGTTTGAAGTTGCCACAAGAGTGACTTTAATTTCTAATATAAATGATTAACAAAATTTCAGCATAATCTAAAAAAAATAATTATATTTATTTAGAATTATATTCAACAATATAATTTTGATCAATTGTTATTACATTTGGCAGTTACCTTTTTATCAAGTATAAATTCATTACAACAATATGATAATTGTAATCTCTATTAGATTAAAATGTGAGCCCCCAAAAATAGCCAATGAGTAATCTAAATGGTTAAAATGAAGATTAGATTTAGTTTTTCCATATATTGTACATAAAACTATAAACGCACATTGAAACACATTTTCATGTTTAAAATGTCATCACAATATTAGAAAAGAAGAATGAAAAATGTATTTTTTTGGCCATTCAAACGAAAAACAGTACAAATAATGGTATAATATTAGTAAAATGACGTCTACAACTGATAATGTTTTTCAAGGTATAAAAGTAGAAAAAGGGTAAGAAATCTAAAAATTCCACATGTAAGTAATAATATTCACCTATAGTATCACATACTCCTATGTAACAGCATGTATATGATGTTTATTTTTACATTACATTATAAATAAAAGATATTCAATATCTAAAAATTTACTATTCTTAAATATACCTTTATAAAAATTATATTATTGAGCCCTGAAATATGTTATAAATTAAAATGGTATACGAAATTGGTTCTGAAAGCACATTCACATAATTCTTAATTTCAGATAAATCAGCAAGTAGTGAGTGCATCCATAAACTCATTGATGTTTCCGTTCCTTTTCACACCAAAATTTTTGTTTCAAATAATTTCAATAAATAAAACAACTTGAAACTGAGACACTAATTTATAGCGTCACACATCATATATTGCACTTGCATAATGAACAGAACAATCATATTATTTTGTCACCTTTATACAGTTCAATCAACCAAATTATTAGAAATAACATAAACCATTATAAAGCCATGAAAAAGCGCCATTTTTTTAATTTTCAAAATAAATAACATAAAATACAATATAAACACAAAATAAAATGGTATTTTGTATTCTGCTGACAAAGATTCAATAGCTTTAAATTTTAAACTAATTCCATTATTCAACATAAACACATATAATAATAACTATAATAATGCAGCATACATTAGTTAAAGGGTTTCTAACATGCAAAAAAAGGTTTTTTATTTTTAAACTAAATACAATCAATTCTTTAACTTAAATGAATATTTAATGCATTGTAAAAGAATTATTACTCATTATTAATTATTTTAAAAGAATTATTACTCATTATTAATTATTTTAAAAGAATTATTAATAATTTAAGATACCTGTTTGGGGATCGGCTACTGTTTTGGTTTATTATTGATCGTGCAATCTTCTGTCTCCAGTTACAGGTGGAGTCAATAGATTGCTTGAGTAATTATTATTAACTTTCTTATGATTAACTTTCAACAGTTTTTGTATTACTAGTTTGTACTAATTTTTAGTAATTGTCACATGTTGTTTTATATATATATATATATATATATATATATATATATATATAAACTTAATATATAAAAAAACAGGTGTCTGCACATTTATTTCTTCATAATAATAAATATCTAAATCTATAATATACACATTGGCTCCTAATAACAAAATTAATGCATCTGTCAATTGTACGAAATAATAATTCCTAAACTAATTAAAACCAATATTGTTGTCCAGATGGTATTAATATAGCATACTTTCCATATATGTGCGTGCACGGGTGTGTATGTGTGTAAGAAAGAGAAAGCTTGGATGAGAGAGAAAGAAATGCACAACACAGAGGTCAGTTGTACATTTGTACCTAATAGTGAGATTTAGTTGAAACAAAAGAATAACAGAAAGGACCTCTTAAACTCTATACCATCAATAATAGCTTCTAATACAGCAGTACACATCAAGAACTCCTTCCTCAATTTAAAATGCAGAAATAACTCTAGCGGTCTCAAAGTGGTGAAATTCCCAACACCATAATAAGAAGGTTAAGGGAAAAAGGCACAGATAGCAAATCATATTGGGAATTGAGGTCATGTGGCACAGGTGGTAAAGTGCCAGGTTAGGTTAGGTTATATTAGGTTATTATGATGTCAGATGTATTATAAAACTTACCTAACAATTCACTTTACTAATCCATATGTGTGCAATTTTAAAACTTTTTTGCCATTATATTAAAAGGTCGGATACAGCAAACCAATCTTTAACATAGAGAGTTTGCCATGAACCCACATTAACTGTATTGTATACAACTACATTGTCTCCATATAGTAAAAAATTGTTTTAATACCACTTAGTGCCTTTTTATTAGTCTGTATTTGTAAATAAAAATATATGGGACAATATATTACAATGATACATAATAGAGCTAAAATTTCAAATAATTTTGTTTTACATTCTAGCTGTCAAAACAATCAACACAAAAATTTAGATAAAGTGTCCCTGCAATAAAAGTATCATTACTAACTAATATTAATAACCTAACAATTTTACTAAAGCATAATAAATTTTAATACAGAGCAAAATTTGGTAAGAGAATCCTGGATACATTAAGCTGTTCACAATATAGCACAGATTAATGAAAAAATAATAAACGGTTTTAATAAATGAATAAATGTATAGATTATTAGTATCACAAAATGTTGCTCTTAATTAACTATGTTTCTAAAAAGCAATTATGAATATAGTATAAAAAGTAAATGAATTATGCCATAATCTGTCCAAGTGGAAAGTTGTGAAAACAAACCCCATCTCTTATTATAAAATTATAATCTTGTTTTATAGCAGAACAAAGTTTTAAAGTGATATAGATACAAACCTATGTATATTATACAAAAGTTAAAAGATCTAACTTTTAGTTATTCTGTAATAATTACAAACTTTTAAATAATTGGAAAGGAGTTTTAATAAAAATCTGCACAAAATCTAATAATTAGATATTCACATTATTTATTTAATAATTAGTTAATCTGTAATAATTAGACAGTTTCAAGTTTCAAAAGAAACGCAAAGGAGTTTTAACAAAAATCAGTATGAAATATAATAATTATATTTCATCCAGAGTTAAACAGAACAAAGTTTTAAAGTGATGTACACAATGATGGTATATTATACATAAGTTGAAAGATGTCTTGGGCTCCACCTGGACAAACAACTCACGTGGAATCCCTATACCCGCTCAAAAGAATCGACTTAAACAGAAAATTTGGACTCTTAAGGCCATTACTAAAACGGACATCGAAATTGACCTTAAGTAACAAACTAACAATATACAAAGCAATACTCAAACCGACATAGACATACGGTATAGAGCTATGGGGTTCCACCGAGACATCCAACATCGCTCGCATCCAGAGATTTCAATCAAAAGTCCTTTGCACCATCCTTAATGCTCCCTGGTATGTTTCTAATCACACAATCCACCATGACCTCAACATACCAACAGTCGACGAAGTCGCAAAATCTCGGTTCCTGAAGTTCCACTCCCACCTTTCTCCTCATCCTAATCCACTCGTTCAGTCCCTTTCCTCTTTTACCCATCCACTATCCCCACCACGACGGTTTAAACGCCACTGGCCCAGAGATCACCTCGGACAGTAGTCAAATCATGTCAAAAAGCGCCATAATTGGGTGGTTTCTTTATCGAGACAAACACGTGAAAAATATACATGTATCAATTGCACCTATAACTGTAAAAGTTGATTGTGCAAAATAAAAAAAGGTAAAAAAAAAGTTGAAAGATGTATCCATTCTGTAATAATTAGGAAAATGGGCGTGTCACAATGTGGTGTCTAAACCATACAGATATCTATATAAATTCAACATTTGTGTTAATTATTATTGTACAATGGAGTAGTGAGATTCGTTTTCATAATACTTTACTCAAACAGACAATAACCTAATAACTGAAAATGAGGACATGTAGCAAGTTAATAGTTGTAATATGTAACATTATTATACACCCTTGCACCCTTTATATATATTTTATAAATTGTTATATAAATTTTTCCACTAGCCATAAACTCTGATGATTACATACAACAAATTTTTAAATACATTTCTCATAAATAGGAAACTAATTTATCAGCAACAGCATGACATTATTTGAACAATATGCATTTAGTGTAAAAATTAAAAATTACTAAGCTATAAAATGATATCAGTTTTACAGAATATATTTTTAAAGAAAAGTATAATACAATATGTTGCTATATTATATTGCTGATATTAGTTACAAATTATGAGAAGCATTAATAAACTGATAGATACATTGTACATGTAGCCTATGAAATTCACCATCTGGACTAGAATGCCTTAATGCTTTATATAGTTGAGTATATAAAAAGTCCACCCTGTGTAGAACTACTTTATTATGTTTGATAAACTTATTCCAGGTAACAATCAGAATGATAAGTGAAGTGTTCTTGAGTGAAGTATCAGAATTACAATAGGATTTGTGTTTAATTGTTTTATGTGACTAATTTTCCCAGGTTACCCTTGTTTCAATGCTACATTGAATAGTATACAAGGACAATATGATGAGCTTCCATATTAATCATGGTTTAAAACCTATACTGATGTGATTAACCATCCTAAATCATAAAAATGAAATCCTGCAATGGAACATTAGTCATATGTTTAATGGTACTGCACTATATACATAATACTATAAGAGTTATTCTTACAATTCATTCTATGTTGTTTTCATTTCAACATGTCATTCGCCACGCACGTCTTTTGTTAAAAATAAAAATATACTTCCTCACCTCCCCAGGATTCTCTTCCATTTAAATAAGTTACTAATTAATTAATAATTTGCAGATATTTCTAACTTTTATTGAAGCTTTAATAAGTCAAACGTCATTAGATGTGCCTAACAAGCTTCACTTTATGGCCTAAAAGTCAGAATATAATCAAATCTACCCCTCAGTTTAAGTAAAAGAAACAAATGACATTTATATTTCAATGTAATTTTGTTTCAATTACAAAAGATATTTGTTTATAAATATTTCATAAACATTAATATGTCTTACTTTTTACTTCATGCAGCCACTAACCGGCCTGGTTCTGGCTGAAAATTCACCCATAAATAAGAACTTGATCTCAATGTTTGTATTATGTTTGTAATAAATTTCAACACCATACTATTAAAATTTTTAGCTTCATGACCATTATTACACCAACAATGGTGGTTACTCAAATTATAGTGGTACATTTACTCAATATTTCACATATTTAAAATGTTTAATATGGAATATTAAGACAATCTGAATTATGATTAAGTTATATCATATTTCTGTTATTATATGGGATTTTACAAATTAAAAGTCTATTCTAGGTCTGTACTGAAGCCTTAAAGGTGGATCTCTGAACCTCCATCTAGTGACATACACAAATTTGAGTGTGTGGTCTTTACCTAGCAGTTCATCATTGCAGAGGATGTCAATCTGCATAGTAAAAAAAAGAAAGAACAAACATCAACATTAAAAAAATAATGGTGAATTATAGCATAGTTTATAAAAACTTGGTTTAATCCATTACTGCTCAAACTGTGCAAATGAAAAGGAAACTAACGGGACATGCAAAATAATTGAAACTTGTTTTAAAACATAAAACTATTGTTAATATTTTTAGTTAATAAAAATTGATTATGTTATTAGTATTTAAGGCTTGATGAATTAAAAAATTCACATATTTAACAGAATACATGGTATGAAATTACAAATGAATTCATTATCAATCAAATAGTTTAAAAAAGACAATGTACAATATTAAAAAATGTTTAGTATTATTGTTTAGTGTTATTTTTTAATATTGTTTAGTATTATTTAGTGAGACTAGAAATCGAGTTCTTATTTTATTTTTTCTTCAATCAAATACCGAAAATTGTTAAAATCAATTCACCACAACTATTTCTCAATTTTAAAAATAAAATGGCTAATTTTAGAAAAATAAAATGAAAAACAATACAAACCAACTCCACACATGAAATAGCTATTTCATTACCATCACTTCAACTAAAAATGCACACTTGCAAAAAATGAAAACCACAAGCAAAATAATGTAGGAAAAATCACTAAACAAGCAACACAACTGTATGAGAAAATAACTAAAAATGCAACAGGGCAAAAAAGAATTTGAAGACAAAGGAGAAATTCAATCCCTTCACTGTTAACAGGAAACAAATGTAATTGCCATGATAAAATGGTTACAAATGACAATATAAATCAGTGGTCCCAAAAAACTAATGTTAGTTGTCTGGATGACTTAGGGGTCTGTAGACTCTATAGTACAAAGGTAAAAGGGCCACAACTGAAAATGTAAACTAGTATGATATATTTAAATTATACTTGATTAGGGAAAATATGTGTATTTTTAAGTATTTCTTTAGTTAGGTGTTAGTAAGAAAGTAACAATAAGAATTTTTCTTGCAGGTTCCTTCTAACTCCCCCCCCTTTGTACTTCATTCCACTCCTTTTTCAGTTTGTTTTTGGTGCTTTATAGTAGCTCCTTTACTTATACTCCTTAAGTCCTCGGGTTTTATTGTAAATTTTCCCGACTATCATACCAATATTTTAAATATTTCCAGATTCGTGTAAACACAATATTTAAGCATATATATGTAGAAAGGCCTGTAGGACGCAATGCATGTACGAACCATTATTTGTATATCGTTTTTTTCAATGTACTATTTGTATCCATAGAAAAATAATGTTATTTATAATTTACTTATGCTCTATCCTAAAATTATTTACAATATGTGTTTTCATTTGGAAAAAATGTTCATATTCACCATTAATTATTGATTTATTATCCCAGGAAACTGTTACATTTACTCCTTATTAAGATTTGAAATTAGATTATGGAAGGCTGGAATATGCATTTACAAATAAAAAGATGATCATTATTTTTTAATGCCTATCCAAGTCTTCTTAAATTATTTCTTTTACAGTTCTTAGAAGACTGGTACTTCAATGTTACATCATAGACTTTTCAACTCATCCTTGTGTAGGGGTACACCAGAATAATTTGATTAAAGATGAGACATCGTTTAAAAATTTCGGAACCATTGATATAAATAAATGGATATGTATATTATACTAACTATAGATGAATACAGCAAATGAGAAGTCATCTTTATTTTAACATTCTTATTATTAAAAAAATGTTATTATTATAATTATGCAAAATGAGTGAAAATTAAAAGGAAAACCTGAGTGAAATTAATGCAATACCCTTCACAGAATATATGTCCAACTGATGGTCAATGAAAACCACAAGCCAGGATGAGAATAGAAAATTTACTATCAACTACAGAGGTAAAATATATTCAATGCGTGGAAATTATTAATATTAAAAGCTCAGTTATTAATACTGATATAAAAACATAAGTTTCTATGTTCAGCAACCAGCAATAAAGAAGCCTAATATGAAAAGGAAGTATATCTGTATAATAGGTTGTGTGTGTGTGTGTGTGTGTGTGTGTAAAGTGCAAGATATATCTGATAAAAAGTATCTATTCAAACCATTGAATTCACAGATGTATCAGAATCAAATGCAGAAATCAGTTCGGATTCTTAATACACTAATTTTAAAGCTGCCTCCCCCTATATTAAATAAGCCTGTTCATGTACCAAAAATGTTCAAATCTTACCAACACCATTTTAACTACAATCTGATACAAAATTCCATGCAACCAATACCAGTATTAAATATATGGTTAACATAGATAATATTAAATACTGATAATTAGCCAAAACACAAAAATTTTAGTAAATTACTCACATCTCTGTACTTCTCAATTCCATCCAATACTTTCTTGGCAATGAACTTCTTCAAATGAGTGATTGTGGCTTGAGAGGACAACCGAATAAACTTCCTTTTCAAAGATTTGAGGTTATTAGTCATGCACTCGAGCCCAATATTCACCTGTAAAATATAATGAAATAACATAAATAACAAAACGAATATAAAGGTAGATGGGGATTATTTCCAGTTAACAAATCACAATACTACTTTAAGGAATATATGTTATTACAATATACTATTAACTTAAATGTGCTGTTTAACTACATATTTAATGTAATTTAAATATCTATAAAATCTACACACACATTATTTTATTTATAATGAAACTTGATCTTAACATATAAAAACCTTTCTATAAATAGAATTTTACAAATCCTTTTGATTTTGTTTGTTTCTTTTACAGCAATTAGGCTGCTGTAAAATGTTGGGGTAAGTTACTGCTACCAGAGAGTGGTTTACCTCCCCAAATAAGCTAACTTGAAAACTAAATACCATGGCAAAAAGGTGGATTCAAACTGGCCGACCTCTGGATGGCTCCTTTATAAAAAGTTATTAGTTATCCTTTTAATATCTTATTAAACTCATATAAAACTAAAATTGCATCATTAATAAACTAGTTTATTTTTTGCATGTGAATAAACTAAGGAACCTCCTTTAAATGTAACAATAACTTACACACAAGAAACTGGCAGTTCTCCTTTCATTATGGTAATATAATACCTGTTCATCCATTCGGTGAAAATCAGCTTCCACTTGATTGGGAGGTTTTTCTTCTTCAACCTCTCCAGTCGGTTGAGGTATATCTTTTGGGCATGGCAAACCTCTCATTCGATAAAAATCCCTTTCCCTTTTTAATTCGTCTATGTACCGGAATAAAAATGGATTTATAAATATAAACTCACAATACACACGATCATTGATATGAATGAAATATCTTTTTTTCTTAGGTTTTTAACGAGCTCGACAGACTGCTACTAGACTACTGGAGATTGTGATCACCCTCCCCCCTGACTTATACCAACTTATTCTAAAATCCATGGGCACAGGGGGCATCAATATATCTTCAATAAGCAAAATAGAAATAATCAAAAAACTTTCTGCCTAATGAAAGGTATTAGTAACACTTATATAAGTAAAATAAAAATAAAACAGTAATAGACTTATGCATTAGGTTATCAAATAAATTCATTTTATTATTACTTACGGTTATGAAAATAATGTATTCTTACATAAAACAAACTTATTCTCCTGTTCTTATTTTATCATTTGAGGAGCCACTATGGCTGAACAGTAATAAATCATACTCTTGACACTAAGTGTTCCTAATTTTATTTCTGATAATCACTAACACCATGCCATGATTGGAGATCTACTACTACAACTACTATTACTACAACCGCTACTACTACTATTGCAACTACCACTATTAATACTATTACTACTACTACTACTACCACTATTAATAGTAGTATTACTACTACCACTACTACTACTACTACTATTTATTAAATTTGTCTCAAATATACATACTTTCCTGTAAATTTGGGACAAGTTTATAAACAATGTCCTGCATTGTACGATCAAAACTGATATATTGCAAAGGATGTGACTGATGGATAACAATCTGGCATGAAGGACAGGTATTGTTTTCTTCCAAGTGCTTCACCATGCATGTTTTACAAACTAAAAATTAAACTAATATTAGACCCAACAATAAACTCAAACATGTTACAAAAATTCCATTTTATAAGTTAATAAAAAAAAGTTTAACCATAAAATTATAATAGAAAAATTGAGAATAAAAAGTGTAAAAATTAAGAGTTACACTTTTCAAACTTTTCAGTATTAAAAACTTATATCTATTAAATCATTAATATTAATAACTTATCTACCTTATAACTAATTTATCAGCCTGTTAAAACTTACACGTATGTAAACATTCTGTGACAGTAGTGGCATCAACTAAATAACCTCGACAAATTTTACATGTAATATGCACATTAAGTGTTTTCAGTTTTATTTTACGTTCCATCACTTATATCCAAGAAGGAATCTGAAAACATGTGGTTATATTAATATCAGATAATAAATAATATTTATTTTAGATAGTTTATTTTATAAGAAAATTTTTCTCCCCAATTTAAATACATTAATGTTTTTCAGATGTAAGTAATTCATTCAAGGTTTGTATACGTAATACATGAATTACGTGATAAAGAAAAAATATTGCGATATACATTTATCTATTTTTACCGATAATTTTTTTTTACATTTTTATAATCAAAAACAACCAACTTTGTTCATTCAATAATTATGAACGGGACAATAATTTAAGAAGATAAATATTTTAAACACATTTAACAAAATAATTAATACATTTCACTTAATTCAAACTTACAAGTATTATTTGTTTTACTGCAATCATATGACTGTTAAGTTATGAGATGAACATGCTTCCACAGAATAGTGAAGTACATCAAGAAAACCACCAGGCACATAACATTTAAGAAAAAATCATTCAATAAACCCCATCATAATCAACATAAATAAACATTAATCATAATTATCATCCTAATTCCATGTAGAGTTTTTATCATTTAGACGGCCATTCCATATCTAATCTTACACTGCAAACTCTCAGTATCAAATAACTCTGAAACAGTAATGAACAAAATTATATTTATTGGCAAAAGAAAAATAATTGATGTAATAAAAACAGCATTTTTCACTAATCTCTGTTCATTTTTCACTTCATTTGTTTTTATAGAAGTTGAATAAGTATTTACACAAAGTTGAATTAAAAATTAAAATATAACCCAAACAAAAAAGGCCAGTAATAGTGAATGAAAAAGCCAATCTAGTGATCAACTAAGATTCATAGTCATTCCGGTTAGGTCAGTTTTGTGTGTAATCCACAAACTGGATAATCCATAACAACCTTAGTAAATTATGTTATGAATATGCTTACTATAGGACCTATGTTTGGTCCTAACCAAAAATATGCACGTATACATCAATATATAATATTGATATATTTATATATGAATAATAGAGAAAATTAATCACGATAAATTGAAATCTAATAAAGTACAACGTATAGGTTAACCTATACAAGAACTGGATAAGTATCACCACTCACGGGGGTTGATATCTTTCCCATTTCTTCTTCACTTCTCCCTGTAGTTGTTGACCAAAACATGAGTAAACGCAGAATACTACGATTTTCCCTAACTATTTTCGGCCATGGCAAATAATTCGAAATTTCCACACATAAGCGGTGACTGTAACGTTGACAGTGCTGTCACCAATGCCATCTGAAATTAAACCACGCATATCGCTAACCTTTGTTTTCGATGAACTTCCTACTAGTGATCATTATAAATGAATTTACAAGTAATTATACATGTTATCTTTGATAAATAATAATGGAAAGTATCCTAAATATTAAATTTGCAATTATTAATGTTACTGCAGGATATTGTCATGATTCTTGCAGTAAATAGGCACATAGTCACTTCTAGTAAATTTAGTATCTTTTGTGCTAAAAAATTATTTAAAATCTAAACGAATTAAATATTCAAAAAAATAAAATCTGTATGCCTTTACATTATTTCCGCCTCAATTTAATTGAGTTAAATTGTAAACTGTTTGCATTAAGATAATATACAGTACAAACATACTACAAACTACTTTTTACGAACTTATAATTTACAGGAATTAAACTAGCTTATATTTACTTATAGAGTTGCTTTAACGTACGGGTAATAAAATAACATAAGAAACATGTTATTTGAAACCATAATATGTGTATGCTCGATATTTTTTAGCCGTTAGTCTTCGGAAGGCTCCGAGCGATTGGCAGACCTCTTATATATAACGCAATGTTCTTACAACTGGTCTAGATCGTGTCGAGCCAAATGTTGTGGTTCAGTTTTGTTTGAGTTATTCCTTGACTGCCAATATCCTGGAATCCCAATATCTTATGTATGTCCAGATATCTTACTTGTCGAATTTAAACTATAAATCCCGGCAGGCGAATTAATGACTCATTTCACATTCGCCTTCAACTTGTTCGTTCGTGATAAGTCACTCGTATTTATATAATGGAGGACTCTTCGGACGAGGAAATATCCGCCTACTCCTGCGCCGACATCGCTGCCAAATATCTCAAGCACATTGAAAACCTGAAAGCGAATCCTGAAGAAGACGATGAAGAAGCAATTTCAATCAGTTCGGACGAAGTGGCTTGTAAAAGATCCAGAAAGAGTAAATCAACTCCGGTCCAGACAAAAAAAGTTGTTCCTGAAACTGTAGTATTGTCAAGTGACAGCGATTCTGATGAACCAATAGAAGAAACAGTTAGTGCTATTTGGTGTGGTGATTTCACTCTAGTTCATAGGTTCTCACTGAAGAGAAAGGACATTATGAAAAGTGTGTTTGAATACTATGCAAACCTGCACAAAGTTGATATAAGCAGGATAAGCATTTCCATCAAGATGAGAGAAGTTACACCATACGATTCGCTCGATACGTTGGACTTTCGTGTCACGGACTTTCTAGATGTGAAGCTCATCAAAGAAGGTGAAATCCCATATTTGTTCAATTATGATGTGTTTGAAGATAGTGAAAAGTTAGAATTCAAATGCAGAATGAAAGATTCTAAGAAACCGCTTACTTTTAAACTGCACCCCAAACAGCCAATGCATATACTATATCGGATGTGTGCCAAGAAACTGGAATGTAATATTGAAAATATAACCTTATCTTTTGATGGTGAAGTTGTTGGCCAGGCTGATACAGTGGAAAGCTTGGGACTTGAAGGAGATGAATGTTTTCATTTATATTTAAAGTCGCAATAGATTCATATTAGACAATAAGAAAAGATTTAAAAAAGAAAAAACTGCTGCACATTCTTATATATTTCAACTTTTATTTTGTATTCGTATGCCTTTCATATCTAATACAGTTGTTTATGTTTTATATGTTGTAATATTCGTAGAAATCTCAATAATTAATTATCTTAGACATTAACCAGATGGGTAAATTGTGTTTGAAGATGGATTGATAGGGTCCTCCCAAAACTTGCATTCAACTGTTTCTCTGTGTGTAGAGAAACATACATCAAATCATAGGTTTGTGGTGTTTCTGTCTCCTCTCACTGGTTTGGTCTTTGCTAGACCTGTTTCGGCTGCTTGCCATCTTCAGTAGCAGTGTTAGTCACTGTTGGCACTTTGGATGTTTTTCGGGCATCCTCACTGCACTGTCACTGTCACTTGTACTGTCAACAGTACAAATACAACTTGTACAGTACAAGTGACAGTGACAGTGCAGTGAGGATGCCCGAAAAACATCCAAAGTGCCAACAGTGACTAACACCGCTGCTGAAGATGGCGAGCAGCCAAAACCGGTCTAGCAAAGACCAAACCAGCTAGAAGAGACAGAAACACCACAAACCTACGGTATTCCAACCCCTCGCAGAACACAAAACAGGTATGTTAAAATACATCAAATCAGTTTATACAGTGTCTTAATTTACTCATTATATTAATTCTACGCATTATTTCTTATATCTACAATGTTTTTGAGACAATTTTGAAATATTGATATAAGACATTCATTAATTATATTATTTTTATTGATATAAGATATTCATTAATTATATTATTTTTAGTTTAGTTATGCATCAAGATTGTTAGTTAAGTTGTTTGGAGGATCTTGCCTTTTTTGTTAACTTCAAATCTGAGAGAATATGTACAAACCATATATTCTGCTGAATCCTAAGTTTCCTCATTGGCATCAAGCAAGGTTGACAGTAGCGATTTTATTTTTAATAGTAATTATGTACCTTGTAACTGTTATTCAGAATTGCATTTCATTTTTATCTTCTACACAAACAGAAGTATTATTTCAATTTTTGGGGGAATTTTTACATTTTTTGAGAAGAAGCATAATGAAAATAATAATTTTTAATCAAGTTAGTAATGATTCAAATTTTGTGCTGCTGTGAAAATGTACCTGCAGTAGGAAATGTCCCATTTTAAAACCAATACTTAATAACTTCCTACAAGAATTATATTTATATTCCTAGCACATCAATTGACATGCTTTATATTAATTGAACCAGTGTAAATTGTATATACTTGAGACTGTTGTTGGTTCAAATGATTGTATGTATGTAAATAAGTATTTTATTTTTTGAACTAAACTGTATTTGCATAAACTTGATATGAGCAGTGGAACTGGGCCAAAGAGAATAATTAGCATAAAAGAAAAGGTGAATTTGTTTCTTCCTTGGGTAGAATATTTAGTTAATAGCTTTTGGGCATTTAAAACAATTCTGAGAGAATTCCTATTTTTGTCTTGCATGAAACCTTTCAGTTATAAGGATACTATTTGGCGATTTGGTAGCTGGAGTGACTCTCGTATTTAGTTGGCCCTCAATGATTGTCCTACTCAAATATTGCTGGTTCACCTACTTAAGTGCTCTTTTTCTTTGGATTTTCATTACCTATCACTAATTTATTACTTTTATTTATATTTGTTTATTGTTAATGTAACCAATAGTTGTAGATGTTTTAGTATTTTATAATTCTTAATTAGATTATATCAGAAATAAATTAATAATTAATACATTAATGTTGTAATTGTTTCATTCGTATACCTGAATATCATAATATATTATTTTAATATGCACCATATAAGGATGGGATGGGAATGTGTCAAATACATATGTTGATAACAATAATGCTACTGTCAGCATTCATATCAAATATAACACATTTATTATCTCGTTAAAAATTTACAACATAATTTCAATTTTTGTATGTTGCTAATATATTAGAAGTAAATGTAGACTTAACACAAATATGTTCTACATGAAAGACAAAATCACATTAATGTTTTTCCTCTATATGAAATAAAAAAACGGATATAAAAAACAGTCAGCACATAAGACTGCAGTTCCTAAATACAAAATGATGAGATGTCAGTTAAATATTGCTGACCACAAATTGTTTTTCAAACAAAAGAAAAAAGAACAATTTTTACAATTTCTCTCTTGCTCAGCTGATACTCCCCTGATACAGATGTTCACTAACTGGTCCTGGGCTCCTGCCAAGACCATATATATTATCTATCACAAAGGGATTTTGATGATGAGGTTATTGTGTGACTGAAGAGCAATATTTCATTTGGTTCTTCTCTTATAAGTTTAGGAGTTGTCATGATTAACTCACTATATATTCACACATTCTTTTACATTTTATATATAATTTTAGAAGACTACTAGCACAGCTACACTACTCCAATGTCTGTTCACTGGAGTAGTGGACTTGGAGGTTCCATAACCCCACTCAGGATACATTATCCTCCTTTAATTGATAACAATGAAAAAAAAGCTCTAATTTCTTCCAGGAAATGAACCCCAGCCTTATAATGTGTGGACATATTGAAATGTTATAGTTTCGTAGATTTCTGTCTCCTCTCGCTGGTTTCTAGAGGAAACAGAAACACACAAAATCTACAGTATTCCAACCACTTGCAGACCACAAAACAGGCATTCTAAACTAGTTATAGTTTCATTTATCCTCGACCAAGGATACAAAAACTCTGAAATAATAATGAACAATATAGTTATTGAGAAAAGAATGATGTCTTGATTTTTTCTACCATTCTTCCTCCACATTCTTTGCCCATCTCCAATTCCCATACAAATTAACACATTTTTGGGGAAGGGAGATGGTATAAGAGAGAGACATAAAATAAAAAACAAATCTGACATTTCCCGCATTTAATATAATAAAAAGAGATTATTTTGCAATAATCTCTGTTCATTTTTTCTCTTCATATGTTTTTCAGAAGTTTAAAAAGTATTTACACAAATGTTGAATTAAAAATTACAATATAACTCAAATAAAGCGATCCCAGTAATGATGAAAAAGGCTACTTAATGGTTCAACTAAGATTCATAGGCTTTAAATTTCGGTCAGATTTGTGCGTAATACACAAATTGGATAACCCATAACATCATTATGCTCTAAATATGCTTACTATAACCTACCTTTGTTTGGTCCAAAACATACCTATACAAGAACTCGATAAGAGTTGTCACTTATCGAGGGGGGTATCCTTTCAATTTCTTCTTCACTTCTCCCTGTAGATTTTGACAAGGACATTAGTCAAAGCAGAATACTACGATTTTCCTTAACTATTTTACTATACTCGATTTTCCTTTACTATACGTGTTGTATGAGTTAACCATTTAACGTTGACAGTGTTGCCACCAATGCCATCTGAAATAAGCCACGCATAACGTTAACTTTTGTTTTTCATGCTGGTGATGATAGTGCTTAGTAATGCTAACGTTTATAAATAAATCCATTTATATAATGAAAAGTATCCAAAAACTAAAATTACCAATTATTAAAGTTAATAATGACTTAACCGTGGGATAAGTGATAAACTCATGGGTTTCAGTAAATATATTTATCGTTATTTCTATGGTATTGTTATCGTTATGGTTTAAATTTTTTAAAAATCTAAACCGATGAATATTGTTTGTGCAAATAGTTAACTATAAAAGTCAACTCCATTTACTATGTATTAAAATTTAATTTTTGAATGTTGCCAATATTTTTTAAATAAATGTATCCTTATCAAAAAAACGAGAAATTAAAAACTATTACGAGAATGATTGTTTAAATTAATAAAGATAACTCAATTTTTTTTAGAGTTTACTTGTTTTCATTTCTTAATATTGCGCAGGCTAAAGCAATAGTGTTAAAAACCATAGAAAAAACAATTTAATAATGACTTAAAAAAGGGATATCTTCTTTGAATAATACCTTTATGGCTTTACATGCAGGATTTTTCGTGTTGGAAAAAGTATTTAGAAAAATGTTGTTAAGATGAACTTTGACATATTTAAAACTTGTCGAAACAATTGTTTAGTGGTTGCCTTTTCTGAGTTCAATAAGTATTTTGAGAAAAAGGAAATTTAGCTAGCTCTACATAATTGTAATAATTATATTTGAAAATTGGGTGACCCAGTCTTAATGTCCAATTTTATTTTCAAAAAAGTTAAGCAGCAATGAGTTGTTCTCACTCTTTTGTAAGAACAACTTTAGAATTAAGAATACACTTTAGGGACAATTATGGCATCTCGTAATCTTGTATTGAGAACTGTAGTCTTATAACTCCACTTCCTTATAGAAAGTTGTTATTAAAAATTAACCAACTGAATTTTTGAGTTTTCGAGCTCCTCTCGTTTAATCAGTTAAAGAATTGATGGAAACATCGGTCCCCCATTTTAACCATATATGTCGTTTAGTTAATCATAATTTTCTTATTAAGAAGCATCGTATATAGCGTTAATTTTGTTTATATAATAGTTAAATGCTTGGCGACTTAAATAGGCGAGTGGCTTCTAATGCATAATTCAGTACCCTGCAGAACTTGTTCAGTTATGTCAAGGTCGGGCCAACTCGACGTCGGGCCAATATTATTTATGGAATGAATAAGAATTATCATTTTCAAAAGGTAATAGGGAATATTCAAATAGGTATTTCAAGTTCAAATTATGTAGTAATACCTAGGACTCTGGTACTCATATTAAAAATGTTTATGAGCTGTCTTTATCGTTTATCTCGTAAGTAAACAAGCTCTACACTCATTCAGCTGAAATCTGCAGGAAATGTCTCACTGATTCTTCCTCAAAAAACCTAACTAAAGGACTTAGGGCTACCAAATTCACCTACACAATTTTCCCAAACAAGCACAAATTTAAATTCATGTTAGTTTACGTTTTCGGCTTTGGACATCCGACCATTATGTTACGTACTCACTATTATAGTGTGGAATAGTTATAATTTCCACATACAGCAGAAACTAGATAGAAAATAATAATATATAATAATTTCCGGATTTATTTTTTGTTGCTCCAAGTTCAAGAGCGTCCATTTTAAAAAGGAATGTCTGACTACGCGTGCTAATCCTCTCAAACACCTAGCCAAATAATCATAAATTATAATCATATTTGTACTTTTATCTTACACTCGCAGTTCTAAACATGAAAGGTGAACAGGTCATAAGATTTGCATTTTGACAATTTGCCAACGAGGCCTTGAAAACCGGTGAAACTCAACAGGTTTTGAAGGCCGAAACTGAAGGCAAATCTTTACAAACCTTTATTTTAGATAACATAACGATAGAAGTAATAAACTAACATTTTATAATAAAGAGGTTAGTTGTCATCTTAACAGGTCTTATTTATGTACTGAGATAATTTTAGTAAGATCTAAACTTAAGGACAACGGGCTACATCAATGAAGCAATCAAGAAATAAGCATGCCAAAATTAAATGGCTTAAGTCGATGTTATTGAATAATATGTTCAAGTTGCTTTTGGGAACAATTAATGTTTTGTAATAGTTTGTGAATTTAAATATAGGACTGTCTTCTGGCCGAGCATGGCAATAGAAAAGAAACTGTTTTTTTTAACGGCAACGAAATGCCGTGCCGGTAAGGAGTTTCGGAAGTAATTTTGCACTGAGAGTGATTAAAGTTTGTAAACCCATATCCTTAACGCATTTTCCTTCTATTATCAGGGCATATATTAAATGATAAGAATATATGATCCATTTTCAAAAGAAGTTAAAATAACATCCCTGATTCAAGGTTCTTTTTAAAAATAAGGTTGACTTTATGAAGAAATAAAGTAACGTAATAGAACTTATTAGTCTTTTCTCTACAAAATCCCATCTATATAACGTGGGAAAATAAATCAGCCATTCAATCATTTTATCTTTCTTGAAACATGTTTACATTTCCCCGCATATTTTTTCACAAATAGAGCTATTTAAATTAATTGATTTTTTAATGAAATTAAAGTTGATGCTGCGGAAATCTCGGAAAATTGATATAAAAGAATGTTCTATCAATATTACAAGAGTAGTAATACTACAATCGATAAGAGTTTTCAGAAATTTATATTTTTTTATTTTAGCCGGATATTGTCAAAAATGACCCTCCAATATTGTAATTTATATTTTGTTGAAAGTGAAATACAGTCATACTGTAATAAATAAATAAATAAATAATATCAGATTTTTTTAAATTCAGTTTTAGTTATTTAATATTGAATTATGTTGGCATCTCTGTTCCGTTCCTTGGTTCTACTAGCTTCGGGGTGTTCTGTTTAGTATCTCAGTGATACAGATTCATGCATTGTGTCCGTTAGTATATATATATATATATATACACGTATATATATTCCTTTAAATTAAAACTTAAAGATGTCGATTATCGGGAAGGTAAGGCTCAAATTGATTAAGTAATTTTCATTTAATTTGGTTAATTTTTAACTTTAGACTTGAGATATTTGTAATTAAAATATCTTTATTAATTTCTATAAGTACGATAAATTAGGTATTGCAGTTTTGGTCTTAAGAAAATTATTTTTTTAGCCTGTACTCTATTCCTATTGGAGGAGTTCTTGTTCTTGGCGGGTGCGAATCGGTGAGTAAATTTGGTATTTTTTAAATGTAATCCTTTCAGAAATTTCTAATAGAACTTTA